>JAJEJH010000237.1:0-336180 GCA_026122585.1 Anacardium occidentale
GGTCTTATGGCACAACCAGAGAGTGGAGGAAACCACTTGGGAGGTAGAGTCTGAGATCAGGGATAGATTCCTCGAGTTATTCAGGTAAATTCTAGGGTCGAAATTTTTATAAGAGGGGAGAAAATGTAGCATCCTAGGTTAGAAAAGTCCTCAGGGGAAGAGTTTTGGGATTAGGAACGAGATTCAGAGAGAGATTGAGAGTCTAGTGAAGTTTAGGGGTGAGTTAGTAAGTTTTCAGAGTTGTGTGGCTTCCGTTCGAATTCTTTCAGAAGGATTCGATCAGGGGAGTGAGCGGGAAATAAGTAATGCTTATTTTCCCTTGTGCACGCCCGTGCACCCTTGATACACGCCCGTGCGTGGCCTAGTATATAAGTAAGAGCCGAGAGAATTGTCATTCTTTTCTCACCCATTTTCATTTCAGCCAAGTTTCTCTCTTATTTCAGTTTCTCCCATCCTTAGAGAGGAAATTTAGCAGCAAGTAGCTCCCGATCAAGCTAGAGAGCATAGAGATTAGTTCGACAGTTAACTTTCCAAAGCAATGGCATGAGGTAAGTGTTCTTTCACTTCTTCTCGCAATTTCCCAGCATGTTTGATGAGTTGTGATGCTTGGATGAATGTTATACATGTTATATGATGATGGTTGATATGTGAAATGTTGATTTTTGTCATCCTTGATCCTTGCATGTTGATTTGATCATGCTTTAGTGAGAGAAAGAACTTGCTTCAATGGTGAATTCTTGAATGCTTGATGCATGTTACGTTTGAGAGTTAAATGGTGTTAATTGAGGTGCTGTGAGCATGTGATTGAAGTGATTTTGTAATTGGTGTTACTTTGGTTGAGGATTTTGTGCAATTTTCGGTGGTGTTCTTGTTGAAGAACAAGACGCACGGCCGTGTGCCTTTGTTTTTCCAGATGCACGCCCGTGTGCACGCTGTATGCATGGCCAGAAAATGCACATGCACGTCCGTGTGTCCGCAGACTTACGCCTGTGCGTGCGCTTTCAGTGAAATTCCCAAAAAATTCCAGTAGCATGCACGGTCAGGCGCACGACCAGTGCACGACCCAGTGCTTCCTGGCTCACACCCGTGCACTTTTCCTGCACGCCCGTGCACCTGCAGATTTTCAGAAAAAGAATTAAAAAATGAGAAATTAAGCATGAAAATTCAGAATAAAGGTTAAATGGATTCAGATAAGCATCAGATGAGCATGTACTCAGATAATAAGCTGCATATGCATATCATGACATTACATGTAGCTTCAGAGAGGATCAAGGGATCTGAATTCAGCAATATTCAGTATTCAGGACCTGATGTACAGGTAAGAGTATGGGTGGAATACGAGGGGGCATCTGTGGGGTTCAGCCTTCTGACACCAGTCAGAACGCTCAGCAGCATTTCAGATTTTACCATCTGACACTAGTCAGATTGGGCAGTACTATCCAGATTCAGCTTTCTAGCCAGTAGCTAGACTGTTCAGCCCATATGGCCAAGATGTCGAATCCCTGTGTTCACCAGTCTAATTAGCACAGCAGGTACCTTCGGGTACATAGAGATATTCAGATGCATGCATCCAGTATGTTCAGTTAGCATGGCATGACATACACATCATGACATGAATAAATATGATATCAGAAAATGAATGTGATTCAGATGTTTAGTAAATCAGTACTCAGATTCCCGCAAGCGCATAGATGTATGAATAGGGCCGAGGCCCAGGTATGTTTGATTAATATGATTGTTTGTGCTTGCTTGCGTTTTGAGGGAAGTAAGGAGCACTTATTGGGTGATCTTTATCACTCATCCCCCTCCTTCTTCCATCCTTTTCAGATGGTTCGTACTGTTTCTGAGGAGTGGGTGGTACGAGGCTGACGGAGAGGGCCCACACCGCGATCTCATTTTATACAGTTCTCAGTTTTGGACCTGTGTGGTCATGATGTAAATGATTATATATCCAGATGTACAGGAACAGTGTATATATATATAGGCCATTGGGCCCAATGTACAAAACAGATATGTATATTTTTCAGTTGATGTATGTATTTCAGCTTCCGCATGTGTAATTCTAAATGTATAGCAGATTTCAGGAAGATTCAGATTTTATTTTCGTAGGATTCCCGTCGCGGGTACCTGAGTTTTCAGATTTTGAATAAAAGCTCCTCATATTGTTCAGTAGCAGGGGTACTCGTGGCGACGGGTCCTACATATGTGAATCATGAGTTATTTATTATTGTTTTTTTTGATATATTATAAATAAAATATTTTTACCAATATTTTATATGTATACAGGAATTAGCTCTAAAAAAAGGGGTCCTAGTAAAACAATGGGCAGGGGTGTTATGCAAACAGTTGTAGCTTCTAGAAAGAAAATGAAGATCACTGTGGATCCTAAAATAGGAAGACCCCTTAATGGAGATGAGTCTGCCAAACTTGCTAGTCAAATTGGTATAGTCACTAGAGAGGTACTTCCAGTGCCCAAAAAGTGGAAAGAAATAGATGTGAAAAAGGATTTGGATCCAGGTTTTGATCACTTAAATGTAAATCTAAAAATCACATAGTGACTTTATATTTAGTTTCTTTTATATTTATTGCATGCTAATATATAATTGTATGATATGTAGATTCACTTGGATGTAAATATGGATGATCCTGGCGTGAAGGATAGCTTGATTGATAGGTTACAAGTCAGTACTCGACAAAAGCGTTATAGGCTACACATGCACTTTAAGAAGTTTAATTCTTTGGAAGAAGCTAAGAGAAACAAACCAGATTTTATCTTTAATCAAGATAATTGGGAAGCATTGTGTAATCATTTTTCAACGCCTAAATTCAAGGTAACAACTTTTAACATTTTGGTCACATATTTTGAGTTTAATTATACTTTTGCAATATAGATTATAACTTATTTTGGAATGCTTTTTTTTTTTTTTCATTATAGCACATTAGTACTATCAATACTGAAAATCGAAATCAAGTCAAAGCTCCACATATTTCTAAAAGGAAACCATTTACTGGTCGTCGACATGAAATAGTAAGTGTTATATTTGCTTCCTTTTTTTTTTAAACCTAAGTGTTACCCAACTTATTTAATGAGATTATTTATTTGATCAATATTTTAATTATGTATGGTAGTCTGAAAAAGAGTTGAATGGAGAACCTTGTGATAAGATTGAGTTATATAAAAGAACACATTACTCTGAGAAAAATGGGTGGTCATCTCAAGGGTTTGAAGAAAAGTGGGTAAATAGTTCATGAATTAATATTCTATATCAATTAGCTTCATTCCATAAAGCTAACAACTAATTTTTCTTACATGTTATAACAGAATGCAATGGTTAAGAAGCAAAAGCAATACAAGCAAGAAGAAGGAAATTTGAAAACTACATATGAGATAGTTCTAGAAGTCCTTGGACACGGAAGCGGCTACATAAAAGGCCTTAGATATGGTCCAAAACCTCCAAGTAGATGTACTTCATCAACTAATTTAGTTACCCAACAACTTTCAAAAGACCTTTTGGAAACACAACAAAAACTAGAGATATCTGAGTCTCAGGTAAAGGAGCTTACTGTTCAAGTGAATGAATTTGATACAAAGGTGACAACTTTAAATGATCAACTATCCAAGCAAAGTGATCAATTATCTCAACAAGGTGCAATTATCAACAAGCTAATGGAAATTATGGTAGCCAATGGGATGAACATATCGTAAACAATTTTTTGTAAGTAATATGTTTGGCTACCTTTATTGTTTCACAATTTTATATAGTTTTGTTAATATTTTAGTGAAATAACTTATTATTGTTATTCACATTGATTCCAGATAAGAAATGTATGTTTAGCTTGAAAGGAAGATGTTCTCTGAGAATAACTTTTCTTTGTTGTATTTCTTCTTCACTTATTAACTCTTCTTATTTGTTGCAGGCATTCAAGTTTTTTGACCAGAATCTAGTCGGCCACATAAGGGTAAGTAAAATTCTTTGCTTATGTTGTCCAGTTAAATCATATTAAAGAGTTGTATGGTGAATTTGTTGCCCCTTTAGGTTGAAGACTTGAGGTTGATTATCCATAACTTGGGGAAGTTCCTTTCCCATCGATATGTCAAGGTGAGAATTTCAATGCTGCCACTTCTTGTTGACACTATAAATTTAAATCCTTATACTGTACTCATAACTCATGTTTGGGAACTATGGTAAATTAGGAACTTGTGCAAAGTGCATTACTTGAGAGCAACACCGGAAGAGATAACTGCATTATTTATAATAAGCTAGTGAGAATGTCCCACATCTGAGGTCTAGAGATGTCTGTTTGGGAACATTAGTCTTAATTTATTGTGTCGGACTTATGAAAAGCTGCTATCTCGGAATTGTTATCTTTCTCTACCATGTTTCTTGCTACATAACATAAAAGTGTTGGTACTATTGATTGGTAAAAATATGAGAAAGGTGGCAAAATAAATTCTTTTCGAATGCAATAGTTGATCCTACTGATTTAGTATCTATTTTTATTATCCACTCTACTCTTGTTTCTATGCAGCAGATAACAACTATAATATATTCTGATGATATTATTGTATATTGATTTTACAATTGTTAGTTTTGGAAGGAAGATGGACCAAAGTCATCTGAGAAGTAAAGCCTGAAAGGAGATTGGTCTTGATGACTTTTTTTGGATAAGTTTTCATTATTGTTTTAAGACTTGTTATGTTGATTTAGTTACTAATATAATGATTCGACATTATTGAATTTATATTCATTGATATTTTATTTTAAGAATGTTAAGAATTTTATTTTTCATATATTTTCTTGAAGTATATTTATCAATAATTTATGACATTTTTTATTTATTGCAATTTTCAAATATTAGGTTTTAAGTAATAAAATGTCATATCTTATTGTAATAAATTATATTGTTCACAAACATAATTATATAATGGCAATATAAATTTTGTAAAAAAAAATAACACTTCGATAAAAAAAAAAATGTCTCTTAATATTGACGTTTATTACATCATTAAAATTTATTAGTTCAATGACAAATACATTTTCATCATAAAAAAGTTATATTATTTGGTGATGATTTCTTTTATTGTCATTTATCATCGTATCTATTGTGATGAAAAACAAATTTAGATGACAAAAAATTAAATAATATTTTTGTCAACATAATTTTATTATTTTCATATCTATAGTGATTTTCGTCACCATAACCACATTTTTTGGTGATGAGATATAATTTTTTCATTTAAAGTATAATAATTTTGTGATGAAATATAATATTAGATGACAAATTTTTGACATTAATTGTGACATTATTAATGTTACAAAAAGTGATAACATATAGTGACAATAAAAGTTTTCGTCACTAAAACTTGACTATTTGGTGATAAATACAAATTACGTCATATATACTTTTTTAGGCGGGGCTGCGGTGACAATTCTTGTGACAACAAAGTTTCGTCACAAAAAAAATTTAGTAACAAAAATGACACTTTATGTGACGAATTTTGACGTCACAATTTATCGAATTTGTTGTAGTGTCAAGAAGTGAAATTACTATTTTATATCTATTATTTCATTTTTCAAAATTAATATATAAGCACAAATTAACATGCAATTAAAAAATTTCAACATTAAAAAATTTCAACATGAAAATTGAATAAGAACTCTTTTGTTTCATTTTATTTCACCCTCACCCGTCCATCTTCCTCTATTTCTGGTAGGCTTCCACTACCTTCCTGTTTTTTGATGCCCTAAGGTACGTCTAAGGATAGATTCATAAATTTAATACCCCAAGAATGTTGATGAGGCATAGAAATATCTTAAGAAGTGTTAGGTGGTCATTTTGAGGCTTAATCTGGGTTATACATGTGAAGGCTGAGGATATTGCCACCTGCACAAGAGTCCCAAGGCAAGAAAGTTGGTTTGGTGCAGATGTACGCCTAGGCATCTTGAACAGGCATGCCCATGCATGTTAAATGAGTTAGAGGCATATATAAGGCCCTTATTCTCATTCTTTCTTATAATTTTTATTTCGCACAAGGTAAATATTTTTAGAAAGAGAGAGAACTAGAGAGTTGAGAACTTACCTTCGTACGACCGATTGTTTCAAGTCATTAGAGATCAAAGAGAAGAGGGAGAGAGAGAGAGCCAGTTGATAAGCTTGTTAAGAAAAATATGAGAACTATCTTTCCAAGCTTGTTTGAAGATTGATTATTGCATTGAGAACGGTTTTCGATGTTTAGCATGAATCTTTGTTGGTTTATGGATCTTTAATGATGTTGTGTATTCTTTATATGAATGACATCATGCTATGTTGATCTTTGATGAACTATAATGTTGGATGGTATGTTTTGTATAATTGACTGTTGGTTTAGGGTTCGATGTTGATTTGTGATTGAATTAAGTCAATTGAGGATAATTTTGATTATATCACTACAACAAAATTATTTATTTATGACAAATCTAGTAGTGACGTATAAAAAATTGTCATATAAAATAGTTATTACATGACAAAAATAAAAGGTCACCACTAATTTTTTGAAATAATACTTTTTTTATAACAAAACATTATTTTGTCACATAAAATCGTTATAGAAAGTTTAGCGTCAAATTTTCCAACTAAATCAAAACTACAGGAAATGTTTAGGTGACATAATATACATATATGCAACGAACTATAATTTGTCACTATTAGTTTCACTTATATATGTAACAAACCTTATTATGATGTATTAAAATTCATCACCTAAAATGGTTATTTATGATAAAAATGAAAAGTTATCACTAATTTCTTGGAATAATACTTTTTTTTTTTTGCGACAAAACATAAATTGGTCACACAAAATAGTTACAAAATGTTTGGCTCTAAATTATTCCACTAAAAGGAAACCACAAGAAATGTTTAGGTGATGCAGTACATATATGTGACAAACTCTAATTTGTCACTATTAATTGTTGGACTCCTATATGTTTGGATATAATGAAAAACTTAGATTAAATATCTAACCAGTCTTTCCATGAAATGATCATGAAAAAGTATGAAAAAATGGTTATATTTTTATAGGTTTAATCACGCACATTATCGTATGTATCTTGCTTGCACAACCATGTGTGTCTTATAAAAGGAACACATATTTTGGTTAAGTCATGCAGACATCCGTGCAACAAGATATAAGATGTATGATTGTGTACCTTTCTAGCACATAGTCATATGTCACAAAATATGAGGACACACCATCAAGGCCTTCTATTCAAATTTAGTCATACAAAAGTCAAAAGTCAAAAGTCAAAATCTAAACATATGCACATGCAAAGATCACCAAGGTCATGTGAGAAAAGATTTTAGATGTGTGATCATCATGAGAGGTATCATTGTAATAGCCCAAGGGTAGAATTGTCCTCTTAACCTTAAAATTCAAGGGTAAAAGAGAGATTTCCAGTTAGAAAGAGTTTTGAAAGGGTTTAGGGATAGAAGAGTCATTTAGAAACTTTTTGTAGCTTGTACATAGATATTCTGGGAAGAGTATTACATGTATGACCGAAAAGGAGTGAAAATTTTGATTTTCACTGCACACATGTGTAGCATCCTAGATTCAGAAAGCCCTTAGGGAAAGAGTTTTGGGTTAGAAACGAAATCAAAAAGAGATTGGGAGTCTAGATGAGTTCAGGGGTGAGTTAGTAAGTTTCCAGAGCCTGTGTGGCTTTCGTGTGAATCCTTTCGGAAGGATTCGATCATGCGGATGAGTGAGAAATGAGTAATGCTCATTTTCCCTTGTGCACGCCTGTGCATCAGCCTTGCACGCCCGTGCAAGTGGCTAGTATATAAGTGAGCCAAGTGCTTTATGTCATTTTTCTCACCCACTTCATCCATTCTTCATTCCTCTTTTCAGCAACAGCTCCTCCCAACCTTAGAGAGGAGATTTCACAGCAAGTAGCTCTCAATCCAGTGAGAGAGCCAAGAGAATAGTTTGATAGAAAAGCTTCCAGAGGTAATGGCGTAAGGTAAGTTTTCGCTTACCTTTCCCTTGAGTTTTTCCAACTTGCCTTGCTGGATTTTATTGCTTGACATGTTGATGAGTTTGTGCATGCTTATTTGATGATGATTGTGGCGTGAATTGATGAAATTGCTATCTTTGAATCCATGCATGCAAGTTTGAATATGTTTAGTGAGAGAATGGAGGTGTTTCCATGGTGAATTCATTGATGATTGATGCATGTTGCATTTAAGGCCTGAATTGTGTTATTTGAGGTGCTGGGAATGTGTGTTTGAAGAGAAATTGAAGTTGATTGTGAATTGGTATGAGAATCGTGTAATTTCTAGGTGGTGTTCTTGTTGAAGAACAAGACACACGACCGTGTGCCTGCATGGCACGGTCGTGTGCCTTTGTTTTTCCAGGGACACGCCCGTGTGCACGCTGTGTGCACGGGCAGAATTTCAGACACACGTCCATGTGTCCTGAGGGACACGACCGTGTGTAGCATTTCAGTGAAACACACCCATATTCCAGTAGCTTGCACGGCCAGACGCACGACCAACGCACTGCCCCATGCGTCTAGGCACACCCGTGTGTGTCTATGACATGCACACCCGTGTGTGAGCCATGCACGCCTGTGTGCCTTGCCCACACGCCCGTGCATCAGCACATTTTCAGAAAAAGAGTATAAATTTATTTATAAAGCATGAGAGATTCATTTAATGGCTAAAATGCTTCAGATAAGCATCAGATAAGCAGTAATTCAGATAATAAAGCTGCATATACATAACATAGCATGTCATGTAACTTCAGAAAGGATTAAGGGATCTGAATTCAGTAGTATTCAGTCTTTAGAACCTGATGTACGGGTAAGAGTATAGATGAACTCGAGGAGGTATCTGTGGGATTCAACTTTCTGACACTAGTCAGAATGTTCAGCAGTATTTCAGATTCAGCCTTCTAACACCAGTCAGATCATATAGCACAGTATATTCAGCTTTCTAGCCAGTAGCTAGACTGTTTAACCCATATGGCCAGGATGCCGAATCCCTGTGTTCACTAAGTCTGATCAACACAGTAGGTACCTTCGGGTACATAGAGATATTCAAATGCATGCATCCACAGTATTTCAGTCAGCATGGCATGACATACACATCATGACATGAATATTAATGAAAACAGTAAATGAATGAGGTTCAGATAATTAGTTTTATATTCCAGTAAACGCATAGATGTATGAATAGGGTCGAGGTCAGGTATGTATGTTATTGCATGTTACTTGCTTGGGTTTTGAGTGAAGTAAGGAGCGCTTACTGGGTAATCTTTATCACTCATCCCCCTCCTTCTTCCATCTTTTTTAGGTGTTCGTGCTGTTTCCGAGGAGCGGGTGGATCGAGGCTTACGGGAGAGGGCCCACACCATAGTTTTGAGTATGTACTTTTCAGTTTTAGACCTGTGTGGTCATATTGTAAATGTTTTATGTATTCAAACATGAAAATAGTGAATGGAACAATATATATATATATGATAAAGGTTGTTGGGCCCATTGTACAGAACAACATGTATATTTCAGTATATGTATTTCAGCTTTCGCATGTATTTTATATTCAGTTATACAGTATCAGTATTGTATTTTCGTAGGATTCTCGTCGTGGGCACTTGTATTTTCAAATTATTAATAAAAAGGTCATTCAGTATTCAATAGCAAGGGTACTCGTAGCGGCGGGTCCTATATTGGTGGTATCAGAGCATTTGTAAGTGTGTGGTGCCTGTTTTCTCTCCTTCGCAGCCATTGTCCAGACCTTCCTCACAACATAAGTCAGGTATTTATTTCCAGATTGATTGTGTTATGTGTTTCTAACCCCCAATTTGTTGTGATGTTATAGATAGAGAGGAGTATGTTCCTAGATGCCTAGATGAGACAGATAGTAGTTCATCTGCCCGTCCTATGAGTGTTAATGATAGGCGGTGATCTTAGAGTACCTCTCATGTGTCGATGAGACCAGATCACTTGAGAGAGATGATTGGAGATGTAGTCAGGGAAAGCCTCCAACAAGCTGGAGTGGGTAATGTTCAGAAACCAGATAGAGTAACTCCTCCCCAGTATGAGAGTTATCAGATTCTGAGACGAAGAAGACAGTCTCAGTCTCAATATCAGTCACAGCCACAGTTTCAGCCCCAGCCATAGTATCAGCATCAGTATCAGTCTCAACCTCAGTCAGTTAGAGACAGCTATCAGTATCCAACTGGGTATACAGATTATGGCCAGAGTATGAGTACAGAGACAACTAGCACTAGTTCTTCAGAGAGACTTCATCTGATCTACCATCTGTCAAGGTCATTTCAACCAATAAAATTCAGTGGATCTAGAGATCCAGTAGTGGCAGAAGAATAGGTAGAATCAGTGGAGAGTGTCATGGGTCTTTTCACACTATCAGAGAGAAAGAATGTTCGATATGCAGTGTTCATTCTCAGAGGTGATGCCAAGGTTTGGTGGGGTCGAGCCAAGGCCTCCATCAACGAGGAGCAGTTGACGTGGGTTGAGTTCAGACAATTATTTGATGCTGAGTACAGAAATACAGATAAGGTATATGCCAAGGCCCAAAAGTTTATTGACTTGACTCAGAGGTCCAGCTCAGTTAAGAAGTACGCCACCAGATTTAATGCATTGGCGAGGTTCGTCCCGAGTCTGGCGGGGACTGAGATGGGCAGAGTTTAGAAATTCATCCATGGCTTACATCCTGCAATAGCCAAGGATGTCATGACAGGAGCAGATCCTCCCCATAAATTCAGTGATGCATTAGGGAGAACACTCAGATCAAAAGTTGGTTTATAGAGGATGAGTGTCATGAGTAGGGCATCTGAGAGGACAGAGGATAGAGATAGAGGCAAGAGGCCGATGTCAGCCAAAAGATCAGCCCGAGGTTTTCAGAGTCAGAGACAGAGATAGAGACTTGTACCCCAGTTGTCTCAGTGTACCTGATGTGGCAGACGTCATTCTGGAGAGTGTTTAGCCGGTCAGATTGTCTGTTATTGGTGTCATCAGTCGGGGTATATAATGGCAGCATGTCCAGCTAGAGGTAGAGCTGGTGTTGGGCCCAGTAGAGGTGGAGCTGGTCAGTTCAGAGGCTATGGAGGTCTACCCAGAGGTAGAGTAGACACTCTCAGAGCCGGTGGTAGAGCGCCTGAGGGAGTTGCTGGTCCTTCAAGAGTAGGCAGAGGTAGAGCCAGAGTTTATGTTGTCTGCCAGGAGCAAGCAGAGGCTATTCCCCATGCGGTAATCGGTCAATTACTTTATTTTGGTACTCCTTTATTTGTACTTATTGATTATGGAGCCACACACAGCTTTGTATCCTAGAGTGTAGTAGAGAGGTTGGGGGTTGACCCTAGTGTGGCCAGTAGGAGTATCCATGTAGAGATGCCAGATAGGGGATTTGTGTTGAGTGACAGAGTCCTCTTAGATCAGGAGATAAAGATTATGGGTAGATCCATGATGATAGATCTGATTCTGTTGGAGTTAGTAGATTTTGATATGATTTTAGGGATGGATTTCTTGGGGGGATACAGTGCAGAGATAGATTGTGAAAGGAAGAAAGTGAGATTCCACATAGGCCCTGATCAGTTTGTATTTGGTGAGGGCAGAGTTGACAGTCTGATGATCTCCAGTATTTAGGTGAGTAGATTGATGAGACAGGGTTATGTTTGGTACTTGGCCAATGTTGTATGCAACAGTGCAGTGGGTCCAAGTATCGAGGAGGTGTCAGTGGTCAGAGAATTTCTAGATGTATTCCCAGATGAGTTGCCAGGGTTACCTCCAGACAGAGAGTTGGAGTTTAGTATTGAACTTCTCCCTGGTATGGCTCCAATCTCTAAGACTTTGTATCAGATGGCTCCAACTGAGCTTCAAGAGTTAAAGAAGCAGCTTCAGGAGTTGACAGATAAAAGGTTCATCAGGCCCAGTTGTTCACCTTGGGGAGTTCCGATTTTGTTTGTTAAGAAGAAAGATGGGTCGATGAGGATGTGTATCGACTACAGAGATCTGAACAGAGTAATAGTGAAGAACAAGTATCCTCTACCGAGGATAGATGACCTGTTTGATCAGTTGAGAGGTACAACTATATTTTCCAAGATCGACCTGAGATCTGGATATTATCAAGTCAGAGTGACAGATAGAGATGTTCCTAAGACAGCTTTCGGGACTAGATATAGGCACTATGAGTTCGTGGTCATGCCGTTTGGGTTAACTAATGCCCCAGCGATTTTTATAGATCTGACGAACCAGATGTTTCATGATTGCTTAGACCAGTTCGTGGTGGTTTTCATTGATGACATTCTGGTATATTCCAAGAGTGTGGCAGAGCATGAAGAGCATCTCAGATATATGCTTCAGAGACTGAGAGATAGACAGTTGTATGCCAAGTTCTCCAAGTGCAAGTTTTGGCTTGATAGAGTAGCATTTCTGGGTCATGTAGTTTCAGCAGAGGGCATTTCAGTGGATCCTAGCAAGACATAGGTTATTTTGAGTTGGCCAAGGCCGATGACAGTAAAAGAGGTAAGAAGTTTCCTTGGATTGGCAGACTACTACAGGAGGTTCATTGAGGGATTCTCTAGCCTAGTAAGGCCTCTCACTACCTTGACTAGGAAAGAGGTTCTATTTGTATGGTCAGATGAGTGCGAGACACGATTTCAGGAGCTTAAGTAGAGGTTGACCAGTGCTCCAGTTTTGGCACTACCTTAGGAGGGGGTAGAGTTTGACATTTATACAGATACGTCCCATCAGGGGATCGGGGCAGTTTTGATGCAGAATGGTAGGGTCATTGCCTAGGCCTCCAAGCAATTAAGAGATCATGAGTCGAGATACCCTACACACGATTTGGAGTTAGTTACAGTTGTGTTTGCCTTGAAGATTTAAAGACATTATCTCTATGGGGTCAAGTGCAGTATCTATTCAGACCATAAGAGTCTGAAGGACTTCTTCACCCAGAAAAAACTCAATATGAGACAGAGGAGATGGTTAGAGTTGGTGAAGGACTATGACTGTGACATTAGATATCATCTAGGGAGAGCCAATGTAGTGGTTGATGCCTTGAGTAGGCGAGTGGCTTTATCTAGTCTTTCAGTTCAGAGAGAGCTACAGTATGAGATTGCCAGAAAGCAGATTGAGACAGTGACTGTAGGATTCTTCAGGCTTCAGATCAGATCTTCTCTGTATGATGAGATCAGAGACAATCAGATGTCAGATGAATAGACTCAGAGTATGATTCAGAAGATGTCAAAGAGATCAGTGCTAGACTTTGAGTTCAGAGATGGGATCTTGAGATTCAGAGACAGAGTTTGTGTGCCATAGAGTTCAGAGTTGAGGCAGAAGATTTTGTCAGAGGTACACAATACGGTGTATTCAGTGCACCCGAGTAGTACAAAGATGTCTCAGGATCTCAAGAAGAATTTTTGGTGGTCAGGCATGAAGAAAGACATAGCAGACTTTGTTTCCAGATGTCTGATATGTCAGCAGGTTAAGACAGAGCACCAGAGACCCTTAGGTTTACTTCATCTCTTGAGTATTCCTGAGTGGAAGTAGGAAGACATTTCGATGGACTTTATTTCGGGTCTCCCTAGAGTTCAGAGAGGATTTGATGGTATATGGGTAATTGTAGACAGATTGAGTAAGTCAGCTCACTTTCTACCAGTCAGACAGGGTATGTCTATAGATCAGTTGGGGAGATTGTATATCAGAGAGGTGGTTAGACTTGATGGTGTTCCTAGGACAATAGTATCAAACAGAGACTCCAGATTTCTGTCAGCTGTCTGGAGGTCATTACAGAGAGCTTTGGGGACTAGACGTTTAGCATATCATCCTCAGACAGATGGCCAGACTGAGAGAGTTAATAAGATTCTGGAGGATATGCCCCAAGCTTGTTGTATGGACTTCCATACCGATTGGGCAGAGTTGCTTCCTCTTATGGAGTTTACGTATAATAACAACTACCAGGTAACTATTCAGATGGCTCCATTTGAGGCTTTGTATGGTCGGAAGTGTAGGTCTCCTATTCATTGAGATGAGATTGGAGAGAGAGATTCTCTGAACATAGTTGTGGGCCCAAAGATTGTTCAGGGGATGATTGAGTAGATCAGGATCATCAGACAGAGAATGAAACAGGCCCAGGATCGACAGAAGAGCTACGCAGATTTGAGACGCAGAGAGATTGAGTTTTCAGTAGGTGACATGGTTTTTCTGAGAGTTGCTCCGTACAGGTAAGTTCTCAAATTTAGTAGAAAGGGGAAGTTAGCCCCTAGATTTATTGGTCCCTATGAGATTCTTGAGAGAGTGGGGACAGTTGCCTAGAGATTGGCGTTGCCAGCTAGCATGGACAGAATTCATAATGTCTTTCATGTGTCTCAATTGAGGAAGTATGTGGGGGATCCTTCTCACGGGCAGAATTGCAGACACACGCCCGTGTGTCCTGAAGGACACGGCCGTGTGTAGCATTTCAGTGAAACACGCCCAGATTCCAGTAGTTTGCACAGCTAGACGCACGACCAGCGCACGACCTCGTGCGTTTGGGCACACGCCCGTGTGTCCATGACATGTACGCCCGTGTGTGAGCCATGCACGCCCGTGTGCCTTGCCCACACGCCCGCGCATCAGTAGATTTTCAGAAAAAGAGTATAATTTTATTTATAAAGCATGAGAGATTCATTTAATGACTAAGATGCTTCAGATAAGCAGTAATTTAGATAACAAAGCTACATATGCATACCATAGCATGTCATGTAGCTTCAGAGAGGATCAAGGGATCTGAATTTAACAGTATTCAGTATTTAGAACCTGATGTATGGGTAAGAGTATGGGTGAACTCGAGGGGGCATCTATGGGATTCAACTTTCTTACACTAGTCAGAATGTTCAGCAACATTTCAGATTCAACCTTCTGACACCAGTCAGATCGTATAGCACAGTATATTCAGCTTTCTAGCCAGTAGCTAGACTGTTCAGCCCACATGGCCAGGATGTCGAATCCCTATGTTCACCAAGTCTGATCAGCACAGCAGGTACCTTTGGGTACATAGAGATATTCAGATACATGCATCCACAGTATTTCAGTTAGCATGACATGACATACACATCATGACATGAATATTAATAAAAATAGTAAATCAATGAGATTCAGATAATCAGTTTCAGATTCCAGCAAGCGCATAAATGTATGAATAGGGTCGAGGCTAGATATGTATGTTATTGCATGTTGCTTGCTTGAGTTTTGAGGGAAGTAAGGAGCGCTTACTGGGTGATCTTTATCACTCATCCCCCTTCTTCTTCCATCCTTGTCAGGTGTTCGTGCTGTTTCCGAGGAGCGGTAGATCGAGGCTAGTAGGAGAGGGCTCACACCATAGTTTTGAGTATGTACTTTTCAGTTTTGGACCTGTGTGATCATATTGTAAATGTTTTATATATTCAGACGTGAAAACAGTGTATGGGACAATATATATATATGATAAAGGCCATTGAGCCCATTGTACAGAACAACATGTATATTTCAGTATATGTATTTCAGCCTCCGCATGTATTTTGTATTCAGTTATACAGTATCAGTATTGTATTTTCGTAGGATTCCCGTCACGGGTACTCATATTTTCAGATATTAATAAAAAGGCCACTCAGTATTCAGCAACAGGGGTACTCGTGGCGGCGGGTCCTACAACACGACCGTGTGTCGAGTTAGTCAGTCATAAATGCTTTTATTTTTTTAGTTCTGTGCATTTTCTAGCTTTCACCATTTCCTTCTCCTTCTTCTTCCCTCAGTTCCAGTGAACCTTAGGGTTGTTGAAAGAGACCACCGAGCAGCCTAGTTCCATATTAGAGATCTAGAAGCTCCTAGAGAGAGAGATCCAGCCTAAATGGCTAAAGGTAAGTGTTTCCTACCTCTCTCACTTTGTTTCAAAGCACGTCTTGCTGTTTTGAGCTTTTTAGAACCATTGTGTGCTTGTTTGAAGTTTTATCAACACGCTTGAGTTGTGAGATAATGATTTATTGGATGATTGAGTGGCTAATTTCATGATGTTGAGTATATTTCTTTGTATACCTATGTTGTATGCTTTATTTATGAGATGTGGCATGATTGAGATGAGTTTATGTTGAATATATGCATGCTAGCAGTAACCTTGAGTGTGTATTATTGATTAGGTTGAGTTTGGAAGAGATTTGAGTAGGATTTCTGGGTTTCCAGATACATTCTATAGAAATTGAGTTGAGCACACGATCATGTACTCAACGATGCATGCACGTATGGCCATATTTCTACATGAACACAGCCTTGCATGACACTCGTGTGCATATAAAAACCCAAACACACATCTATGTTACTGATGTACACGCTCGTGTGCTCATTCCTAATTCCACACGCTTGTGTAAGTAAGACACGAGAGTGTTGGACGCAACTACATGCCCTTATAAGTGTGGGACACAGTTTTGTGCCTTACATGCACACCCATGTGTTCGTACCACATGTCCGTATGGCTAGCCTAAGTTTGATAAAATAATTTCAGAAGCTAGCACGACCGAGAACACGCCAAGCATACGGTCCCATGTGTCTTCACACACGTCCGTGTGCTTAGAGACAAATGTTTGTGTGCTTAGAGACACATGCTTGTGCACCTTAAAAAATGCAGAAAAAAAAATTTAAAATTAAAGTTAAGCCATTTTAAGTCAATTTTAAGCACACAACAATTGATAATAAGAATATATCACAACATATCATGTATGATTACCAGTACAGAGCATAACATGTCATATCAGATATTTTCAAAAATGGATCTAAAGATCCAATAGCATGATTTTTATAGTATAAATATACGATGTTTCGAACATCAGTTAGGAGTGGATACGATAGGGCACCTATGAGTTTTCACGCCTGTTAGAGAGGAAAACCAACGTCTCATGGTCTTTGACCAAGCTCGTTAAAGAGAGTGCTCGTCGTGCACAATTACTTTCATTATAGGATTAAGCTCACACAGTCAGGGTGTCGAATCCTTGTATTCATATTTTTATATCTAAAGAAGTAGTAGAGAGTCTAGGGTTAATTCCTAGTATGGCAAATTGGAGTATATGTATAGAGATACAGGATGGTGGTATAATTTTGTGTGATTGAATACTAATAGATCAGAAGGTAGAAATTATAAGTAGAGGATTGAGGCTAGACTTGATCATATTGGAGTTAGCTAATTTCAAAATGATTTTAGGCATGGATTTTCTGAGTAATTATGGGGCAGAGATAGACTGTAGAAGAAAAAAGGTTAAATTATAGCTAGGCCCTGATCAGTTTATGTTTGTAGGGGGGAGAGTGGAAACCATATTTATTTCATGTTTACAGATGAGGAGACTTTTGAGTAAAGGATGTATAAGGTAATAATGTTATATGTAGAGGTACAACCAAGCCAAGTATTAAGTAGTTACCTGTAGTGAGAGAGTTTCTTGATGTGTTTCCAAAGGATTTGCCAGGATTGCCTCCTAAGAAAGAGTTAGAGTTTTGTATTAAGGTGCTTCTTAGTACGACTCCAATTTCTGAGGCTCCGTATCAGATGGCTCCAATAGTGCTTAAAGAGTTGAAGAAACAACTTTAGGAGTTAATTGATAAGAGATTTATCAAGCTGAGTTGCTCACCATGAAGTGTTTCGATATTGTTTGTAAAAAAGAAATATGGGTCACTAAGAATGTGTAAATATTACAAGGAGCTAAATAAGTATCTATTGTCTCAGATAGATGATCTGTTTGATTAGTTGAGTGAACTTATAGTGTTCTCTAAGATTGATTTGAGGTCGAGGTATTATCAAGTGAGAGTAACAGAGAGAGATATACCCAAAACGACTTTTAGGATGAGGTACAACCACTACGAATTTGTGATAATGTTTTTTGGGTTGACAAATGCTTTTGTAGTGTGTAGCATCCCAGGATTAGAAGTACCCTTTAGGGTAGAGTTTAGGGGTTAAATATGAGATTTAGTAATAGATTAGGAGTTAAAAGAGTTTAGGGGTGAGATAGTAAGTTTCTAAAGCCTGTATGGCTTGCGCATGATTCTCTTTAGGAGGTTTCTATCATGCGTAACATGGGAAATAAAGAGTTTTCATTTTCCCTTGTGCACTGTCGTACACCTTAGGCTGCACTCCTGTGCAAGTTTGATAGAGGAAAGAGATGGTGAGTTTATAGCCTTTTCTCACCCGTTTCACCCATTTCAGCTAAGATTTCTTCTTATTTTCATATACTCCCAACCCTAGAACTGATTTCCAGCATCTAGTAGTTCCCAATCCAGCTAGGGAGAAAAGAAATTAGATAGAAAGTGTTTCCAACAGCCATGGTAAGAGGTATGTGCTTCCTTCCTTATTTCTTGTGTTTCCTAGCATGTATGTGATGTTTTGTGCTATGTATGGTGTTCCTAGCATGCTTATGATTGATATGAATGAGTTTATGTGTTGATATGATGAAAGTAGAATGATTGAGATGATGATTTCCACCCGTGAACCATGCTTACTTATGCTTGTGTGTGAATATATAAGAGAATTGATGATTTTTAATGGTGGATTGAGATGTGGTTTGTGATAGATGAAATTGAAGCATGTTATGTGCATATTGAAATGTTAAAATTGCATATTTGAGATGAATTTTAGTTTGATTGAGATTTGGAATGGATTTTTACAAATTTCAAGCATGTGTCGTTGGTACAAAGCAAGACACGCCTGTGTGCCTTTACTTTTATAGGGACACGCTCATGTACACGAAGTGTGCAGGGCTTGATTTGCAGAGGACACGGCCATGTGTGTGTTTTTTTAGTGTTAATGTGTAGAAATTCCAAAAGTGAGCACGACCGGTTGTACAGCCAATGCACAATCCCCTGCGTTTCTACACACGCCCGTGTGTCTTACCCACACACTCATGCATAAGTTAGATTTTCTAGAAAATGAATTAAAATAAATAATTAAGCTTGGGAAACTTATTTAATGGCTATACAGTAACTGATAATGATAAAATGAGATAAAACAATGTAGCATGAGCATTACATAGTATGACATGTCAAGGCATAAGCATGAAAAAGGGATCAAGGGATCTGAAAGTATTAGTCATTCAGCATTCAAAACCTGATATTTGGGTTAGAGTTTTGGATGAACTCGAGGGGGCATCTGTGGGATTTCAGTCTTCTGACTACGGTCACAGCATCCAGTTCAGCTTATTAGTCTGAAGACTAATATGTATATTTAGCTTTCTAACCTTTCGCTAGACTGTACAACCCACATGGCTAAGATGTCAAATCCCTGTGTTCATCAGCCTGATCAGTACAGTAGGAGTCTTCAGATACGTATAGATTCAGATGCATGTATATTCATATATATCTAACATGACATGATATACATTTCATGACATGACTCATTAATACGATCAAGATAACAGATTAAGAATTATATAGCTTACTGATTGAGCAAGCGAATGTATGAATAATTGGGCCAATGCCAGGTATGAATTTACTTGTGTCTTGTTTGCTTGGGTTGAGGGAAGTAAGGATCGCTTACTAGGTGATTTTTATCACTCATTCATTTCCTTCTTCCTTTTTTTTTTTAGGTACGTCTAGTACTGGTGAGGAGCGGGTGGACCGTGGTTGATAGGAGAGGACTCCACATAGTTTTTAGTTTGGTCTGGTGGGGTATATTGTAAATTTCATATACTTAGATATATGTATGTACAAAAATAGATATGTATATGAGAAATATATTTTTGGGCCTCCATTGTACTTTACAGTTTTTTAGCTTCCGCATGTATGCGTATGTATTTGTATAGCAGCAATTTCTTTTCGTAGGATTCATGTCACGTATACTGGGATTTTCAGTTTATTAATAAAAGAAAAAGATATAATTCAGCAGCAGTGGTATGCATGGTAGTGGGTCCTACATTATTGGTATCAGAGCAGCTCTCTGAGCCATTTTATAGATATGTGAATATAAGACAGAAGAGATGGTTAGAACTGGTGAAGGACTATGATTGTGAAATCAGATATCACTCGGGTAAAGCTAATGTAGTAGTTGATGCTTTGAGCAGGAGCATAGTTTTATCTATAGTTTTAGTTTAAAGAGAGTTGCAGCAGGAGATTACCAGAGAGGATATTAAGAGAGTAGCAGTTGATTTTTCTAGACTTCAGATTGTGTCCACACTTTATGATGACATCAAGGCTAGTCAAATATCAGATATATGGATTCAGAGGGTCTTTAAGGGTACAGTGCTAGATTTTGAGATCAGAGATGAGATCTTGAGGTTTAGAGACAAAGTTTGTGTGCCAAAGGATATAGATTTGAGACAGAGAATTTTGTTAGAGGCTCACAGTACAGTTTACTCAACATATCCTGATAGTACCAAGATGTATCAAGATCTCAAGAGAGTGTTTTGGTGGCCTAGAATGAAGAAAGATATTTCAGATTTTGTTGTCTGATGTTTAACTTGTCAACAGGTCAAAGTAAAGTATTAGAGGCCTTCTAGGTTACTACAGCCATTGATGATCCCTGAGTGGAAATAAGAGAGTATTTCCATGGATTTCGTAATAGGACTTCCTAGAGTGCAAGTTGGGTATGATAGTATCTAGGTTATAGTAGACAGATTAAATAAGTATGCACACTTTTTACTGATGAGAAAAGGTATGAATGCCGATCAGTTGGGCCGTTTTTATGTCAAAGAAGTTGTCAAATTACATGGGGTTCCTAAAGATATAGTTTCAAACAGGGATTTGAGATTCTTATCAACTTTTTAGGTAGTTTACAGAGAGCATTGGGGACCAGACTTCATTTCAGTTTCGCCTATCACCTGTAGACAGATGGTCAGACTGAAAGAGTTAATTAGATTTTAGAGGACATGCTGAAAACCTATTGCATGGATTTTCAGACTAGTTAGGTTGATTTGTTGCCATTAATAGAGTTTTTCTACAACACTAGTTATCAGTCTACTATTCTGATGACACTTTTTGAGGTCTTATATAGTAAGAGGTGCAGATCACCCATTACATTGGGATGACATTAGTGAGAGAGATTCATTAGAGACAACGGTGGGGCCAAATATGACTTAGTTGATGATAGAGCAGATTAGAGTTATTAGACAGAAAATAAAACAAGCCTAAAATCATCAGAATAGCTATGCATATCAGAGGTGTAAGGAGTTAAAGTTTGAGGTTGTAGATTTCTAATAGTTGCTTCTTACAGTGTGTCTTGAGATTTGATCAGAAAGGCAAGTTGGCTCTAAGATTCATTGATATATATGAGATCTTAGAGAGAATGGGCAGAGTTGCTTACAGATTAGCCTTTTTAACTAGTATAAACAGGATCCATAGTGTGTTTAATGTGTCTCAGCTGAGAAAATATGTAAGAGATTCATCTCATATATTAGAGGTTCAAGATCTGGAGTTAGCAGATGAATTGAATTATCAAGAGATACCAGTTCACATTTTGAACTATAAAATGAAGGCGTTTAGAAATAGAGAGATTCCATTAGTTAAAGTTTTGTAGAAGAGTCAAAGAATCAAGGAACCTTCTTGAGAGGTTGAGTTTGAGATAAGAGAAAGATTCCCATAATTATTTAGGTAAATTCTAGGGATGAAATTTTTATTAGAGGGGAGGAATTATAGTAGCGTAAGGGTAGAATTATCCTTTTAGGCTTATAATCCAAGGGTAAAAGAGAGATTTCTAGTTAAAAAGAGTTTTGAGAGGGTTCAGGGGTAGAAAAGTCATTTAGAAGCCTTTTATAGCTTATACATGGATATTCTGGGAAGAGTATTCCATGTATGGTGCAAAGGGGGTGGAAATTTAGATTTCCACTACACACACGATCGTGTGTCGAGTTAGTTAGCCATAAATGCTTTTATTTTTCTAGTTTTACGTATTTTCCAGTTTTCACCATTTATTTCTCTTTCTTCTTTCCTCAGTTCTAGTAAACCCTAGGTTGTTGAAAGAGACCAAAGAATAGCCCAGCTTCAAATTAGAGATCTAGAAGCTCTTAGAGAGAGAGATCCAACTTCCATGGCTAGAGGTAAGTGTTTCTTTACCTCTCTCACTTTGTTTCAGAGTATGTCTTGATGTTTTGAGCTTGTTAGAGTCATTGTGTGCTTGTTTGAAGTTTTATCAGCATGCTTGAGTTTTGAGATGATGATTTATTAGATGATTGAGTGGCTAATTTCATGATGTTGAGTATATTTCTTTGTATACCTATGTTGTATGCTTTATTTATGAGATGTGGCATGATTAAGATGAGTTTATGTTAAATATATGCATGCTAGCAGCAACCTTGAGTGTGTATTGTTGATTGGGTTAAGTTTCGAAGAGATTTGAGTGGGATTTTTGGGTTTCTAGATGTATTCTGTAGAAATCGAATTGAGTACATAACTGTGTACCTGATAGCTACACATCTATGTAAGCAAAACATGAGAGTGTTGAAGGCAGTTAGTTGCCCGTGTAAGTATGGGACACAGTTTTGTGTCTTACATGCACGCTTGTGTGTTCATACCATACGCCCATATGGCCAGCCTAAGTTTGATAAAATGATTCTAGAAGCTAGCATGACCAAGAACACGCCCAACATACGGTCTCATGTGCCTTTACACACGCCCGTACACTTTAAGAAAAGCAGAAAAAGAATTTTAAAGCAAAATTAAGCCACTTTAAGTAAATTTTAAGCACACAATACTTAATAATAAGAAGATATCACAGTATATCATGTATGATTACCTGCATAGAGCATGACATGTCATATTAGATATTTTAAAAAATTGATCCAAGGATCCAATAGCATGATTTTTATAGTACAAATATACGATGTTTCGAACATCAGTTAGGAGTGTATACAAGGGGTCACCTATGAGTTTGTACGTCTGCTAGGGAGGGAAACTAGTGTTTGCTAGAAAAAGACATAGTCATTGACTAAGCTCGTTTGAGAGAGTGCTGGTCGTGCACGAGTAGTTTTATTATAGGATTGAGTTCACACGGCCAATGTGTCGAATCCCTGTATTGATAAGTCTGGTCAGCACAATAGATATTTTCAGATATAATATGTTTGATTCAGTTTTTCAGTACATATTATATGTATATATTTAGGATCTTTGAATCACAGCTTTTATATCAGAAAGAGTTTTCAAAAAATGAGGCTCAAGTTCAAGTTTTATGATTTTTCAACATTAACATAACATGAAAGCATGCATTTCATGTCATGTACAACATCTCATGAGAAACAGAGCAAAATAAAACAAAGAACAATACAGAAAACATATGCACTTTAGAAAGTAAAGATAATAAAGAAATTAGATAATAGTAATGCAAAATTTACGTGACGAGTCATGTATTCCAGTTAAGACTTGGAACCTGCTTGTGTTAGAGTTAGGAAACACTTGCTGAGTGATTTTATCACTCACCCCTCCTTCCTTGTTTCCTTTTGCAAGTTAATAAGTAGAGGGCTGAGCAGGAGCAAAACAATTGTCAGATTTTGGGGATATGGCTTGGCAGCAGTTAGTATGTTGACTCACATGCTTTTATTTAGTTTTACTCATGCATATGTGTGTATTATATTTTAAATACATACCATATGGATGACATGTTTATAAATAAAGAGAACCTGGGGATTTTCAATGCATGTTTAATATTTTCTGTTTACTAATATAGTAAATCATATTATGTACAGTTTTCATACAAGTTTTAAATTAGCAGCAACAATTTCACTGTAGAGGTCCTCGTGGTAGGTATATCGTATTTATACACATATATATATATATTTATATTTATATTACTTTTCGTAGCGCCTAGTGACCTGTGGTAGGAGCTACTACAATCATGCATAAAATCGTGTGGCTTTTGAAAATCTAAAGCATTGAAGACATGAAGGCACACATAATCATATGTGTGCCTTCATGTCTTCAATGCTTTAGATTTTCAAAAGCCATATGTGTGGAGCATAGCAGGGTTAATGCAGTAGAAGAAATTTGACCATTGGACTATACTCATCGAAGGGAGCATGATCATGTACAAAGAACACAAGACTATGCATCTATCTAGATTTGTTTCAACAGATCTTAAATCAGCTACAATGGGCTTTTTCTTTCCAACTCTATAAAAGCCATCTGATTTGAGTTTGGAAAAGTTAGATAATCAGACTTTACATTTCTATTCCTCTATTCTCTAAATCCTTCTTCATTTTCTTTCACTAAATTATCTTGTATACACTTTGAGAGAAACATTAGGAGCATAATTCTTGTATTTACCCTTGAAAGGCAAATTTCTTTTTCTATATTTTTAACAACCCAAGGGCACAATCTTGTGAAATTAGTATAAGGTATAATCCTATAAAAACTACATTAAAGATGCAATTCTTTGTATTAAAACTAGTATAGAAGTGCGAAATCCTTTGTGAGCATACTTTATATCAAAACTATTGTAAAAGGCTTTAAGAGGAGTCACTTAAAGGAGTGGACGTACGAAGTTTGTGGAGAAGCTCTAAACCACTATGAAAACTGGTTAAGAAATTTTCTCCCTTTACTATTCTTTATTTTGTTTATATGTTTTATACGATATATTGTTAGTTGATTCATTGCTTGCATGTTTCATTATTTATTTGAAAATATTTGATTAGGTAAGAAAAGTTTTAAAGTTTGAAATAGATTTTGAAAATCCTATTCACCTTCCCTTTTTAGATTGATTTACCATATAAAGGTTTTATAATTGGTATCAAAACTTGGACTCTTGATTTTAAAAATCTAATGATTTTAGGGGTCAAAGATCATTTAAAAAAAAAAATGGTAAATTTGTTTACAAAACCCATTTTTGAAGAAGGGCAAAGTTCTATTCAACCTCTTTTGTTTTATGGTGAAAATTATAGTCAATAAAAAATTAAGATGAAATTTTCTATTCAATTCATCGATTATAAACTTTGAAAATTTATTGTAAAAAGAGATTTAATACCTATAGACCTTAGACAAGCATGTCCAAAAATGAAAATAATTTTGATGAAAAAGTTGAGAAAATGATGAATGTAAATTCTAGGGTATTAAATTTTCTGTTTTTTTACTTGAAATGATATTGAATTTAACCGTATATCTTTGTATGAAACAAAAAATGAAGCTTGATCCAAATAACTCATGAAAGAACTGGAGTTACTTCTTCATAATTATAATTTGTTTAAAATGAAAAAGGAGGAGAACATTAGGGAAATTTACAAATGATTCTCAAACTTGGTGAATAAGTTGAGAAGTTTGAGTAAGCATTTTCAGATAGTTGAGTTAGTCAAAAAGGTATTACGATCATTGTCAGAGTCATGGACTATGAAGGTGATGACAATTAAAAAATCAAAGGACTTGACCAAATTAGGCATGGATGAGTTGATTGAGAATCTTTTGACTCATGAGATAAAGTGGATACCTAAAAAGGAGAATGAAGAAAAGAAAAATAAAAAAGATTACATTCAAAATTCAAGAGAGCTCAACTGATAAAGACTCACCTTCAACAATCTAAGAAGTCTTCTATGGATGATGAGGATATAAAGCTCATGAGTAAAAAGTTTAGAAAATTCCTCTACAAGAAGAAGAAAAAAAGAGAAGAAGGTAATTTGCTATAACTGCAAGAAGGAAGGGCATTAGTGATAAAAATGCCTTCAGGTGACTAAGAAGAAAATACTAGTCGCTTGGAGTAGAGAGAACTCAAGCAATGACAATGAAGATGACAGAGTCTCCTTATACTTATACACTGAAAGGAAGAAATAAAGATTGGTGTAGAGAAGCCCTGAAGCCAATGGGAGCAATTAAGATAAAAAATTGGCTTTGTAAGGCATTGCATGTTCATCAATCCAAGTAAGTGATTTATATGCTTATTTTATGTAATCATACTTGGTTGATGATAAGAAAATAACATGTTGTGATTGAGTTTGATTGAGTATATGACAAATTGCTATGATTGAATGATTGTGGTAAATTTATTTAAGAATGTTGTATGTGTTTATGTATTTATATTCAAATGATTATCAAACCACTTAATCCATTCTATGAAAACAAAGTCATCATTCATACATTTTAATTTACTTGATACTTGTAGTTGAGATTATCAAAGTTAATATTCTTAAAACATCTTGGATTAAGAGACTTATCAATAACCCAAAGTAGAAGTTTGTAAGATTCATCACCATTGCAACAAATAAAAATGGTAAACCTTTCTTTATTTTGCTTTCAACCCTCCGATGGTTTTGTTACAAGAGAATTATCGACTTGTATGTGATAAAATAAGCTAGTTTCATCCACATTGTAAATGTCTTTCTAAGCATTTTTGTCTAATTCTTCTTTTATTGATGGCAAAATAGCCTTAATTTTCTCTATTCGACTAAACCACTCTTCCCAAAACGATCAAATGAATGAATTGCATATAATTGCTTGAACTTTTCCAACCGTCTATTTGAAAGTTCAAATAAGGTGGCTATAGGATATGCTTGCCTTAGAAAAACAATTATCTTCTCTTCTATGAATTCACCACTTATATTGACATTTTCTTGCTAGTATACAAACCATTTGTAAAGGGTAGACTCAATTGTTGGGTACTTTACCATCTTTGAATGTTTTGCATTTTGTAGTGACCCCCGCCACAGGCAGATATGTGCTTTGGAATATAATATAAATTATAAATATAAAACACCTGTAACAGGGATCTCTATGGTAAATACTTGCTGTTAAAATTTAAATTTTCAATACGGGAGCTAAAAATGGGAAATACTATAATAATAATAAGAAAATATTGATAATTCTTCCTTGAACATCCCAGTCTATGCATTTCTAACATGTTATTCATACGTGTCATAATAGTATTATACATGGATATGCACAAACAAAATGATATATATAAAGCATGTGAGCCAAACATGTTATCTGCTGCCAAGCCATGTCCCTAAAAGAATATGACGGTTATCCCACTCATACTCAATCCAAACTTAATAACCTGTAAAAGAGAAAACAAGGAAAAGGATGAGTGATAAAATCACTTAGCAAGTATTTTTTATCTCTAACATTGGTAGGTTACAAACTCTAGCTGGTTTTTGTGTCTTGTCATATCTTTTTTTTGCTTTATTGTTTTCTTATTTCTATATTTTTGAGATTTCATTGCTTTCTTATAGTATTATTTACTTTTATCTTTATCTGTTTTTGCTTTCTCAAGAATGTTATACATAACAATGATATGCATGTTTTGATGTCATATAGGTGCTAATTAATTATAAAAATAGCCCTTGGTTATGATTTCTGAAAATTTCTTCTGAATAAAATTATGATCCGAAGATTTTGAATATATATACATATAGTATACGCTAAAAACTGAGTCAGAAATATATTGTATTTAAAAATATCTGCTATGATGATCAGACTGATGAATACAAGGATTTGACACCTTGATCATGTAATCTCAATCCTATAATAAAACTACTTGTGCACGACCAATACTCTCTTTAACGAGCTTGGTCAAAGACCATGTCCTCTCTAGCGGAGGCTGGTTTCCCTCTCTAGTAGACGTGTAAACTTATAATGCCCCCTGTAGCGACCCCTGCCTCAGGTTACTGTGCGCTGCGGAAAATACTGTTCATATAATAATAAAATATTCCTGAGACGGGGACCTCTACAGAAAAACTGCTGCTGGATAAAAATTTTTTTTATAAAGAAACTAATAATATAATTTACTGTGAAAGTAAATTAAATATAAGCGTGAAAACCCAGGCTGCTCATGTATAAAAATAACTGATCATACAGTGTATACTAATATGTAATACACACGTATACATGAGAAACTAAAGCATGCGAGCCAACATGCTAGCTGCTGCTGCCAAGCCACATCCCCAAAATCTCGTAGCGGTCTCGCTCCAGCTCAGCCTCGAACTACTGACCTGCAAAAGGAAACAGGGAAGGGAGTGAGTGACAAAGTCACTCAGCAAGCGTTTCCAAACACTACACTCGCAGGTCAAACAACTAATCGACTACGTGACTCGTCACGTAGAAGATTCTACTAGACAGTTTTCTTATTCTGATTTCTGTTATTTTTCTGTTCTGATACTGTTCTGTTTCTCATCTGTTCTCAGGAGATGCTGTACATGACAATGAAATGTATATGCTGATGTCATGTAAACTGAAAAGCTGTAAAACTTGCCCTCAGGCTTGTTTTTCTGAAAAAACTGTCTTTTCTGAAAACTCTTTCTGATAATAAAACTGTGATCCGTAGATCCTGAATATATACGTATAGTATATCTGAAATCTGTATCAGAAAGTACTGAAAATCTCTGAAATATCTGAAAATATCTGCTATGCTGGCTAGACTGATGAATACAGGGATTCGGCACCCTGGCCGTGTGAGTTCAAATCCTAATGAATCTACTGATGCACAACCAGCACTCTCTATTGAGCTTGGTCAGTGACCATGTCCTCTCTGGCGGACGCTGGTTTCCCTCTCTAGCGGGTGTGCGAACTCACATGCGCCCCCTCGTATTCACCCCTATCTGATATATGAAAAATCATATATGTATATCTGAAAATCATGCTGTTGGATCCTTGGATCCAGTCTGAAAATATCTGATGTGGCATGCCGTGCTAATGCTGATAATCATGCATGAAATGCTGATTTCTTAGCTGATTACTGAGTTCTGTGTGCTTAAAACTGGCTCAGAGTGGCTTAAATAGCTTTTAATCTCTTATTTCTGAATTTCTGAAGGTGCACGGGCGTGTGTTCTGGGACGCACGGGCGTGTGTCAAGGCACATGGGACCGTGTCCCCGTCGTGCTGCTGGGCGTGTGCGATTCTGGAATATTTTCATGCAAACTGGGCAAGGCACACGGGCGTGTGTACTCGGGCACACGGGCGTGTGGCTGCCATCTTCTTCTCCCCGTGCTTCAACGAACACGGGCGTGTGGAATTGGGGGAGAAAGCACACGGACGTGTGTCACTCGGACACACGAGCGTGTTTCTGGGTTTTCAGACGCACACGGGCAGCATGCACGGCCGTGTCCCATGCAGAAAAGAGGACGCACGGGCGTGCCTCCGGGACACACGGTCGTGTGCTCGACCCAGAAACTACAGATGGCGTCTGGAAATCCAGAAATTCCCACACTCACACTTCCACACTCCAAATCAACATACATAAACACATACTACTACTGCTAGCACGCAAATAATCATCAAATCATCAACTCAAACACGCCAATCATCATACTGAAAGCATATATCATCATGTATATTCACATACATGCACATAAACATGGAAGCCA
The DNA here is from genome assembly GCA_026122585.1 of Anacardium occidentale. Taxonomy (NCBI): domain Eukaryota; kingdom Viridiplantae; phylum Streptophyta; class Magnoliopsida; order Sapindales; family Anacardiaceae; genus Anacardium; species Anacardium occidentale. Next base: position 29,255 of record JAJEJH010000237.1, read on the forward strand.
CTCAATCATCCAAACATGCATCATATCAAGCTCAAGCATACTGGAAAACATCTCAAACAAGCACACATAACATTCTCATAAGCTGGAAATAGCCAAACAGGCTCTGAACTCAGCGGAGGAGGTAAGGAAAACACTTACCTCGCGCCATGGAAGCTCTATCTCTCTCCCTGGAAGACTCTGGATCTCTAATCTGAAGCTGAGCTGTTGGGGGATCTCTTTCTGGAACTCTAGGGTTCACTGGAGCTGAGGAAGAAGAAGAGAAAATAAGCTGGGAGCTGACTGCGCGCAACTGAACTGAAAATAAACTAATAAAGCTGGCTGGGTAAGACACACGGTCGTGTGTACTGGGCACACGGTCGTGTGTAGTGGAAAATAGCCATTTCCACCCCCACAAGCGCAGAAACTCTAACTAAGCCCCAAAGGACTTCTACAATGACTCTTCTACCCCTCAAAACTCTCTAAAATGACAATTCTACCCCTTGGGTCATTACACCCCCTCATATTTACCCTTAACTAATATTTGAAACATCGTATATCTATACTTTAAAATCATACTACTGGATCCTTAGATCCATTTTAAAAAAAATCTAATATGACATGTCATGCTTTATGTTGATAATCATACATGATATGCTATGTATATCTTATTATTCATAGGTTTCTCCTGCTTAGGAATGGTTTAAAATAGCTTAAGGATGTTTTAGAAATGTTTTTGTACATTTTTTAAGGTACATGGGCATGTAATGCTTGACACACAGACATGTTGGGAGACATATGGGGTCGTGTACAAGTCGTGTTCTCAGTCGTGCTAGGTTCTAGAATGAATTCATAAAATTCTAGCTAGCTATATGGGTGTGTAATATGAACACACGGGGGTGCATATAAGGCATAAGGTCGTGTCCCATACTTGTACGGGCATGTAACAACATAGTAACACTCCCGTGTCTTGCTTACATGGGTGTATAACATTAAGATAAAGCACACGCACGTGTGCATCGGTTGCATGGACATGTGTCTAGGTTTTCATACTCACACAAGTATTATGCAAGGTCATGCTCATATAGAAAAGAGGTTGTACGAGTATGTATCCTCAGATACACGGTTGTGTGTTTAACTTTTCTTCTGTAAATGATATTTGGAAACTTAGAAAATCCTAGCAAATCACTTCCAAACAATTCTCACATATCAAACAATCATCTCTACATCCTTTAAAGCATCATAATATCATCATATTCATAGAAATCTCACTCCATTAATGCCACATTACATAAATAAAATGTAAAACTCATGTATACATGCATATACACCCATTTGCATGAATTCAACAACTCAATCAGCTATAAATCACAAATCAAACACTTAAGCATGTCAAGCAAACCTTAATAACACAGCAAACATTCTCAAACTTAAACAACAAAGGAAAACATGCTATGAAACATAATGAAAGAGGTAAGGAAATACTTACCTCTCGCCATAGCATCCATATCTTTTTCTTTAGTTGCTTCTGGTTCCCTAGCTTGGATTGTGGCAACTGGTTGGACATTTTCTGACTTAGGGTTGACTGGACAAGAAGAAGAGAAGAAAGCTGAATGGAATAAGCTAGGCAAAAAAAACGAAAAACTAAGCATTTATAGTGCCTTTCACCTGACACACGGGCGTGTGTTAAGGGAAATTAACAAATTTCCCTTCTCCCGCGCCTTGTATGATATAGTCTCCCAGAGAGACTCATGCAAAAGCCACAACTAGTCTCAAAAAGACTATTCTACCCCTGATATCTCATAAATTCTATATTCTATTAAAATTTTCATTTTTACCCTTGATCTCAAAGCCTAAAATGACTATTATACCCTTGGGCTATTACATATTTAAGTTCAACAATACTTATTCTTGGAAGAAGTTGGTTGATTGTTTGAGTGTCTTAGATATTATTATTTGTGATACTCAAGACTAAGTGTATCTTCTAACCACTTTAAAAAATGCTTTTTCTTCTAGTTAGGATTCGATTCCTCAATTTTGATAACTTAACATGAATACTTTCAGTTAGTTGAGTCCATATATTAACTTTGAGTGGCATGGTTGAATTACTAGAGGAAAAAGGAAAGGTATCACTTGAATTAGTTGAGGATTGCATATGGATTATGTTAATTTACAATGTATTAACATAATTTACATTGAAAAAAAAAACATCAAAGAGAATATAAAATTTTAGACTTATAAAATATTTTGCATAGTTCTACATAGATATGTGCATTTGTTTTTTAAAATTATGTTTATCTCTTTCTCAATGTATATACTTTATTTTTGATATGTTTTGTTAATTAATTAACATAGTGCATACTTTACCTTTATATCATTTGCACTAAAAATAACTAAGTTAAAATAAGAATTTTTTTTACTACATTTCTATTAATTAACATTCTCAGTTATAAAATTAATTTGGTCCCAATAATATGACTATATAGAGGATTTATTGTATAAACATTTAAGTTGTAAAATATATGATGCTTTAAGTTTTAAACCCCTAACTTTCTAGCAAGTATACTAGTTTAAAGTAATATGAGAAATATATAGGGTTGTCGTATCCACAGGATTGTGTAAGTACCAAGACGACACTATCCTTAACTTTATATAAACTACCGAATAATGATCGAAAATAAGACTAATACTAAAATGAAAACAAAAGCAAGCAATTAATAATTTTGCCTAAGTAATCGGATGACAATGTACAAGACGATGCTAAGACTTCAAGTTCACTAAATCACTTTCAGGTAGGTTTTCTATAACTGAAGATATAGTATTATTTATGTGACAACAGAACTCCTTAAATCGATCAATATGTTTTCTCAAGCAAATATTAATTTTATTTCACAATTCAATAACCTAAATATTTCTATGTAGGATTAATTAGATGAAAATACATTAAGTGTTATGGAATCCACTAGTTTTCACTATAAGCCTATTGTGTCTGTGACTATTGTATGTATCATCAAATATATTTTTATATTCGATTAATCCATGGTTTGTATTCTCGTTGCTTTTATACGATATCACCTCTTAGTCTCAATCACACAACAAAAATTTTATTAAAAATTGGTCAAGTTTTTAACAGACATTAAATTCAGAACACAAACTTATATAAATTAACATGCTCATAAATTAACATATCCATGAATTAGCTAGCCCTAGTTTTAGCAAAATTTATTTAGTTCAACATCAAGCAAAAATAAACAATTAGATTCAAACAATATATAATAAAGAATAAGAATGAAACTAAATAAATCGCTAAATCTTTTATTGAATTCTGATGAAAATTCGTCTCACAATTACAATCCGATTGACTTTCGATTAAGTTTTTTTTTAAAAAATAAGAATATCCTAAAAGTGCTTGAAAACTCTCTCAAAAAAAGAGTTTTTAAAAAATGAAACTCTGCTTAAAGTCATTATACTACAACATGGAGCTTTTGCCTTACTTCTACTAAGCGCACCATAGCATGGACCTGCTTTAGCACACTTGCGTGTTGGTGTTGCGACAAGGCGTCGCAGCATGCAGATACTAGAATGCTTACGCGTTGATGCCTTCTCCTACACTGCGGCATGATGCCATGACATGCAGCTACTGTTTTGCTTGCTTCATCCTCGCCATGGCATGGGGCTCACTCAGCTCATTTCGTATCCATTTTTCGATTTTTTGCTTCGGTTGCGATTTCTGGTCTCAGGCACACCCACTTAGTATTATTTCTACTCGAAATCATGTCAAGTTCTGCAAAACAAAAACAAAAACCGTGTGATCTCAAATTTGCACAAATCAAAAGTAAAATTGTAAAAATATCATACAAATTTGATCGAAATTAATTCTAAAATGTGTGTATGCCCATTACTCATCAATATATATTTGTATTCAAGGATTTTCATTGCAATTATATACCTTGGATGATTAAAAAGGTTAGCATTTTAGTGTGCTTAATATCATGAATATATTTAAAACTTTTCTTCCAATATTTAGAAACTAATTAAATATTAAAAAGTGAAGGGATGCAAACTTATATAAATCCTTGCTTCCGATGTTTCTCATTAGTACATTTTTAATCTAATATAACAAGTTTTGGTTGGACAACGGGAAGAGTCAGAGAAAGAAAGTGTTTCCCAGTTTCTCTTATCCATTTTAATTTGAAATTTCTTGTTAAAGAAAAATAATATATTTAAAGGAAAAATTAGGACAAAGGACCTAATTTTACATTGGAAAAGGTGATTTTGACCATGAGAATACAGTGTGACTAATCGTGAGGTAAACAGTTTCAAATCCCGAAAAGGTAAGTAAACAATTAATTTAAATTTTAGGAAAGAAAATAAATTTAAATTGAATTTATATATAGGGAAGCCGTTTCCTATAAATTAGGCAGGCAGACACGGATTTAACAGTTACGAGACGCTCAGTTAGAGTTGCCAGCTCACTTTCTTAAAATTATAAAATAAAACAAAATTACTCACAGTGAGTCAAAGTCAACCTATAATTTACTTTGAAAATTTTTAAATAATGATTTTAATAATAAAATATAGAAACCTAAGTTGCTATATCGAATTGCCTTGACTTATATGGGGACTAGGGATGACATCCCTAATTTAATACGCCATGACTTATAGTCAGAGTAGGGATGTCATCAGCATTATATACGTCATCGGATCCTATTTGATTTTTAATTTAAATTATATAATTAAAAAAGACACTATAATACACAATTTTATTGCAAAAAAATTATCCAAGTGTTCAAATTTACAATCATGAAGACCTAAATTTCAAGTTCAATCAAAAGATTTCAAGATTTTCTATCCTAGTATCTCCAGAAGTTGATATAGAAATTTCAATATCATTTATCTCTAAAAAAACAGTTTACATTATAGAATTTAATCAATTTATTTTTTCTTTTTGCCGAATCGGATCTCTTTTATCATTTTGATCTAATTAATCAATACCAACTATATTAGTAGGGACAAACTTTGAATTCAATAACTGATATATAATTATTACACTAGATAAGAACTAATAATCGAATAAAAATAAAGGTTTAATCTTGATATATCGTAAAAAAACTCAAATTCATATCATTATTTAATATTTACATGACATGATTCCCTTATTACTACTCAATGTTAAAAAACATGTATTTAAGAATTTACTTTTCAATTACATAAAAGAGATTCCGTATTAAATTTGTTTCTTATATCATTATATAACTATCAAAATAATTATTGTTTAATCACATATATTTTTAAATTGATTTTGGTTAGGGAGGCAATTGAGTACCATTTATCATTATAAAATCTTAATACATTCTTAATAACATCATTGTTTGATTAATTAATTTATTATAATGTTTATCATGCCAAATATTACAAGTAACATTACATTCATGCATAAAATATAAGTTATATTAATTAATCTATATAATTTTATATATAATTACACTTAAATTTGTTCAAATATTAGATAATTCTTTTTATAATTATATTTTATTAATTTATTATTTATTGGTTGTTTAATGAGAATAAACACTAGCACAACATTTTTAAAACTAAAGACCTTTATGAGTTATGTCGAATAGTATTTAGTGGGGTTTGGCAAGTTTATAGATCGTGTCGATTTGCCATATTATAAATATACTTTATTTTTTTAACATTATTAATTTATATATTTATGTATTTTATTTTTTTATAGGTTGTGTTGGGTTGGCTCGTACACGCTTTCGCAGAAGCCCTCGGCACAGTCAATCCAACATACAAACCCTGATACAACCTCTAAATTATGGGGTGTGCTTTTATTCCAATGGTTAGGCCGACCCCTTGACGTGTGCACATAAAACACAAACAAAAATTAAATTTATATTAGATTTAAGTCAAAAGTTTCATACTAATTTATTTCATTTTATATATATATATAAATGGCTTGTAATTTGTCCCCTGGAAGTGACCAAGGTGGCTAAACGTGGATTCTCCCTTGTAAATGTTAAACATCAAGCAAGAGGCCGAGTCTTTTAAAGTACTATTTCAAAATTAAAATTTCAAATTTATCTTATAGATATTTATAGGGTTAGATGTTTATTCAAAGTTTTTTAATTTGATATAGTTAAAATAGTTAATGTTTCAAATTAACTGAATCAGTTTCTTGAATAGATCAAAAAGTGGAGAATATGTTGAAAGGTGAGGAGAGAATAAATAGACTGGTTTACATACATTGATTCAGATTGGTTTTGTTGTAAAAAGAAAAAAAAAAAAAAAAAGAATTATGGTCTCACCATATTTTCAAAAGGAAGTTAACTTTAAAAAAAAAATAAAAATCTAAAGGGATATCTTTTAGCATTTTTATTGTAGCAGCACAAAGAACCTTTGTTTTGTTTTGTTTTGTTTTTTTTTTTTCCGAAATCGCATATGCACTCTTTCCTTCTTATTATTGTTATTGTTATGAAACATGATCATGTAGCAAACAACATAACATCACCTCTTTTAATTTTAAATCTCAAATTTATTATAGAAATAATAGATAATTTATGGCCTATACTAAATTAATATTAACACCAATTAATATTCAATATTCCCATGCATTAACCCAAATACCCTTCAACTTCAACCCTGATTATTATTTAATACCATAAATGGGATTTACAATTGCTCTTAACAAAATAGTTATTCTTGACACCGCCCTTGATCTTTTTTCCCCCCAACAAATACACAGATTTGACCTCTCCAAGAAATCTTCTTTATAAGATATCACACATAATATTCTCATTGATTAGATGTGCGTGTATCCATCATACAAACTTTCCCAATTATATGCTCATAAGTCATAAAATCTTTTATGGCATCGACATAATATTCTTGTGTCAATTGGAGAAATATTTACATACCTATCATACATATAGTTTTCCGGATTCCACTTCAACAAGATCCTAGAAAATTTAGGTAGGTTTCATATACAAGATATTTAAATTACATAACCAAGTTTGATTTAACCCAATTACCAAATTAGTATAGTTTAAAACATTAAGATGTGTCAAAGCAATTTATTATTTTAAACTAATGCATGCGATTAAGAGTTTTATTATATAAAAGAGAAATTAACATCTAATAAGAGAATTTATGAAAGCTTCGAGCCTTATAATTAAAATGATTCTAAATTTAACTATTTTCTAAACTTACTTTTAAAAAAAAAAATTTATACTTCGTGAATTGCAAAATTAAAATTGCCTAATTGTTAAATATCTATTGAGATAATCACTAATCATCTCTTGGCTTCACAATAAAGAATTTTTTAGCGGTCTTTTGCTAGATGTTGAGTTTGATGATTAATTTTAAGATTTTTTTTGTTTAAAAAATAGAAAACCAGAAAAGATAAAAAATAAAAAAACAAAGTAGAAAGGAAGAGAAGTAAACCGACCTCATAGTTCCCTCTCCGTCCACCTTCCCTTGTTTGTAACTATAAAAAAATAAAAGACTTTGTTTTGCCTTGCAACTGCATAATCAAAGCCTCAATATAAACAGCTTAAACAGTACTCTCTCTCTCTCTCTCTCTCACTCTCTCTCTCTTTCTGCGTCGCCGCCACTTCCCCATCACTATCTCTGCTAACACTCTTATGCTTTCTCACTTCTTTTTTTTTCAAATCACCTGTCTTTTTACGGCCTCCTCTCATACATATACACACACGCACAATATATATCATATATATTGCTGACATCCTCCAGTACTTATATTTAATGCCTTTTTCTCAGCTTCGGCACTTTTCTTCTCCATCCCTCTCCTCTTTTCAGCTTCTTCTGTAGCTTGAGATAGTTCCACTCTCGGTGGGTTGATCTTGGTTTTCTGTTTCATATTTGATTGCTTCCACTTTCTGCGCTGTTTATTTTAACTTCTAGTCTTCTCTGAAAAAATTTAAAACATTTCTTGAAGTAAACTGATGCCTGATATGAAGGACCTAGATTTCTCTTCCCACAAACTTCCCTCTCCTTCTCAGGTAATCCATAACTCCTTAAAAGAAACAATTTTTCTTATTCCTCCACGATTTTGTTTTCTGTTTTTTGCTGAAACTAATGTTTTCTTTTCCCTTCTTTTCAGGTGGTGGAGGAGCTAAAGGAGTTATGGGGGATGGCGTTGCCCATAACCGCAATGAACTGGCTGGTGTTCATAAGAGCTGTTGTTTCAGTCCTTTTCTTAGGAAGACTCGGAAGTTTAGAGCTTGCCGGAGGAGCTCTCTCCATTGGCTTCACTAACATAACTGGCTACTCTGTTCTTGTGGGTTTAGCCTCCGGCCTTGAGCCTGTGTGCAGCCAGGCCTACGGTAACAAAAACTGGGACCTCCTCTCCCTTTCTCTCCAGCGCATGGTCGTCATACTTTTCTTAGCCATCATCCCCATCAGCCTCCTGTGGATAAACCTCGAAAACATAATGGTTTTCATGGGCCAGGATGAGGAAATCACCGCAATGGCAGCAATTTATACAATATATTCCTTACCTGATCTCTTGATCAACACTTTGTTGCAGCCGTTGAGGGTGTTTTTGAGGTCTCAGCAAGTGACTAAGCCGATGATGTGGTGCTCATTGGTGGCTGTGATATTTCATGTTCCATTGAACTATGTGTTGGTGATAAAAATGGGAATGGGGGTGCCAGGAGTGGCAATGGCATCGGTGGTGTGTAACTTGAACATGGTTTTGCTGATGGTGGGGTACGTGTGGGTGAGTGGACGGTGGGAAATGAGATGGACGGGTGGGATTGATGTTTTATGTGGTGGGTTTGGCCCACTTTTGAGATTGGCTGTGCCCAGCTGCCTTGGGATTTGCTTGGAGTGGTGGTGGTATGAGATAGTGATTGTAATGGCTGGGTACTTGGAAAATCCCACATTGGCTGTGGCTGCCACTGGGATTTTGATTCAGACCACTAGCATGATGTACACTGTCCCTATGGCCCTTGCTGGCTGTGTCTCTGCCCGGGTATGTTCGTCTTTCGCTTTTTCAATAGATATGGTAATATTGTCCAGTAATAATGTAATGCCACGAGTACCTAACATGAACATTAACATCACTTAAGTCAGTTTCACCCAACAAAGTGTGATGGTGAGATTGCTTTCTATACAGATTGCTCTTGCTTGCTATTAATGGTGGTGTGGGGAAGAATCTTATCTATTAGGAGGTCTTATTCAATATCTGTACTTGTGTTTGATAAAATATTATGTCAACGAAATTCTATGTGATATGATCTTAATGAAACCGAAGGATAAAAGGGTTATGTGGAATGTTGACTTGTCCAAAATCTCTCTGATCTCATAGGGGCTAGATTTAGAATTTTGTTGGAAACCTCTCTCAGGAATAAAGGGGAGAGGGGATAAGTATATTTTTCCAAACTAAGCAAATCTCTCTCAATAATGACATGAGTGAAATTTTGTGGAAATCTTGTATTTGGGGGAGTAATGAGTTCTCTTTATCTCTTTGACATAATGGTAAACCTTCTTTGGTGAGTTGTGAATCAAACAAAGATAAAAATAAATGGTCATATTTGATCTCATTGTTCATCCCTCTCCTAAAAATAGAACACATATATCATCTATTACAAATGATTGCATCATTCGTAGGGGACCCAAGTATGCCACACATGAAATGTTATTGGACGAAAAATTAGTAGACAAGTGCTTCTTTACTTCTGTCTTCAAACACCAGTCTGAAAATATCCCAAAACTTCTGCAGGTGGGCAATGAGCTTGGAGCTGGAAAGCCTTACAGAGCTAAACTTGCAGCAATGGTGGCCTTGGGGTGTGCTTTCTTCATAGGCATTATAAATGTAACATGGACAGTGATTTTGAGAGACAGATGGGCTGGTTTGTTCACCAAGGATGACCTTGTGAAAGCATTGGTGGCATCAGTTTTACCGATAATTGGACTGTGTGAGCTGGGCAACTGCCCGCAAACAACTGGCTGTGGCATCCTACGTGGCACGGCGAGGCCTGTTATCGGGGCCCGTGTCAATCTGGGCTCATTTTACTTTGTGGGTACTCCTGTTGCAGTGGGCCTGGCCTTTGGGCTCAACATTGGGTTTAGCGGGCTTTGGTTTGGGCTCTTGTCAGCTCAGGTGGCCTGTGCTGTCTCTATTCTCTATGTTGTTTTGGTCAGGACAGATTGGGAAGCTGAGGCCATGAAGGCAAAGAAGCTAACAAGTTTGGAGCTTAGTTCTTGCAATGAAGGTATACAAAAGAGTGATGAAGAGAGTAAAAGCTTTTTGGATAATGTTTTGTAGATCGATCAAATCTACTAAATACAAGTGGTGTAACGTTATTGCTTGGAATAATGTTACTTGCCTTAACATAAGGTTTTGTTGAGAATAGAAATGTGGGGCAAAGGTGATTGTGGAAGATGTAAAATGGTACAATTTAGGTTTATGGGGTTTGGTTTTGTTGTTTAGCTGCTTTTTTGGAGGACACCTGAGTCATACTTGAATTTTGTGTTGCCCTTTTTATATATTAAAAGTAAAATGTTCTTGTTTTCATGGCCCTATTTTGTCACACAGATCGTCATTATCCAGACTATTATAATAAAACTTTCCTGCAATTTGAACTGATTATTATATCGGCCGGCGGAAGTTGATCTTTAGGTTATTGCATTCATCTCTGTTAAAACTTTATCATTATAACAATGTCATTGCTTATTATTATAGGGTTTATTCTGATTAATCTATAAATAATCGATTAATTTATAATTATGTTCTCAGTTTATTTATAAAAAAAAAAAAACAAAGAAGAGAGAAGCAAGTGGACATGGGTTGATGAGTTAGCAAGCCATGAAAAGGAACCAAAAGTTGGGTCTTGGGCCCAAGACAAGATAACTCATCTCCACAACCATTCACAAAGCCTACTAAATCTTTGCTTTTATAAAGGTGTCTGCCTCAATTTATAAAAAATCTGTTCTAAGTTGCATAAAATAATTTTTACTCAAATATGCACTCTATTTCGATTCATTGAGACGTTCTCTTTCACTTAATAAGATATATCTTTATTATGTGCAATCACTGATAAATCTTGGATGACCTCATTTCTTTTCACATATTTGATATAGTAATAAATTTTGTAATATTATTTACACATATTGGCATATTTCACAATATGTGTAGCTTTATTAATAAGGACCATTATTTTTTTTTAAAAAAAAAAGGGAATAATGAAGAGAATAAGTGGAATAATCATAAGTAGTACGTTGGGCATTAAATAGTAAAGGCATAAAGGTAGTGGGCACCTAAAAGCACCTACAAAATGACAAAGTAGCTAGTGGATGGGGATGATCAAAGGACTTTTAGCGGAACCTGGAATGTGACATCTCAATCGGTTTGAGGTGGGCTTTTTTCGCTTGGAAGTTTTCCTGTTGCTAAATCCTTAGTTGGGCATCACTTTTCCATTGGAGAGTTGGCACATTTTGTTAGTGGAAAGTGATGTTTTCTGGACTGTTGATTGTTTTCTTTATAGAGAGGAGCTGCCATGCGCAGGATGTATGTGCGCTTGATCAACCATGATTAATCAAATATATGTATATCTCTTCTGAAAAAATTTGATGTGTCCATTCTCTCTTTATATTTAGTCTGATTAAAGACATTTGATGATCAAGACTTGATAAAAGACAAATTTAATTTTTTTTATGACAAAATAGAAGTTATTATATAAAAGAACTTTATATGATATTTATATCATTCAATTAAACATATTATTCCGAGTATCCCTGATATATGATGGAACTAACATTATCTCTACTTTGATTTAATTTTGACAAAGTTTAAGTCTTTTGATCAATCACAACAACCCAAACCTAATAAATGGGTGGATTAATTTTATACGAATATGGGTAAAATGAGTCAGTTTATACTGATAAAAATTATTAAGATTCATGTCAGCATAGTAAGTAAAAAATCATAGAAAAAAAAAAAAAACTAATTCTCCCTAAACCAAAACCAAGAAGATAAAACCTAACAAACTCCTCAATCCTTCAAATTGTTGTTTGGTCATGATGTTTTTGTCACCACTAAGAGGTTCCTCAGCCAAGTTAAAATTATAAAAATTATATTAAATATTTGGATTTCTAAGATCTGAAAAAAGAAAGTGAGAAACAAAAGGAAGAGGAAGAAGACAAGAAAAAGAGAGAAGAGAAAAAAAAATTAAGTAAAAGGAGGAGGAAGAAATTGAGAGAAGGGAAGGGAAAAGAAAAAAAGTGGGGAATATAGGAGAATTGATAATAGAGAGAGAAAGTATTTTTAGTTAGAGTATATATATTCTTGAAATATGCAAGTACATCGTGAGTATTTGTAGGTATACTCGACCTGCTTACAAAATATCTATACCTATGGATATGAATAAAATAAAACTGAAACTCATGCCCATTTTTAGGTGGTATGTATGGGTAACCTATTGATTTACTTGGTATGCAAATTACTCATTAATGGGTATCCACGGGTAACCCACTCGTTTGCCAAGTATGCAAATTTCTCATGTGATAAGTTATGACTGATTGAATGAATATGTGCACATAAAAATGAATACCAAGTTTGTAGCTATAATATATCTCATTATGTGACTGAGTGATTTTAAATTAAAAATAAAATAATACTTAATCACATTTTAATACGTCATCATTAGTACTCAAATTAGTAATAATTATAAATGCATATAATATTTCTCTTTGAATAAATACAATAACTAGCAATTAAAAATCATAATATAGTAGTGGCCCTTAAAATTAGTACTTATTGTTGTTGAATTTTTAAGGAGTTGATTCATTAATAATAGTAAAGATCTCATTAATGTTAAAGTTACTTTTGAAGTCATGTTGTATGTTGTCTCTATATCTAGCTTTAAGGCTTCTAAAGTCTTGATCCTTCAACTTGTGAGTTGAAGCACTTGATTAGTAGTTGTCTAGTAATCGTATTTGTTGGTTATTGTATGTTAGTCATTTGTAACACTTACTGGTATGCCATGTGGGTTTTTCAGTCTTTTCAACATTTAATAAGTGCTTTAATGGCGATTGCATGACTATGCAAGAGGTGGTACACACTTATAATGAGGGTAATATGGTCTTTTCCTTTTGAGAGGAGAATGAAAAATTTTCTAATAAGTATTGAGATGATAGACGATCATGCATGAGGAGCATACATGATCATGTGCCTAATAAAAGAGAAAAAAAAAATCACAAATAATGCTAATGCATGTTGTACATGAGAGGTGCATGCCCGTGTATCAAGGATAAACTTGTATTAACATGTATAAGATAGTTTTGGTATGTACTTTTTGGAGAGATAACACCATGCACCATTGTGTAGAGGGCATACATGCCCTCATGATATTATTTTCATAATATTATAAATTGGGTTGTGCATGTGGTGAGTAAGGGTATTATTGTTGAACTGTAGTAGCCAAACACATATATCACTAGAAAAGCTGAGAGTTTTTTTGGTGAAAGTAAGTATTGCTATTGCTCATCTAAGGGTGAGGACCACCATAATCCTTGTTACCACGTCAAGATTGTGCTGGAGTTCACCAGAAGAGAGGTAAGTAGCTTATAATATGTTTTCCTTGGATGAATATATATATATTTTTGGGCATTGCATAATATGTGTTGACCATGTTGGTGTAGTTTATGGATTATAATGTGTAAAGGAGAAATTATTTGATAAAAATGCCTTAAAGGTGTTGTAAGACTTGACTTGTATGACAAATGGTTTAAATATAAGTAATTTTGCAATATTAGGATATGCCTTTATTGGTGATTAGATTGGTATAATTGTGGTTACAATCAGCCATTGGAAAGTAGCTAATAATTATAGTTATAAACCATGACGCATGATCATATGCCAACAAGGTCACACCTGTGCATCTGGTATGAGGAAGATAAGTCTTACATGCATAGGCTATGTGAGCATGAGCCCATGATGTGATATGTGACCACGTAGTATAGGATACACACCCATGTATCTATTATGGATAAACGTTGGTATGCATGACTATACACGATTATGCTAAGGGTATTTTAAGAATTTTAGAGGAGTTGATACAAAATGGTGACTATGTTAGTTATCCATGTATATCATGTAGGACTTCATGACCAATGTTAAGGGAAGGTCAAACTCATGTTGACTGAAAGTGTGCATGCTTTTGTAAGAGTAAGGCATGATTGTGCAAGGTAGTTTGGAATTACTAAGTTACCCCTAGTACAAGGGTATGAATAGAGAAGTTAATTTATAAAGGAAATAAAGACCCTAAGAAGCTTGTAAAGAGGAAAAAACAGCATTAGGTGTTTAATTGTGTGAATTATGACAGACTGTAGACATTTGATTTTGACCCAATCGTGTATTCCTTAATGATGATAGCTAACAGAGTTCCATTCAGGATTTCTTTATTGATAGGTTGAGGTTCAAGACCTATGAATAGAGAGTTAAACTTTAGAAGTGTGATTAAACATAAGCTTTAAAGTCTATAAAATCCCTATAAGTTTATTCCTTTAGGATGGTAGCTTGATAACTAAACTTGGGTCTATTATGAGTCTATTTCCTTAAAATTTGATTTTATTTTAAAGTTAATTTTTAAATTTAATTTGATTTAACTTTAAATTTATATTTGATTTCAATTAAGATTTGACTTGAATTTAAATCTAGATTTGATTTTAATTAAGATTTGTATTCATTGGATTTTAATTGACTTTAATATTAGGGGAAAATATCAATAAATTAGGAAGGAAATATTGACTTTAATATTTTTATTCAAAAAGGAAATAAACTTTAAGGCAAAATATTCATATAATTATTTAAGAGAAATTTGCAAGAATTAGTCACTTTAGGAAACTACCCTAGGTAACCATTATAAATACAGGTTAATCCTAAAAGTGTGGAAGAACTATTTAGGTATATTCAAGAGATTTACAAATTTAAAGAGAGAAAACCAATAGTATTCAATTGTTATTCTTGAGAAAAATACATGTACAAACTATTCAAACAATTTTAAAAGACATGGTTTATATGATATTTAAATGTGTAAATCATATTTGATTGCATTTGATGTCGTGTTTTTATATAAAGAAAGAAGAAGAAGAAGAAGAAAAAGGGTTTTTCATATAAAGAAAAGATAAGGGGCTTTGAGGTTCTAATTTTTAAAATCCAATGCTTTACTAGTTTCTTTGGTTCAAGCTACCATTGTCCAAAGCAATCTTACCTTTCACATTAACCTTATTATAACCTTGAAAAAGACCATCAAATTCATGTCTTGTATCTATGCTAAATGGTTAAGATTGGATGAACAAGCAAGCCTATGGTAGTAAATTACCGTGAATCAAACTTGAGTGCCATATACTTTTTAAACACCCTTTTAAAATCTTAGGTGAAATGAGTGATGTATGAGTGTCTACCATGCTAGTTCACTTTTTTTTTTTAAGTGAAATCTACTATCATGACTACAAGTTGAATTCCTTAGGAAAAATAGTTGGAATCTAATACGTTACTCATATGTTAAACAAAAAATGAGAGAAAAACGAAGAGAAGGAAATGGATTACTTATCATGAGTTGATATTCCTTTAGGTTTCCTCTCCCAAAACACATGCATTACACTAATTGTATAGTTTGTATTCATGTACCATGTTTTACTCACAAATCAACATCATTAATTTTGTATTAGGTATGAGAAAGGAGTTCATGTATCATGTAAGAAAAAAACTAGAAGAGGCATCCATGCATCATGTAAGATATATAAAGTCATATACATGAATGGCTTACCCTATATGAGGTAAAAAAAGTTCTTAGCTTGCCTCACACATGAGGTTATCTATGTTAAGCTCACCCTATAGAGGGGTAATACGTTGTTAGCTTACATTTAAAAGGGTAACTAATGTCTTTAGATTGCCTTACAAAAGGCAATAAAGTCTTTAGACCACCCTGCATGGCCAATAGGTAGTTAGTTCACCTCACAAGAGGTATCAAGTGTTTAGATTATCGTAAAGGGGAAAGTCATCCTTAGTTTATCCTAAAAGGCAATTTGTCTATAATTTACCCTATATGAAGGTATTTGTTCACTATACAAAAGGTAATCATTGTTTTATTTGCCCTACAACGAGTAATGGTTATTTAACCTAAGAGGTTACTTGTTGTCAAGCTCTCTAAACAAAAGGGTAATCTATAATGTGCCTAGTTTGCCTTAAAGAGCAAGTTATTATTAGTTTGCCTTAAGGGGAAACCTCTTTCAAGTTTGCCCCACAGGAGGCAGTAGGTGTTTGGTTTGCCCTAAGGGGCAGTTTGTTCTTAGCTTGCCATAAATTACCCATTTTAATAGAAAAACTTATTCATTACAAAGTCTATGACTTTATCATAAACTAGATCATCCACATTGTTTAGATAGAATTTGGTTGTTCTGAAGTCTATGCCTTTGCCGTAGACTAGATTATCCACTTTATTTAAATAAGACTTGGTTGTTTTGAAGTCTACGACTTCGTCATAGACTAGTTCATACACCATGCTTAGATAAAAATTGGTTGTTTTAAGGTTTACAACTTTGCCATAAACTAGATCATCCACTTGTTTGGATTAGACTTAGTCGTTATGAGGTTTGTGACTTTGGTTGGTTTCTTACCATAGACTCGACAGTCCATGTATTTAGATAGGACTTCATTATTATAAAGTCTATGACTTCGTTATAGGCTAGATCATCCACCTGTTTAGATAAAATATGGTTATTATGAGGTCTATGACTATGATTAATTTTCACTATAAACTTGATAGTCCACTTTAGTAGATAAGACTTGGTCATTAGAAGGTCTTTAACTATAGTCAGTTTCTCACCATAGACTAGATCATCGTCTTAGTTTGATAGGATTTTGTCATTATAAGGTCTATAACTATGATCAATTCCTTACCATAGACTAGATCATCCATTTGTTTAGATCAGAGTTAGTCGTTATGAGGTTTATGATTGTAGTTAGTTTCTTGCCATAAATTAGATCGTCCACCTATTTAGAAAGGACTTAGTCATTATGAGGTTCATGACTACGATCAGTTTCTTACCATATATTAGGTCATCCACCCTTTTAGAAAAGACTTGGTTATTATAAAGGTCATGACTATTATCAGTTCCTTGCCATAGACTAGATCATCCACTCATTTAGATAAGAATTGATCGTTATGAGATTCGTAACTATAATGGTTTCTTATCATGGACCTTATTGTCCACCTCTTTAAATAGGACTTGGCCATTACAAGGCCTTAGCTATAATCATTTCTCACTGTAGACTAGATCATCCATAAATGATTCTGCAATGTCATTTTGAAGCTCCTAATTGTAGGACCTGCTGCCACGTATACCGTTACTACTGAATTATTTTTTTCTTTTATTAATAAACAAAAAATTCGGTATACGTGACAAAAATCCTACGAAAAAAAACACTGCTGCTTTACATTGATACATACAAGTGGAAACTACAACTGAAATATACATTGATGGCCCAAAAGTATACTTTACATACATATATATTGTCTTGTACAATACACTGAGTAAATATAAAATTTACAATAAATCCCACCAGGCTAACTAGACTAAAAGCTGATATGGAGCCCTTTCCCGTCAACCACGGTCCACTCGCTCCTTGCCAACACCAAACATAGCTGAAAAGAAAGGAAGAAGGAAAGGAATGAGTGATAGAAATCACCTAGTAAGCGATCTATACTTCCCTCAACCCAAGCAAGCAAACAAAACATTCAACATACCTGGCCTTGACCCTAACATTCATCTATTCGCTTGCCCGATAATTGAAATAACGCTTATTTTGAATGTTGCTTAAATTGGTCTCTTGATTGCATTATTATTCATGTCGTGAAATGTATATCATGCCATGTAGAATAAATACTGAATATACATGCATCTAAATCTATACGTATCCGAAGATACCCGCTGTGCTGATCAGGCTAATGAACACAAGGATTCGACATCTTGGCCATGTGGACTGATTAGTCTAGTTAAGGGCTAGAAAGCTAAATATGCTATGCTAGATGATCTAACCATAGTCAGAAGGTTGGAATCCCACAGATGCCCGCTCGAGTTCACCCAAAACTCTAATCCGAATATCGGGTTCTGAATGTTGAATGCTAATGACTTCAGATCCCTTGATCCTTTCTCATGGTGATGCCTTGGCATGTCATGTTATGAAATGCTTATGCAGCATTATTTATCTGATTTTATGCTTATCTGTTGCTTTAAAGCCTTTAAATTGGTTTCCTATACTTAATGTCTCATTTTAAACTTGTTTCTGGAAAAATATGCTGGTGCACATGAGTGTGGGCAAAGCACACGGGCATACAAGGAACGCACACATGCGTGCATGGAAAAGGCATACGGACATGTGCGTAAACGCAAGGGGTCGTGCAGCCAGTCGTGCTCACTTCTGGAGAAAACTACGTATTTCATCAATTAATCACACATACAGTAGTGTCCCTCAAGACACACGGGTGTGTCCTCTGCAAACAGGCTGTACATACTTCATGCACACGGGCGTGTCCCTACAGAAACAAAGGCACACGGGCGTGCACCTAAAGGCACACAGGTATGTGTCTTGCTCTGTACCGACGACACATGTTTGGAACTTGCAGGAAACCATTCTAAGCTTCAACCAATCTAAAATTAACTAAAAGCATGCATTTTTAACACTTTAATAAGTATACCACACACTTCAATTTCATCATTCACAAACTACAACTCAATCCACCATGAAAATCATCTTTTCTCTCACATACACACACAAAAGCATAAGCAAGCATGGTTCATGGGTGGAAATCATCATCTCAAGCATCATCTCATCAACATATCAATGCATAAGCTCATTCGTATCAATTATAAGCATGCTGGGAACACAACACATAACACACATCATCACATACATGCTGGGAAACTCAAGGAAGAAGTAAGAAGCACTTACCTTTTGCCATGGCTGCTGCGAAACTCTATCAAGCTAATCTCTTCCTTCTCTAGCTGAATTAGGAGCTACTGGCTATTGGAAATCTGTTCTAGGGTTGGGAGTCATGAAACAAAAGAGAAACTTTGGTTGAAAATGGGTGAGAAAAGGCTAATAACTCTTATCTCTCTCTTCTAACTCACTTGTACGGGCGTGCAAGGCATAGTGCACAGAAGTGTACAAGGGAAAATGAATAAACTTCATTTCCTACGATATGCATGAAAGTAACCTCCCAAAGAGAATCATGCACAAGCTACACAGGTTTAAGAAACTTACTATCTCACCCCTTAACTTTTATAAACTCTCAATCTATTTTTAAATGTCACATCTAACCCCCAAACTCTACCCTAAAGGGTATTTCTAATCCTAGGATGCTACATTCCTCCCTCCTTATAAAAATTCTAACCCTGAAATTACCAGAACAACTCTGGAAACCTATCCCTGATCTCAGCCTCTACCTTCTAAGTGACTTCCTTCACTCTCTAGCTGTGCCACAAAACTTTTACAAGTGGAATCTCTTTATTTTTGAGAAATTTGACCTTGTAATCTAGAATCTGTACTGGTTTCTCTTGGTAGCTTAAGTTTTCTGCTAAGTCCACATCTGAAAACTAAAGCACATGAGACTGATCTCCTACATACTTCTTCAACTGCGACACATGGAAGACATTGTGAATTCTGTCCATGTTGGCTGGCAATACAAGTCTGTAGGTGACTGTCCCTACTTTCTTAAGTATCTCGTAGGGACCAATGAATCTAGGGGCTAACTTCCCTTTCTTGCCAAATCTGAGAACTTGTCTGTAGGGAGTAATTCTCAAAAAAACTCTGTCACCCACTGAGAATTCAATTTCTTTACGCCTCAAATTAGCATAACTCTTTTGTTGATCCTGGGCCTATTTTATTCTCTGCCTGATGATCTTGATCTGTTCAATCATCCTCTGAGTCGTCTCTGGACCCAATACTATCTCCAGAGAATCTCTATCTCCAATCTCATCCCAATGGAAAGGAGACCTACACTTTCGACTATATAACACCTCAAATGGAGCTATCTGAATGGTTGCCTAATAACTGTTGTTGTAAGCAAATTCCATTAGAGGAAGCAACTCTGCCCAACTGGTCTAGAAGTACATGCAATAGGCTTTTAGCATATCCTCTAGAATTTGATTTACCTTCTCAGTCTGACCATCTGTCTGAGGGTGATATGTTGAACTGAACTGTAATCTGGTTCCCAATACTCTCTGCAAAGCTCTTCAAAAAATTGACAAGAATCTGGAGTTTCTGTCTGACATAATAGTCATGGAAACCCTATGAAGTCTGATAACTTCTCTGATATACAGTCGCCCCAACTGGTCTGTAGTCATACCCTACCTGACAGGTAGGAAATGAGCTGACTTAGTTAATCTGTCCACGATCACCCAAATACCGTCAAATCCTCTCTTGACTTTGGGATGACCAAAAATAAAATCCATAGAAATATCTTCCCACTTCCACTCAAGAATACTCAAAGGATAAAGTAATCCTGAGGGTCTCTGGTGTTCTGCCTTTACTTGTTGACATACTAGACATTTAGAAACAAAGTCTGCTATGTCCTTCTTTATTCCTGACCACCAAAAATTCCTCTTGAGATCTTGATACATCTTTTTACTGCCTAGGTGTGTCGAATATGCCGCACTGTGTACCTTTGACAAAATCTTCTGTCTCAGCTCTGAACTTTATGGCATACAAACTCTGTCTTTGAACTTCAAGATCCCATCTCTGACTTCAAAATTTGGCACTGATCTCTCTGACATCTTCTGAAACATGCTTTGAGTCCACTCATCAAACATCTAACTGTCTCTGATCTCATCAAATAGGGAGGATCTGATCTACAGTCTAGAGAAACTCGCAGTCACTATCTCAATTTGCTCTCTAACAATCTCATACTGCAGCTCTCTCTGAACAGAAATGCTTGATAAGGCTACTCGCCTGCTCAAAGCATCAACCACAACATTGACACTACTTGGGTGATACTTGATCTCACACTCATAATCTTTTACCAGCTTTAATATTTTCTTTGTCTCATGTTTAACTCCTTATGACTAAAGAAGTATTTTAGACTCTTATAGTTTGAATGAATACTACACTTGACCCCATAGAGATAATGTCTCCAAATCTTCAGGATGAACACGACTGCAGCTAACTCCAAGTCATGGGTAGGGTATCTTAGCTTATAATCTCTCAATTGCCTAGAGACATAGGCAATTACCTTACTAGATTGCATCAAAACAACACCAATCCCCTGGTGGGATGCATCTATATATATGTCAAACTCTACCCCCTCTTGAGTTAGTGCCAACACTGGAGTACTAGTCAATCTCTGCTTGAGCTCTTGAAAATGCTCTTCGCCCTCCTCAGTCCACACAAAAGGAATCTCTTTTCTGGTCAAAGCAGTGAGAGGTCTCATTAGACTCAAGAACCCTTCAATGAATCTCCTGTAGTAGCCTGCCAAACAAGGAAACTTCTCACTTCTTTTACTGTCTTCGGCTTTGGCCAACACAATACAATCTCCACTTTACTAGGGTCCACTAATATGTCATCTGCTGTAACTACATAACCTAGAAATGCCATTCTATCAAGCCAAAACTCACACTTGGAGAACTTGACAAATATTTTTCTATCTCTCAACCTCTTAAGCACAAATCTGAGGTGCTCTTCATGCTTTGCTATGCTTCTGGAATACACCAGAATATCGTCAATGAAAACCACCATGAACCAGTCCAAGCAATCACGAAACACCCGATTAATTAGATCCATAAAGATCACTAGGGTATTTGTCAACCCAAAGGGCATCACCACGAACTCATAGTGCCCGTATCTGATTCTAAAAGCAGTCTTGGGGCTATCCCTATCTGCCACTCTAACTTGATAGTATCCAAATCTCAAATCAATCTTGGAAAACACAGTTGCACCTCTCAACTGATCAAAAAGGTCATCTATCCTTGGCAGGGAATACTTATTCTTCATTGTGACTCTGTTCAACTCCCTATAGTCAATGGACATCCTTATTGACCTATCTTTCTTCTTAACAAATAATATTGGAGCTCCCCAAGGTGAATAGCTCGATCTGATGAATCTCTTGTTAGTCAACTCCTGTAACTACTTCTTCAACTCTTAGAGTTCAACTAGAGCCATCCGATATGGAGCCTTAATTAGAGCCATATCAGGAAGAAACTCAACACTAAACTCTAACTCTCTGTCTGGAGGTAACCCTGACAACTTATCTGAAAAAATGTTAGAAAACTCTCTGACTATTGATACCTCCTCGATACTTGGTCCCACTATATTACTGTATATAACATTGGCTAAGTATCCTACACAATCCTTGCTCAATAATCTACTCATCTGGATACAAGAGATCATCATGCTGTCAACTCTATCCTCACCAAATATAAACTGATCAGGGCCTATATGGAATCTCACATTCTTTCTTTCACAATCTATCTTTGCACTATATTTCCCTAAGAAATCTATCCTCAATATCATATCAAAGTCGGCTAACTCCAGCAGAATCAGGTCTATACTCATTTGTTTACCCAAAATCTCTATTGTCTGATCTATCAAGATCTTATCACTCACCACAAATCCCCCATTAAGCATCTCTACATGGATACTCCTACTGGTCACACTAGGGTCAACCCCCAGTGTGACTAGTACACTCTTGGCTATAAAGCTATGTATGACTCTACAATCAACCAATATAAATAGAGGAGTACCAAGATAAAGTAACTGACTAGTTACTGCATGAGGAATGACCTCTGCCTGCTCCTGGCGAATGACATATACTCGAGCTCTACCTTCGCCTACACCTGAAAAACTAGCACCTCCCCCAGTACTCTACCATTAGGTCTGGGAACATCTGCTCCACCTTTCTCTCCACCTTTCTCTGCACCAATGCCATCTCTGGGTGGACCTCTTTGGCCTCTGAACCAATTAACTCCACCTTTACTCAGCCCAACACTAGCTCCACCTCGAGCTGAGTACTTTGTAATCCTGTGCCCTGGCTGATGACACCCATAACATACGATCTGGCTGGCTAAACACTCACCCAGATGTCACCTGCCACACTTGACACATTGAGACAACTGGGTGTAGTTCTCTGTCTTTGAAATGACATCGGTCTCTTGCCTTTGTTTTCTGTCCACTCAACTACTCTACTCATAGCACCTATCTTCTGTAAACTGGTCTCTAATCTGAGCATTCTCTCCAATGCATCATTGAATCTCTGGGGAGGATCTACTCCTGTCATCATATTCTTGGCTATTACGGGATATAAGCCATGGATGAATTTCTAAACTCTTCCTATCTCTATCCCCACTAAACTTGGGACAAATCTCACTAATGCATTGAACTTGGTGGCATACTCCTTGACTGAACTCGACCTTTGAGTCAAATCAATGAACTCTTGGGCCTTGGTATAAAGCATCTCTGTGCTTTTGTACTCAACATCAAATAATTACTAGAATTTTACCCATGTTAGTTGCTCTTCATTGATGGAGGCTTTGGTTAGACCCTACCAAACTTTGGCGTCACCTCTCAGAAGGAACACTGTATATCTGACTTTTTCTCTCTTTGATAGAGTGAAGAGACCCATCACACTCTCCACAGACTCTATCCATTCCTCTACTACTGTTGGATCTTTGGATCTACTGAATTTTGAAGGCTGAAATGACCCTGACAGATGGTAGATAGGGTGTAGTCTCTCTGAAGAACTAGTGTCAGCTGTCTCTACACTCATACCCTGACTATATTCTCTGTAACCAGTTGGAAACTAAAATCTCTCTCTGACTGATTGTGGCTGTGACTGAAACTATGGCTGTGACTGTCGATGAGATTATGCTTGTCTTCTTCTCGGTATCTGGTAAGTCTCATACTGAGGTGGTGTAACTCTAGCTAGTTTTTGAACTCGGCTAACCCCAGCTTCTTTAAGACCTTTTCTGATTACTTCTCTCATCATCTCCCTTAACTAACTAACGCTCATAGGACGGGTGGGGGAACTACTATCTACCTCATCTATGTATCTAGATACATATTCTTCTCTATCTATAACATCACGGGCAAACAAGAGGTTAGGAACACAAAACATAACATAAAGGAAAATAATACCTGACTTGTGCTGTGAGGAGGATTTGGACGATGGATGCGAGGGACAGAAAACAGGCTCCACACACTACAAACTCACAATTCTAATAAAAATGGCTTAGAGAACGACTCTGATACTAAAATTATAGGACCCGCTGCCACGTATACCGCTGTTGCTGAATTATCTCTTTTTTTTTTTTTATTAATAAATTGAAAATTCTATATACGTGACAGGAATCCTACGAAAAGAAATATTGCTGCTTTACATTGATACATACAAGCAAAAGTTGCAACTGAAATATACATTGATGACCCAAAAGTACACTTTACATACATATATATTGTCTTGTACAATACACTGAGTAAATATAAAATTTACAATAAATCCCACCAAACCAACTAGACTGAAAGCTGATATAGAGCCCTTTCCCATCAACCACGGTCCATCTGTTCCTTGCCCACACCAAACATACTTGAAAAGAAAAGAAGAAGGAAAGGAATGAGTGATAAAGATCACCCAGTAAGCGATTCTTACTTCCCTCAAACCAAACAAGCAAACAAAACATTCAAGATACCTGGCCTTGACCCTAACATTCATCTATCCGCTTACCCGATAATCGAAATAATGCTTATTCTAAATATTGCTTAAACTGGTCTCTTGATTGCATTATTATTCATGTCATGAAATGTATATCATGCCATGTAGAATAAATACTGAATATGCATGCATCTGAATCTATACGTATCCAAAGATACCTGCTGTGCTGATCAGGTTGATGAACACAAGGATTCGACATCTTGGCCATGTAGGCTGAACAGTCTAGCTAAGGGTTAGAAAGCTGAATATGTTATGCTAGATGATTTGACCGTAGTCAGAAGGTTGGAATCCCACAGATGCCCCCTCAAGTTCACTTAAAACTCTAACCAGGATATCGGATTTTGAATGTTGAATACTAATGACTTTAGATCCTTTGATCCTTTCTTATGTTGATGCCTTGGCATATCAGGCTATGAAATGCTTATGCAACATTATTTATCTGAGTTTATGCTTATCTGTTGCTTTAAAGCCTTTAAATTGGTTTCTCATGCTTAATGTCTCATTTTAAACTTGTTTCTATAAAGCAATGCTGGTACACGAACGTGTGGGCAAAGCACATGGGCGTGCAAGGAACACACACGGGTATGCATAGTAAAGGCACTCGGGCGTATGGGTAAATAGACGGGGTCGTGCATTGACTATACAGCCGGTCATGCTCGCTTCATAAGAAAACTATGTATTTCATCAATTAATCACATACACGGTCGTGTCCCTTAGGACACATGGGTGTATCCTCTGTAAACAGGCCGTGCACACTTCGTGCACATGGGCGTGTCTCTATAGAAACAAAGGCACACAAGCGTGCACCTATGGGCACACGGGCGTGTGTCTTGCTCTGTACCGATGATACATGTATGGAACTTACAGGAAACCATTCCAATCTCTAACCAATCTGAAATTAAATGAAGGCATGTATTTCTACTTCAATAAGCATACCACACACTTCAATTTCATCATTCACAAACTACAACTCAATCCACCATGAAAATCATCCTTTCTTTCACATACACACACACAAGTATAAGCAAGCATGGTTCATGGGTGGAAGACATCATCTCAAGCATCATCTCATCAACATATCAATGCATAAGCTCATTCGTATCAATCATAAGCATGCTGGGAACACAACACATAACATACATCATCATATACATGTTGGGAAACTCAAGGAAGAAGTAAGGGGCACTTACCTCTTGTCATGGTTGCTGGAAAACTCTATCAAGCTAATCTCTTCCTTTTCTAGCTAGATTGGGAGCTGCTGGCTGTTGGAAATCTATTCTAAGGCTGGGAGTCACTGAAACAAAAGAGAAACTTTGGCTGAAAATGCGTGAGACGGGTGAGAAAAGGCTAATAATTCTCATCTCTCTCCTCTAACTCACTTGCACGGGTGTGTAAGGTACAGTGCATGAAAGTACACAAGGAAAAATGAATAAACTTCATTTCCCGTGATACGTATGAAAGAAACCTCTCAAAGGGAATCATGCGTAAGCCACACAGGCTCAGAAAACTTACTATCTTACCCTTAAACTCTTCTAAACTCTCAATCTATTTCTAAATCTCACATCTAACCCCCAAACTCTATCCTAAAAGGTATATCAAATCCTGGGATGCTACACTGACTATAGTTGATACTTCATTCAAAATTAGGTTAGAGATCTTAAATGATTTCTCCTTGATTGATGGATGCCAATTATTTGGTAGGGTCTTATACTTAGTACCTTTTGTTATACTTTGATGTGCTTTACATGTGATCTATATTTTTTTTCCAAATTGTATTAACTACTTAACACACACCAACCCCTTAAAGTAAGGGTAAATTATAGACACCTGATTTTGACTTAACGACGTATTTTCCAATGATGATAGCTAATAGAGTTTCATTCATGATTTCTTCATTGATAGGTTGAGGTTAAAAACTTATGAATAGAGAATTAGGCTTTAGGAGTATAATTAAGCTTAAGCTTTAAAGCCCATAAATTTCTTGTAAGTCTATTCTCTTTGTTAAACCCCAAGTACATAATCGTAAATAATCTATAAGGGTGTGAATAGGTTATTTTGAGATTTTCACAACTTAAAATGATTTTTCGACCCAATAAATAATCAATTAATTTAATCATTCAAATCAACCAAGTAATCAATAAAATAAAGCACAATAATAAAGCAAATAATCAAGAAAGTAAATAGAGAAAGGGATAAAGATTGCTCAACCATTTTTACAGTGGTACACAGTTTCTTGACAAGTCTCGTACATCAACTCTTTCAAGCTATACCACTTGAAGCCTTTTTCCACTATCTTCAACTCTGATGACAATAGTTTTTATCTAAGAAATTTTGCATTTCTTACACTAGTTTTTAAACAATAGAGCCCTTAATGTAGTTTTATACAAGGATTTCACCCTACACTAGTTTCACAGGATTGTGCCAAAGGGTTTGCGGAAAATATTAGAAAATGCCTTTTGATAAGCTTATACAAAAATTCAACTCAAAGGTTTCTTTCAAAAGATTTACAATATGGTTAAGTAAGGAAAAGTGGAGAAGAATTAGAGAAGCAACATAAGGCTATTTAGAATTGTTCTTTCTAACCCTCAAACTATCAAATCATTTCTAATTTATATTGTGTTGCATCAGGTAGCCATTGGAGTTGATTTGAGAGTCATTGAAATGAATCTGGGTAGACAAATGATCGTGTCTTTCTTTTGTATGGTCGTGCTTGCATTAAAATTCTACTTTTTGATAGTTGAATTTCTCCTATTGTATGTACCCTACATAGGCGTGTGCTTTACACACATGGTTGTGCATCTTCATCTCTTTAGTGTATTCAAGACTCCAGAAGCCTATATAACTTTGTGCATGATACTCATACAATCATCACATGATTAAGCTTTCTTATTGAGCATGAACATGTAAACTTTTCTACATAGGTATGTCCCTAGTAAAGTCTATTGAATTGTAAGCATGGCTAGTTCCACATAGGAATGCATCCTTAAATTGTGACATATAGTTGTGTATTCAAAAAGAGTACAATTGTGTGTCCATGTTTGTCTATGCATGGACGCTTTATATGACTCATCCAAGTTGTGTGTTCCCTTTATGGGATATATGGTTATGCCACCTAGTCATACATAATCGTGTGCCAAGCAATTTCTACAAAATAAAACCCGTTTTATCTTCTCTTGTCATAATTAATACATGTTAGGACTTGGTTAGATGTTTTAATTTAAGTTTTGTATCAATTCAAAACCCACAAAGGTCTAATACTGATGGTAGCTTGAGTTTGAGCCTATTTCTTTAATAATTGATTTAATTTTAAAGCTAATTTTTAATTTTAATTGGATTTTAATCAGGATTTCATTTTACTTAAAATTTAAATTTGTTTTTAATTGATTTCAATTAAAATTTGATTTCACTGGATTTTAATTGATTTTAATATTTTTATTCAAAAAGAAAATAAACTTTAAGGGAAAATATCAACAAATTGGGAAGGAAATATTGACTTTAATAATTTTCTTCAAAAAGGAAATAAACCTTAGTATAAAATATCAATAAATTGGGAAGGAAATATTGACTTTAATATTTTTATTAAAAAAGGAGATAAATTTTAGGGGAAAATATTCATATAATTCTATAAGGGAAATCTATCACTATGAAAATCTCTTTAGGAATTAATTGCTTCAAGAAACTATCCTAGGCAACCACTATAAAAGGAGGTTAAGCCTAAGGGTTTGGAAGAACTATTCAAAAATATTCAAGAGATTCACAATTTTAGAGAGAGAACACCAATATTATTCAACTATTATCCTTGAGAAAAATACACATACATACCATTCAAGCAATTTTAAAAGACATAAGGGCGTATGATATTTGAATGGGTTAATCATATTTGATTGCATGTGATTCCTGTTTTGATTTCATAATACTATGGATGATTATTTTACTAGGTTGAATTCCAGTTTGTGAATGTATGCAAAGTAATTGCAAATGTTCATGGAACACTTAATATTATTTGTGGATAGGTTCTGTTGGTGGCATTCATCCACCGATACGCCCATCTATATACAATGCTTTCTTTTTTGAATGTCTTATTTGTTTAATACCATTGCTCGAGTTTTTATTTTTATTGCAATCTTTACTTTTATTTCATTTTATGTGATCAATGGAAAGTCCATTTTTTTTGGAATATGTAATCCACCTTTCCGAAGCTTTGTAATTAATTAATTTATTTTTGTTTTTGGGAATGAATGTATGTAATTTGATAGCTTTTTGAATGATATAAATTGTTACGTTATTGTATGTTCAGGGGAAAAGCAAATGACAATAGTTATATGATCAAAACAGGTCACTGGGTAGAGGCTAGCCTTAGGGCTAGACAACGTGGGTGCCTAACGCCTTCTTATTACTGTATCTAACTCTTCAAACCCATTTTTTTGGTAGGTAAGGATGGTTTGAGTCCTTTGCAAGGGATCCAAAAGTTGTTTACCTTTATTGATATTTTTTTATAGTAAAACCTTGGATGATGACTTCTTATTTACTCCATTATGGGTCTTAAACCTATTATGTACTCTTTTTTAGAAAGGTAAGATAACTCAATAAACTGGTAAAATCCTATCATAGACACTTTAATGAAGTTAGATTTTGGTTGAATTTAGGAAAAATCATAGACTAGCTAAAAAATAATTGATAACAATATTTAACCATAACTTTATGTCGAGAGTAGAGACGTGTAGAAACCAATACAAACCACAAAGCCGTAACAAACCATTGAGAAAGTATAATTTGGTTTAAGTTGGCTTGGCCAAACAAGGTTGGTGTTATATTTTTTAATGGGTTATGGGTTGGTTTGCATGAATTTCAACCCAAATCAACCAACAACCCATATTTATATATATAAAATTATTATTGTATTATCTAATAATATCCCAACTCTAATCCTAACTCCTCTAATCCTTTTCGACTCGACACTGGCTATCCCTCCTCAGTTGGTTTTCTTTTGCCATCTCTTTCCTCTTTAAAGGTTTTTGTTCAAGCACACATTTGACTTATACTTAATTCAAATATTATTTATTTTATATTTGATTTTGTGATATTGAGATATGTGAAGAGGATTGTTCTTATTTTCTGAATTACATGATTAATCATTTATAAAACAGATAGTAATATCTCATATGACTTAAATAAACTTGTAAATATCTCAAGCTAGTCAACGTCTATGAGTACACCATACATAGAGGATTATTTTTTATAATACATTATCATTTAATTGATAATTTAACCTCTTTTTGCAAGTTACCAAAATTTGTTTAAAAGTGTAGATGATTTAACCTCTAGGTGAATATATATATATATATATATATATATATATATATAGAATTAAATAAAAACTTAGTTATGCATTTTCCAAATTGACCATACCAGTGGAGGCCAAACTTTGCGCTAGGTTATGTGAGTATGTAATACCTTTCTATACGATTCTTAATTCTTTAAACCTTTCTATTGTGTAAGTGAGGATGGTTTCAGTTCTCTATGAGGAATCAAACTAGTCATCTATCTTCACTAATATGTTTTTCCTAAGGCAATCCTTGGTTAGTGACTCTAAAACTTTGTAATGGGCTAAAATTCTATTCATACACTAATTTTAGTCATGTCTAGGCTTATCAAAGAAAGGTGGGAAGTTTTATTTAGCTTGGCAAAAACCTGTCTGGTTTGGACATTTTTGTATACAAAGAGTTTTTTAGATAGACATATATATATATATATATATATATATACAGCTCAACCTTATTAGACACGTGATAAATGAATCATATTATATTTTAACTAGTTGATCAAGCTCAGAGATGTTTACTAATACTTTATTATTCAAGTGATCATAATACTTAGCTAGAGGTTACTCATGATTTGCGTTTGAATTTAACTTAAATATGGATTTTTCCAAGTTTACGTGTCACACACTATAAGAGTTGATGAAGCTTTAGAGGCATATAATTGATGTTTTAGTGTTTGTATAATTAGAGGTTATTGTTTGGGACTTGTTAGATTTGTTTAGATCAAATTAAATGTCAAAAGATGGATTATGCCTTGGTACATGACTGTGTATCTCTTATAGTCATTAGCATGCATATGGATGGTTAACAGAATCTTGAAATTTTAGATGGAATTAGGCTTAATATAGTCAAAACTAATTCAAAATTCAAATAATCTATTAATGAGCAGGTATGCATATATAGTACAAGGGTCTGCATGTAGTTAGTCAATGGTTATTGTATGATAAAGTGTTATGTAGATTTTACACAACATACAAAAGGTCATGCATGATTTCACACAACATACAAAAGTCATGCATTATCTAAATGCTGATGCACGATCATGCATGTTTTACACATAAGCATGCTTGTAGTGTCAAAGGTGTGTATTTTACATAGTCATATGCTTATGCTTATTTTTGTAAAAGCGAGTATAATGTTTTCATTTTAGACTTTTACCTCTTCTCAAACAGTCATCAATTTAGATATAGCTGTTAGCATTGTAAAAATATGCCAAGCCTTCATTCTCTTACTTCATATGGATACCATAAGTGCCATTTGCCTACGAGACATTAGAAAAGCAAGAAACTTTACCATGTAAAATTAAGAATGAGCCATAAACACAAGTATAAATTCCATGAATGCCTTATGATTGTTTACATGTTTTTGTCACATTTTTTTTTATACAATTTTGATATCTAAGATCTGCTATAGGATTCTCAAATGTTGTCTAGTTTTTCCTTTTTTTTGTGTGGATGCTCTTTTAATGATTTTGGAATCCCAACAGAGTTCAATATTGAGTTGGCTCAAGGGAAAATGCTAATTTCAAAGGTACTTTACAAGACGACCGTAACTGAACTTTAAGAGTTGAAAAAATAATTACAAAAGTTTTGGATATTGGCCTCGTCAGGCCAAGTTCCTTTTCTTGAAAAAGAAAGACAGATCGGTACACATGAGTACTGACTATTGGGAGTTGAAAAAGGTGAAAATTAAGAATTAGTATCTTTCCTGAGGATTAATAATTTTTTTAACTAGCTGAAAGGTGATTCAGTCTTTTGAATATTAACTTGAGATTTAGATACCATCAAATTAGGATAACAAAGAGAGATACACCCAAGATTGCCTTTAGAACTTGGTATGACCATTACAAGTTTGTGTTGATGTTGTATGGGTTAATGAATGCTCAAACTGTATTGATAAATCTAATGAACAAAGTATTCAAAGACTACATATATATATATATAAATCCCTAATATATAGCAGTAGGTACTACTCTAATTGCTTACTGAAATTATACAGAAGCCGGTTTAAACATCTGTGATGAGATACTAAAAGCCACTGTATAGTATCCTGAATAAAACTCATGTTTATAAAATAATAATATCTGAAAACATAAAAGACACTATACAATTCGAATGCATGAGGAATCTAAAACATGCGAGCCACAAACATGCTATCTACTGAACTGAACATATATACATACATATATATAATTGAAACTCGGGTGAAAACCTGCTCAAGCCATATCCAGCACACCAACCATCTCGTGCTCCAAGCTCAGCTCCCCGAAACACTAACCTGTAAAAAGAAAACCATGGGGAATGAGTGATAAGTCACTCAGTAAGCATCTCCTACCTCTACCCTCGGGTAGGCTCTAGACTAAGCTACTACTGCTGACTAACTGCTATCTAGGCGAACTTAACTAAGCTCCTGATAGCTTAATAACTTCTTCTAATCCTTTGCTTTTCTTAATGATTCTTGCATTCGGATAGGATTAGCTGAATTCTTTTATTTCTTTATTTCTGACATATATCGTGCAACTTAATCTTTCTTTATTTCTTATCTTACATGATTCTGGTCTTACTGTTTATATGTTCTACCATGTCATGTACTATGTATTATGGTATGCTGAAATCATGCTATTTACCCTTGGGCCTGTTTACTGAAAACATGTTTCTGAAACCTGTTATTAGGATCTGAAGATCCAAAACATTGAAAAACTGAATAAAATTATTTCTGAAATCTCTATATCCAAAGATACCTGTTATGTTGATCAGACTGATGAATACAAGGATTCAACATTCTGGCCAAGTGGGCTAAACCATACCAGCGAAATGCTAGTAAGCTGAAATATCCTACCATACCAATCCTTGGACCAGTAAGCTGAAATCTAACCAATCTAATTGAAGTCAAAAAGCTGAAAACCCATAGATGCCCCCTCAAATTCACCCTAAATAATTGGCTTAGATATCGAGTCCTGAATGCTAAAAATTGATGCATGTGGATCACTCGATCCCTTTTTTGAAAACACTGTTTAACATGCTATGCTGAATGATGCTATTTATGCATGTTATCTTGTTAATTCTCTTTTCTTTTTGATTATAGTCTTTCTTACTGTTTTCCTGTTTTCTGTTCTATTTCTGTTTTCTGTTTTTTGTTTCTATTTCTGATTCTGTTTCTGTTTCTATTACTGTTTCTATTTTTTAATCATAACCTATCACTAGATTACGTTACTTAAGTCTGTTGATGAGTTTCTTGTTCTATTGTGAGATTTTGAAAAATATCTTATTCTGCTTTTCTTTTTTTTTTCTTGTTATTGAAATTCTGCTTATTTCTTTTCTTATTTCTCATTTTACTAAGGCGTACGGGCGTGCAAGATCGGACGCATGGGTGTGCATGTAGATGCACGGGCATGCACGGGTCATGTGTCGGTCGTGCAGCCCAACCATGCAAGGTTCTAGAAATTCTGACTAAAATCTCACACTTGGCTTATGCACGGTTATGACCCTCAGGCGCACGGGTGTGACTCCCTCTAAAAGTTGGTCGTGCATGTCTCACATACATGACTGTGACCTTGCCAACACCAGAATGCATGGGTATACGTGCACAAATGCACGGGCGTACGGGCAGAATGCACGGGCATGCATCCAACCCTATTTCAACACCCACGACCGAAATCTGCAAGATCACACCAAAACTCATCACACATCAAATTAAACATACTAACATGCAATATACACTGCTAATAAGCTAAAAACATGCATCAATCACTGAAAACATCCAACCAAGGAAACACAAACCCAAGGAAAATGGGAAAAGGTAAGGGAATACTTACCTGGAGCTGCTAAGATTTTCTATCTCTCTATCCTCAACTGAATCTTGGCTGGAATGACTACTAAAGCTAACTAATCTCTCTCTCAAAAGGCTAGGGTTTCCTGGAGAGAAAAGAAAAGGGAAAAGCTGATTGAAACAGGTGGAGGAAAAACATTGGTTTATATACCAGTAGGCATGCACGGGCATGCGACAAACATGCACGGGCGTGCATGTCGAGAAAGGGACGCATGAGCGTGCAAACAAGAACACACGGTTGTGCTTCTTCCACAAGCTGTATATAAAGCCAACAAAAGACCATTCTACCCTCCTATCTCACTGAAACAGATTTCTAACTGAGAAATCTCTCCCCGATTCAAGGCCTAAAAAGACCATTCTAACCTCGGGCTGTTACAAACAGATCCTTAATGATATTTATATATGACATCCTAGTATATTTTAGGCCTTAAAAGGAGCATAAGTAGCATTTAAGGTTGGTATTGTAAAGACTTAGAGATTTACAATTATATCTCAAGTTTTTCAAGTGTGAATTTTGGTTTAATTAGTGTACTTCTTAAGACATGTGGTATTTATAGAAGGGGGCCTAAGTAAGGTTGAGGTAATGCTAAATTGGCAGAGGTTGAAACTATTAAAAAGGTTTGGAGTTTCCTTAGGTTAACAATTTATTATCACAAGTTTATGGATGGTTTTGCTAAGTTAGCCTAATTGTTAACTAAATTGATAAGAAGTGACACTCTGTTTCAATCATCTCAGGATTATGAGGAAAACTTCCTTGAGTTAAAAAGTACATTGAATTCAGCTTTAATGTTGACCTGTAAGAAGAGGGTGAGGATTATTATATTTATACAAATGCATTTTACCAAGGTTTAGGAGTGATGTTAATGTTGAAAGGCAAAGTGATTGCCTATGCTTTTAGGTAGTTGAAATACTATAAATTAAGGTACTTGTCTCAATATTTGGATTTGATGGTCATGGTTTTTGTTTTAAAGATTTAGAGGCATTATAATGTACACTATTAAGAGTTATGTGTACATTGACTATAAGGTCTTAAAGTACTTCTTCACTAAAAAAAAGTTAAATATGAGGTAGAGAAGATGGTTAGAGTTAGTTAAAAACTATGATATCGGCATCAGATATCATGTACATAAAGCCAATATAATGGCAAATGCTTTGAGTAAGAAGGTTTTCATTGCCTAAATTATAATATACTAAAGGTTGTAGTTGTTGAGAGTAGATTAAGGTTA
Source organism: Anacardium occidentale (assembly GCA_026122585.1). Taxonomy (NCBI): domain Eukaryota; kingdom Viridiplantae; phylum Streptophyta; class Magnoliopsida; order Sapindales; family Anacardiaceae; genus Anacardium; species Anacardium occidentale. Next base: position 64,340 of record JAJEJH010000237.1, read on the forward strand.
TCATTGGGATGTTAACTAGGTTACAAATCATGTCTACTCTTTTAAAGGATACTAAGACGGGTTAGGCTTAAGATAACTGTTGTGTACAAATGGTGCAGAGAATAGTCAAGGTTATTGAGGTTGAATTTAAAGAAATAAATAGCATTTTATGGTTTTACGATTGAGGAAGTGTTCCTTAAGATAATAAGTTAAGAGGTAAGATCTTAGTTGAGGCATATAGTTCCCTTTGCACAATGCTCCCTAGTAGAGTAAAGATGTATCAAAATTTAATAAGATCCTTTTGTTATTTAGGTATGAAATGTCAGTGGTAGACTTTGTTGCTTGGTGCATAATGTGTTGATAAGTCAAGGTCGAGCATCGAAAACCATCAAGTTTATTACAATCTCTAGTAATTCTTGAATGGAAATAGGAACACATCTTTATGGATTTTATAGTTGGATTACTAAGAGTTCATGGTGGACAAAACTTGATGAATGCCAAACGTGACAAATGAAATTGCTCTAACCTTTAAAATTATAGACAATGCTAAGTAGAAGTTGGTCCCACAAGGACTAGTGAATCAAGTTAAAACTAATTAATTGTTCAATGACTATGGTCACAATAATTAAAAAATTGGGGAATTGTTTAAAATCTAATAACAAAATAAAATAACTACAGTAAAGATACATGGCAAAAAAAAAAAAAAAAAAGAAAAAATTATTAAAAGAAGAAAACAATAAGAAGAACACTTTAGTCAAAAAGATATATCCACCATCTCATAAATTTGTTCATAGATATGAAAAGTTAGCTTAAATCTACTGAATATTTAGTCAAGAACAATGGAACCAGGCTTAAGGTTCTTTATCTTTCCTTATTTATTAACTTATTATGGAATAACTCAATAATAAAACCCTAATTTCAAAAGTGAATTTTAAGACTATTCTCTCAATCACAATTGAAGAACAACTTTAATGACGAGAAAGACAATTGAAATTAAATATACACACATCCCAACAATGGTTCAAACAATTTAATCTGATTTCTCCTAGAATCTCAATGTATTCAATAATCAATAGTTATTTGAATTCCTAGTAGTGTTAGATTCAATAAACTAATTGAACAGTAGTACTTTTAATCCATTCATTCATTAATCGTAAACATATAAGCATGGAAGAAAATAAAATATTCAATTGAAATAAGAACAAATACAACATGTCTCACAAGTTTACTTTGATAGTTTTAATTCCTTCTGACTGGAAAAGAAAGACTTAGCTACTCATGACTTCTAAACAACAAACAAAGATAAAATAATGCATTGCTCTGTGTTTTTTAGCCAAAAGAAGTCTCTCTCCCTTTTACATTGGCAATGCTTGCTTATTTATGGGTCTAGGGTTTGAGTAAGGTTGAAACTCTATATTTTAGATAATCCTAGATTCGCCCTTCTACTACAACTTTGAGTATGACTTTACGATGCTTAGCTTCTAGAAATTTAGCATAAAACCTCCCTATTGTTGGCGCTATAGCACTAGGAATGACATTGTAGTGCTTGCTCTTTGGAATTCTGGTTCCTTGATGGGGTTGTAGCATTGGATTTGTCTAATGCTTGCCATAACGCTTTCCACTACAATAGATTTGTCATATAACAGTGCTTTTTTAGCAGTATTTATACAAACGTTGCTATAAGTCTGTATACTATTTTTAATCGATATTTATACCATCTTTTAAATAAATCGTCGTAATGATACTCATTTTTAGTGGCATTTATAAACATGTTGCTAAAAGCCATTTATAAAAGCCATTAAAAGAACCGTATTGTTTTTTTTCGATGTTGACATTGTCGTTTAAAGATATCGGCCCCATAGGATGCCTTTTACTGATGTTTTTTAAATTTCATTATAAGTCATTTAAAAACGCCGCTTAAAGTTCTATATTTCACCTAAAATTCACACTTTTCTCCTTTTGCTCTACTTTTGTTCATCCCGCAATTATTTGTTGCCCTGAAGGAAGAGTGTGAGCTGCCTATATTTAAGACGATTTTGATCATCAACTATTGCGCTTAAACACTGTTGTCATCATCATTTGTTGACGCCCTAGCTTATTATTATCTCAAGGAGAAAATTTTAGGGTTTTGTCCTTGTGTTTAGCAAATTGTTGGAATTCAGCCAATTGGATGGCTGGTTTCCGTGTGTTATTGAAGTGTTCTGTTACGCTAGGAATGATTTTTCTGCATTATTGGTGGGACTTTTGCTATCTATATAAAGGTGCTACTGGATTCACTTCAAATCTATAAATTATGGAACCTAGCTATGACTGAATATTTTGCTAGATCTTTAACGTCCCACATCACTCTTTTGGATACATATCTATCGTCTTTCTTGTCTAAGCACTGATTGATGAAGATAAAGATGGCTCAAGATTTTTGGCATAAAAATCTCATAAATTTGACTGCCTTAGCTCTTAAAATGACTGATTTCTGACTAAATACAGATAACATATCACAATTATTACACAGCTTCAATAGCATGTGACTGAGTTAAGGGAACGGATGACATAGGGATAGAAGGTAGGTTTAGATTAATGCACGATCTATATAAGGATACATAATTGAAAAAGTTAAAAGAAAATTAACAAACCAAAATAGGTGTTTTAGGGGAAAAAAAGGATAATTTGAGATGAAGATTTAGAATATTGGTTGTGTCATAACAAAACCAGAATAGTTCACAAATTTAGGTTAGAAATTGCATGCCCCTATAATCATGCATTTTGGCAAGGTGTTCAAAGTTGGATAAAAAATTTCCCATATTGTTGTTTCTTTCTAAATGATCAGCCTTCAGGTTACTAGTTAGAGAAGAAGATAAAAATAATGCAATATTACTATATATAATAAGTTGTTGACAGCCAGGCCTCATGGGATCCACCTAGTTCTATTAGTTAAATCCTTACCATAACTTAAAAATGTGACCTCTTCCCTCCTCTTATTGCTTGTCAAATTAAGAAAAAATAATTGCTCAAGTCTATAATCTGTTTGGTAGATTGTAGCTGCTTGACATATTTATATAGGTTCTTATAGATTCGTTGATTTCTTGTTATTAATTTGGCTCTGTTGACTTCACTTCTGGTATGAATCGTATTAAATTCTAGCAAAATTTCCTGTTGCCAAGCTAAGGGCAGACTAAGAATCATGTTACTAAGACCACATTGTCTGTCAAGGCTTTGGATGCCCTCCTCATCCACCCAAAATCACCATAAAAAGGTTTCAACCAAGTCCTTAACAGCAGGAATCTAACATCCTTTGAAGCCAATAACTGTCCTTTGCCAATTCCAACAAACAGTCTAGTAGTAACTCTGCTAATCTCCTACTTATGGACGGCTGGAACTCTTGGATGTGCCTCAGATACTTTAGATTGAGAAGCCCATGTTTTTAAAAAATCCTCAGCAATCTGCCTATCAATCAAGATATCCAAAATCCAATGTCAATTATCTGCCTGCCTGGCAATCTGTCCCGCATCCAGCAAATCCCTTGCTACTGCATGCAGAACATGCTGGCCCAGCAACTTTAAACATCCATCACCAGCAGAGTCCAGGGACTCCTTTCGAAGATCATTTTGAGATGAAGTTTCATGAAACATCTTAGATACCAGCCCCTTCATTTCACGTCTTGCCTTCTCATCTTTGCCTTCAAAAACTACATGTAAAAGCTTGAGAAGTACTTCCACATTGTCACTACCCTCTTCTGTTCCACCAGTAACTTCAATTGAAACCCTCTGCAAAACTTCACCAGCTCCAACACCTTAAAGTCGGAGCTTTGATAACAATGAAGCCACTTTCTCCTCTTCATCCTTAGCCCATAGTGCCGCTTCCAAGTACTCCAAACAGGATAAAACCCCCGCGTCAAACGTGATCGCTACTGAAACCTTAAAAAATGCACATAAAAAAACCAACCAATTAAATGTCCCAAACCTCAACACTTGATTTAGTTACAAAAATAATCAAAAATGATTTACATATAACTCCTAATAATTTTGCAAATTCTAATTTTCCGAGGAGTTGATTGTTAATCCTGTAAGTGTATTGGAGGTCTTAGTTCACAAAAACATATGAACAGAGCATGAAAAAAGATTAGTAGGCAAATCCTTTTACATGGCTTCCCTAAAAAAGGAAAATATTAATTACCAAAGAGTAAGAACCTTTGAACTTAGCTCAAATTTTCCTACAACAAAGCATAAAAGTGAAACCACACTATTCACTGCACTTAAAGACTCCATTTAACTGGCATATTCCTAGTTTCGTGGAGTCCTTAAGTTATTTCAAAATCTTTATTTTCCTCCCTTATCCTACATATAGTTTTTAAGTACCGAAACAAATTCTAACACTAGAAGAATTTAAAGGTTCCCTATTGTTTTGGAATCTTTATACATACAAAAAGTTTCTCAATTATCTCCTCCCTAATATTACTTGTTGGAGCCTTAGACATAATGGAATCTTGATTGCCATAAGGTTTGAGTACTCTCTTTTGATCTCTTCCAGTTGAGCTTTAACTTGTAAATGCAGAGAAGATTGACCATGATGATGGAACTCTTTTTCACTAGAAGAAACAAATCAACACAAAACCAAAGGAAATTAAGATGAAATTAAGGGTCTTCCCAGTTTTAGCGGCGTTTTCTTAAGCCGCTAACCTGTAAAATACTTTTTGACATATAATGAAATTGACAATAAAAACCAGTTTTAGTGGTTTGTTTGCATTGTTAGAGTTGGTTTGCATTGATGAATTAATGAATTGCCAATTATTTGATGAAGAACACTTTTGTCGTTTTTCATTAGTCCATATATCTATGCTCATTTACGTATGTAATCCATGAGCCACTCCTTTATGCAAATATCATCGTGGCTTTCCTCCTTGTTTATATGAATTAGATTAATAATAATATTATTAAATCTGGCCCTTATGTTTAGTGGTACTCTTTGCGAATATCGATCCTCCAATCTTGTTTGTGGGCATTCCTTCTGTTGTCTTCATTAGATTTGATACTAAAAGCTAATCATTCTAAGATAGTTCGACGACAAATCTCCTGTCAATTTTGTATATATTAATCACTCAAACTGTTGTCAAAAATATCACTTCAGAATAATCAGAAAATGGGGTTATGTTCGGTAATGACTTTTTTCCAGGAATATATACTTTAGAAGACAAAATTTGATGTCTGATTTCAATAATATCAAGTAGAACTAATGCAACTACAAATCAAATGCATGACATGTTGAACCATGCTATGCATAGGTACAACCAAGACAACCCTCTAGCTCTACAACACAAGTCAAAGTGATTTTTGTTTAAGCATCAAGAAATGAATAAAAGAAAAAGATTAGTGAGAATGCATAACCAACCATTAAAAATGAGTTCTTTCAGCTACTTTCCTAATGTCATTCTCCCTCTCTTTCACAACATAAAATGCTACACTAAGAATAATTTTTTTTTGAAGAAATATGAAACTCCAAATAGAAAATTACATACCTTAGTATAAATTAAAAACCACTCAAACATTATCAAAAAATTCATTTTAGAAAAATGTGATTATGACCTTTAATGGATGAAAAGTAAAGTTATGACCGTCTAGGAGTATAGGCATGGTTCATATCCAAGATTGTCAACTATTTCCAAGGTGATACAATGTTCTATTACGGTAGTTTAGTAATGCATTTGTCTCATATTCAAATTTTTTTACTACAATGTATGTTTATTTGACAACGTCAAAGACATCTATATATTGTCTTACTGTTGGCTAGTGAAAATAATCAAATCTAGTCAATCGATAGGGTTGGTTTGCTTAAGTTATATTAAGAGTGTTATATTGTGATGGCTCACTATAACAATAATAAAATCCAGTTATATGATAGGACTAGTTTGTATGCATAATCTTGTAAGCGTATAAAGGAGTTGTGGTTTTTCCATTATTTATTATTTTAGCTTTTTGGGTACAAGAATTAGACTATAACTTAAAATATTATTCAGTTGCCAATGAGTTGTAATTGATAATCTTAAGCGTAGGAGATGGATGAGTTTTAATATAGTAAATAAAGAATTTCTAAAAGGGTTGAATAATTTCATTAATTTTGCATTTAGAGATAAATCAACACACGAGAAAGTTCTATGTCCTTGCAAAAGGTGTGTTACTTATTAGCATAAAAATTGGGTTGAAATATACAATCATTTACCTTTATTATCATCTTTTAACTTTATTTTTCTTTTTATAGGTCCTTAACAAGAAAGACGAAGTCGAGTACAAACTTTGCTAATGGATGTTTGGAATATGTTAGAGAGTGAAAAGGTAACAGTCCAATTTAATGATATAAACCAAGGAGTTGGACCTGAAGCTCATGTGATGACAAGTTTTCTGGGAACTTTAGCATGAAATATGAAATTGCTTCCTCTTAATATTTGAGATTGAAGAAGAAATTCACAATCAAAGAAAGAAAATGTAGTTATAATTGTTATGGTAAGATAACATTTATCATCTATCTTAGTTACCATATTATTTATGTTAGTGGCCTAAATTTGAGTCTAAGGACAATTTTTTTTAGACAACGTTTACGTATCCACGTGAAGTTGACAAATAAGTGTTATAATCTCTAGGGAAAAAATGGAAAAATTTTAAGTATAAGCTAAAAGTAGAGTACTTTGACAAGTACCCAAATGTTGATGACCTTATTAACAACATACTAGATCAAATTCCCAAATATCAATGAATGAAGCTTATTACATATTAGCATTCAAAACAAGGGAATATATGATAGGGTATTTTTTCTATCATAATTATGATAAAGCCAATTGGTTAAATAATAATTTTGATTTTTCTTGAGCAACTTTTATTTCTCAAAGATGTAGTGGAATAAATAGGATGCCTAGTGCAGCTAAAAAATACCATTTACTAAAAGCACAAAGAGTATTGCACAGTTAATGAATGAAATGTTAAGTTGATTTGGCTTTAATAAATAGATAATATATGTAAGTAGTAGGGGTAATGAACTTTTTTAATTATGATAAATAGACATTTAGTGGAGAACAAGTGTCACAAGCCAAGGTATTTATAGTAACTCATCAGAGCCTTGAAGATGGAAAACTAATTAATTAGGACTTTGTGTAAGCAATTCTAAGTTTACTTTTTGTAACTTTATCTATTGTGTTTCTGACTAATGAAATGCAATTAATCAAACATTACTCTTTATATTTAGTTTAGGAATTGATTCAAAAGAAATAATGAGCTACAGAATTCTGTCTAAGAATCAAATATGAGTCTTATTGGGATGAAGGATAATGCATATGCTTAGATGATGAGACTAGAAAGATATGGTCGGGTGCATGGATTAGGATTAGGTCCTATACCAACTAAATATAGGGCATCATTATCATTATCATTATCATCATTATCATCATCTCATCACTTAGGAGACCTTTCGAGGTGAACACTGACACTAGGCAAAAAGTAATACAATTAGAATATCAATTAAGATAGATGCAATTTTATTTGTCTTGGATTATGTTTTCTTTGGACATACCACCATCTAAAGATAATTAGCGACCTAGTGGAAAGGTAATGTATATAGGATATTTTCATATAATAAATTCCTTTAAAAAAATAATTAAATAACAACTAATATATATGTTTTGTCAAATTGTTTGTGATTATCTAATCTATTGAGCAATCATCAATTTTTAGATGAAAATCAATAAATTTGTATTTGATAAAATATAAAATCATTTTAAATGCTTGTATTTTGTTAGAAATGCTTATTGATGAAACCCAATTGAGTGTAGGGCTCGTTTATATGTACCTTTGAAGTGTTGAGATTATTGTATAATAAAATATAAGATTACTGAGTTGTTAATATTGGTTGATTATTGAGTTTATAATATGATTTTCATGTCAACTTTGAATGTTTAATATGGATGAAATTGGTGAAACTTTCATAGACAAAGGGCATAATGAAGTGCTTCGTGTGTCAGCATGTAAATTTTCAATGTTTGACTTGGATGAAATAGTTTACTAATCTTGAACACATATTTTGGTTTATGAAGGCATGTAGATGGATGCAAGACATGTTGTAAAATGGTTGGACTCAATGAAGTTGAATCAAAGTGCTTGAGATGAGTTGTTGAGATGTGATGCACTTTTATTTTATGAAATTTTTCATGATATTAGTCACATTGTGTAATCGAGTTTTAAGTTACTTAAATGGCTATGTGGTGGCTTGAAATAAGATAGCAAACTTGGTTGAAATGAAATTGGTTATGTGATGAATTCCTAATGTAGTAGAGTGTGCCAAATTGATCTAGCAAGTTGTTGAATATTGTGTATTCAAGTGTTCTTTTGAGTTGAGTATTCAAACTTGTGTAGTCAAATTGATCTATCAAATTTGAAACTTTAATTGTAAGAACATTGTCGAGAGGATTATGAAAAAATATGAGACTATTTTAGTTGCTTATATTTAGGTATGTTCATATTAATGCATTTCTTCCAATTCGTATTTTAAATATTTTAAATATGAGTTTGAATATTGATGTTAGCGGATTATTGTATTTGACCTTATTAGATATTAGTTGTTTATTATTTTGTGTTTTATTCTTCTCACATCCTTAATTTTTTTCAAAGAAGAATGTTAGAATTTTGGCTGTATTTATCATACAAGCTTCTTTACGATTTATGACAGGTTCCAAATTTCGATATCTTGAGTATTATGTTATAGAGTGTTATGTATATTTATACTGAGTATTATGTTAATACTTTAATTATATTGTACATTTAATTAGTACATTCATGAATTGATTAGTGTATATTTTCAGCATTGGTGGATTGATATATTATAATTTTTTCGAGTTTCATCTTAGTTCATTTTTAATAATATTGGATTGATTATTGTATATTTATGGAATCATGTATAGGAAATATGTAATTAATACAAATAATAAAAGAGAAAAACAAAAAATAAAAAACAAAATAAAAAGCCACTAAAAGGAAAAAAGCATTGCTAAAAGTCTTTATAAAAAATGTTGATGAAAATTTAAAAATACCATAAAATTCACAAAAACACCCTCTTAAGTCTTGCAACAAACTCTGGTAAAAGTCACAAAACACCAATAAAGGTCACTTGAGCGTTAGATAATTACACATGAATCATAAAAGGAAAACAAAGAAAACACCGATAAAAGTCACCAAGACGTTGCTAAAAGTTATATAAACATCGAAAAGTTACCAGCAAACCATGGAAAAAACTTCTTTTTTTGGCATAAAAGTCTTTTACCAACATTTAAAAATGTTGGTAAGTGCCTTAGAAAATAACTAGTATATGTCCATTCTTTAGCAACATTTTTTTTGACATATATTGGTGTTTGATGAAAATGCTAGTAAAAATTTTTACCAATGCATGTTATATTGGTGTATAGTCAAATGTCAGTACAAAGTTCAACAACGTTTAAAAACACTACTAAAGGTGAAGAAAAATGCTTGCAAAAGCCTATCTTATTACAGTGTTCCCTGGGTATTGAGGCATTAAGTTCTTGGAACCTTCACCACAGAGTGACGTTGTAGTACCTAAAATCTTTCTATAACACCTCTTACACTTATTTTTACTTCTTCTTTTTGGGTGCACATATTCACGATATTGACTTGGTTCTTCATCTAGCCTTTCCTGAGTGACTTTTGTTCTGCTCTTCACGTATTTAACCTAAAAATCTCTAAATCCTATAAAACTTGGAACATAAACTCATGATCCTAAATTTTTTGCAAATCAAAGAAAAAACCATGAGATTCATCTTTAATCCTCATAAAATAAACACAAATTTGTATGCATAAAGACACTTATTAGAACTTATTGTAGGTAATTATAAATACGTCGACCAAATCGATTTATTTTATCATGATTTGAGATTCATCTCTAAAAGTCATAAAATAAACACATATTTGTATACATAAAATACATTTATTAGAACTTATTGAAGGTCATTATTGATAAGTTCAAACTTACATCAACAAGATAGTTTGACTATATTGAGTGCCCAAGATGATTATATTGAATTGAGACATTTAGTTTGTGTCAATAGTCTAATAAAGCTTACAAAAATCCTTGGTTATGAGGTTAACTTTTAATAGGAAATATCATCCTAGATAGATAAGTAAACTAAGAGGTTTAATTAGGTGAACAAGGACCTATTAAGGGCATATTGGTTGGATTATAGGGTAAGTTGAGTAGAGTTTTTGCCATTAATGGAGTTTACTTATAATTACAATTATTAGGCAACTATTATGATGACTGTATGAGGTATTGTATGGTAAGATATATCAATCACTATTACATTAGGATAACATTATAAAGAGAAACAAATCTAACTATGACATTGGAACTTAAGATAACTCAGTAAATGATTAATTAGTGAGGATAATTTAACAGATCACGAGGTAGCCCTATGATTAGTAGAAGAATTATATTGATCAACAAGGTGTATATCAAGATTGCTCCTTGCTGATAGGTCATAAGGTTTAGTAGAAAAGGAAAATTAGCTCCAAGGTATATGGGTTTGTACAAGGTGATTACAAGGGTAGAAAGGTATCACATTGGCTTAGATTACCAGCAAGCATGGATCGCATTCATAATATGTTCCATGTGTCATTTTTGCATAAGTATATTTGTGACCCATCGCATGTGGTGAGTATTGATGAGGTTTAGTTAGAAGATTCTCTGATTTATAAAAAACACCTAGTTTAGATTCTAAATAATAGAGTCAATGCGCTAAAAAATAAGTAGATTTTATTGGTCAAGGTTATTGAGAGGAATCATCTAGTCAAGAAGGCCATATAGAAGGTTGCGACAAACATGAGATAAAGATTCCCAAACTCGTTCAAGTGAATTTAGGAAATAAATTTTTTAAGAGGAAGAAATATAATACCTACGGGTATATGTCAAAGTTGTTTCAATCTTTTTAATGTTTAAAAATTCTTTTAATGGCAACTACATAACTATGCAAGAGGTGGTTCATGCCTATGCAAGTTGTAAGGGGTAAAATGATTCTTTTCCCTTGATATAGGGATGAAAATGATTGTGCATGAGGAGCATACAAGACCATATGCCCAATAAGAGGGGAAAATTAAAATTTTTATTGATGCATAATCATGCATGAAAGGTACATGCTTATGTGTCTAAGAAAAAATTATATTAACATGCATCTGATAGTTTTGGTACGTAATTTTTGGAGAGATAACACTGCATATGATTGTGTATAAGGTATGTAGGCTCATGCATGATGTTATTTTTGGAATATTATAAATGAAGTTGTACATATTATGATTAGCGGTATTATTATTAATTTATAGTAGCTAAACACATATATCATAAGAAAAACTAAAAGCTTTGTTGCCACATCAAGATTATGTTAAATTTCACTAGAAGAGAGGTTGACAACTTATAATTTATTTTTCTTGATGAATATCTATTATTTTTAACACTTACATAATATGTGTTGAACATATTAGCTAATTTATGGATATAATGTGTAATGAAGTAGAAGGGACAAATTATTTAATGAAAATAACTTAAGAGTGATATGAAAGGTTATTTGCATGAAAAATGGTTTAAATATCATAAATTTTGCAATATTAAGATATGCCTTTATTGGTGATTAGATTGGTATAATTGTGGTTGCCATTGCCATTATAAAGTGGCTCAAAATTATAGTCATAGACCATAGTGGAAAGTTGTGTGCCTATAAGCTTATACCTTGTGCACTTACTTTGGGAGGAATGAGTCTTATGTGTGTGGGCTATATAGATATAAACCCAAAATGTGATGTATGATCGTGTAGTATGTGATACATAACTATGCATCTATTATGGACAAATGTTTACATGAGCATGCTAAAGGGTATTTTAAGAATTTCAAAGGAGTTAGCACACAAGCATGACAATAATAGTCATACTTGTGTATCATGTAAGACCTTATGACCATAGCTAAGGGAGGGTCACACTTGTGTAAAAGTGAAGAAGTGCATGCTTGTGTGAGAGTGAGGCATGATCATGCAACGTAGTCTAAATTACCAAATTATGCTTGTTACAAAGGTATGAACATAAAAGTTAAATTCCAATAGAAATATATGAAAAGAAAAGTTAACTTCTAATAGTAATAAAGACCTTAATGAGTCTATATAAAAGGAAGAACAACATTAAGTGCCTAATTGTGTGAATGATAACACACACCTTGATTAAGTCATATTTAGGTTAAATTTAGGAAAAATCGTAGATTGGCTAAATATTAATGAATAACGGTATTTAACCGTAGCTTTATGTAGAGAAAGTTAAATACTAGACATGTAATCATATTTAGTCACAATTATATATGAAGTTTGACTGAATATCATATGTTAGCTATAATTATGTGCAAAGTTAGCTAATGATCTAGCCTAATTATGTTTGAAGTTAACTAGATATTATAGGTTGGCTACAACTGTGTCTACAGTTAGCTAATGTTTTAGCGCAACTATGTACGAAAATGGCTAGAATATAAGTACATGGAAGTTTAAGCCTGATAGATGTATTAGACATCTAGGATATTATATGAATACCTTCGTAGATATTAGGTGCACACACCAGGCATCTAAGATGTTAAGTATCACCTAAAAGAGCATTTAAGATGTGTATTTGTTAATACTAGTATAGTTTATCATTGAGTTACTTGGCTACTGAGTGAGTATCACTCATGTATTCACTATTGATTTTACAAGTAAACATGGTAACAACACGATCAAGAGCAACAACCGAGCTAAGAAATGGATAAGGTTGTATATGTTTTTGTTTCTTTTTGTTTATTATTGGTTATTACATATTTCATATTTTAGGTGTATGAACCCTAGATTTTTATTATTATGTAATGACACCTTTTGCACATATATCTGGATATTTCATTATTTTTTGATAATAGATGCATGCTTATAAATTATTCATGTTTTTAGATAAAGCTAACTTTGAGGACACGTCAATCCTTAGATATTACCATTAGAGGTATATTCTGGGAGTAGGTGTCACAATATTTTCCAAGAGTTAGCTTTAGAGAGGACTTTTATTGCCCTCCCACATTCTAGTATACAAATAAAATTACAGAAAGTCTTCTCTTTTACATAGATAAATACCACATGAACAACTAGTTTTACATAGATAAATACCACATGAACAATTAGGTGCTTAACTAGTTGGATAACAGTAGGTGCTAAGTTTTTAATGCACTACATGCTTGGGTTTTATGTTAGTTGACTCATTTTGAAAATCATGCTATCTTAAGTGGCCTTAAATGTTTATAAATGAGTTGTTAAAGGTCATAATTTTTTCCTTAAGTGGTCTTTAAAGAAATCCTAATTTTTTCACTTTGAAAACCTTCCTAGGTTATGCCTACCTCGTTTGCTTTTATTAAGGTAAGATCTTTTTGAATTAATTTTCTTCTTTAAGGTTTCATTCTTTGAAGCTTTGGTCGGAGAGAACTTTATAAATGGCCAACAAACAACTAGCAAAATGCATATTTCATGCATAAAAATCCAACCAACATGCAACTTAAACATATGGTCCCAATATGCCTTAATTTGGCTAATGATAGAAATGTAAAAGCTTAAGTTTTCTTTGCACAAATAAGGGATAAAACAATTACCTAGAAGATAAATTAGTAAGGAAAAGAAAGAATCAAGCATAAAGGAAGTGAATCCACCAACTCGACTCAATCTACCACCAATCTCTTAAATAAATAAATCGAATAAAAAAACTATGAGGAACATAAGAGAAATTTTTAAGTTCAAATGAGCTTTTTGAAATTTCAAATGTCAAAATCTTATTTTATAATGAGATAAAATATATTTTTTATAAGTGAATGCATGGAATTAAAAAAGCAAAATACCCTTAACTAAAGGCAAGCAAAACATGTGTTAGAATTACATGTCAACTTTGTACGACATAAATCTGGAGCTTGGTGTTGTGGTGGTAAGAATGAGCATTGCAGTGCCCATTGGCATGCATTATTCCAAAATATAGGTGCCATGACATTAAAAACACTACAACATATATAGTATAGGTGGCAAGATAATGCATAGGCACTACAACATGATTAGATGACTTTCCTTCTTAGTGTTCTATTGCATCATAAGTAAGTTGAATGTCTTCTTGGTAAAATTTTTACAATTGAGGTCCCCCTTGAAGAGCATGAGTGATAAATTAAAGAGGCTAATTTGTAGCTTGATGAAGTTAATTTAACCTTACTTATTATTACATACTCCTTTTTGTATTCCTACATACTCAAACTAAGTGTTTTAGGACTTAGGTGAGTGATTTTTAAGTCAACTAAATTTGCAAATGTTTTAAGACTTAAAAACATAACATCATCCCTAAGTTTTTAAGGATTTTCCCTCAAGTCCAAGTTGTCCACTAAGCAAGGGCTAAAGTCTTCCACTTAAAAGCTGCTGAAACACTGTTATAAGGAATCTCCATGTGAATGATTCACAATCCATATCATTGTTCATATTGAAACTTAAAACTTCTTCTTTTTGAATATTTAACAAATGTAATTTCCTGTCCAAGAATAAAGATAGAGTCCCATTCTACATGCAATATCAATATTGGCAACAATGAAATTTATAGTAAGAGGAAAATCCATCGACTTATAAATCATAGGGGTTCAAGTCCCTTTATCTTCAAATCCCTCAAAAAAGGGCCCATTTTCACTAAGAAGCTTTATTTTGTAAGCATTTTCATTCACTCTTTCAAGAACTTTAAAGGGACCAGCGGCCTTAGGTGTTAATTTGCTCTTCCCTTTGTTTGGAAACCTCTCATTCCTTAAATGTATGTATATTATATCTCTCGATTGAAATAGTTTATAATTTTTGTTTTTATTAGCCCTTTTTCTAATATATTCATTTGCCTTTTCAATTTGTAACTTCACAGCTTCATGCAACTTTTTCATTTGCTTGATCTTTTCATTCGCATCAATATTAGGCTTGAAATCAAGAGGTAATAAGGTAAGATCAATAAGTGTGAGAGGATTCAAGCCATACAAATCTTAAAAAGGTGAATGACTCGTAGTAATGCTAGGACTCTTATTATAGGTGAGCTTGACATGTGTTAGCTACAAATCCTAATATCTTAAATGTCTCCTAACCAAGCTCCTTAAAATGTTTCCAAAGGTTTTATTAGCTGCTTCACTTTGGCTATCAGTTTACAGGTGATATGAAATGCTAAAATGTAGTTTAGCCTTTAACTTTCCCCATGAACTCCTTCATGAGTGACTTAGAAATTTAGTATCCTTATCTAATACAATCATCCTGGGAATACCATGTGGCTATATAATTTTATTAAAGGACAATTGAGATATGTAAGATATGTCATTGCTTTTATTAAACAAGATGAAATGAGCCATTTTAGAGAAACTATTAACAACCACTACAATTGCATCTTTATTCCTTTGACTCCTAAGAAATGTAACGACAAAACTATACTAATATCTTTCCACAAAAATTTGGGTATGTGTAATGGCATGTAAAGACTTAATTTAAAATGACTCTAAGATCTTTGATATTCCATACCTAGTAACAAGAGCTTGTACATCTCTTAACCTTTTAGGCCAATTGAAATGTTCTATAACAATATCTAAAGTTTTTACAATCCTAAAATGATTGGCTAATCCACCCCTATGTGCTTCTTGTATATTTAACTCCTTAAAACTTTGCTTGGGAACACATAATTTATTACCCTTAAATAAATATCGATCATGCACAACATATTCTTTAAGACCCAGTTTTTGACATTCAAACATACAAATTTTCATTTCATGATATTTTTTATTGCATAACTTCATCAATTCAAATATGAAAATATTAGAATAAAAAAGGGATGATAAGGTTTACCTTCTAGATAATGCATCAATTACTACATTAGTGGTTTCTTGTTTGTAGTTTGAAACAAAGGAAAAAAATTATAAGAATTTCACTCACTCAACATGTCTAGGATGGAACATATGTTGGCCATTGATACTTGAACACTTGATGGTTGGAATAGAGAATAAATTACGTAGGCCAAAGGTAATGACTTTAATGGTTTAAGGCTCTCACTTTAACATAAAACTCTTTGTCATATGTATTACATTTTTATCTTGACGCATTGAGTTTCTTATTAAAATAAGCGATTCATTTTTTACAATGAGTCAAGATCACACAAATGCTAACTCTGCTTACTTCATATTCAAATTTAAAAACTTTGATAAAATCTGAGATAACAAGAATATAAGTTTCACATAACTTTCTTTTAATCATATCAAGGGCTTTATTTATAACCTTTGTCCACTCAAAATTTCCATTCTTCGTGTACTTAATAATAATAGCCATTAAAGCATTAAAATTAGGAACAAATCCCTCATAAAAATGATGTCAGGCCATAGAAGCTTTTTACATTTGTAATTGATGAAGGATTCAACTAACTTTCTATGGCTCTAATATTTGGTTGATTAAATTGAATGCCTTCTTTGGAAACAACATCGCCTAAAAAGATGGCATTCTTCATAAAGAACTCATACTTCTCTGTCTTAGCATATAACATGGTTGACATAGCCCACTTTACACTTATTCATTAGTCATATGAAAGATAATCCAAAATGCATCACCAACCATCCATATAAACCTCTCTTGGTCTTTAAGGTAGCTTTTCATTTATCATTATCCTTCATACAGATTTGATAATACTCATACCTCAAGTCAATCTTGGAAAAAATATTTACACCAAAATATCATCTAATTAAGGTATAGGATATTTATACTTAATACTGATTTGATTGACGATTTGACAGTTAACACACATATGATAAGTGCCATCCTTTTTTGGCTTTAAAATGGCAAAGACTGAACAAAGGCTTGTGCTTACTCTTATGAACCCTATGGTAGCCAATTTTTATACTTGTCATTCTAACTATTTTGACTCTTAGAGAGTATACCTATATGCTTACTTATTTTGTTGAGTAGATTGAGAATTCAATTGATTTGGTGTTTAATACATCTAATAAGTGGCAACCTATGTAGAAGTTTATTTAGGAAAACATCATCAAACTCTTACAACAAGGATGAAAACAAAGGATTTCCTTAAAGACATGCTTCTTCTCAACTATCAATAAGGTAATGGTAGGTTATGCTTACTTATAACTCGTTCTGTGTCTTTTTCATGCCTTATGTAATATTTCTAAATGAACCTGCATGAAGCATATGATGTTGTTCCTCATCTTTATTGATTTTGAAGGTGAGAAATACTTTGATAGAAATCTCTTTACTTGTGGTAGAAACCATGTTGCAACTTAATCTCATAGTGAGAATAGAAAGAGAAATAGTTTGACATTGTTCATGACCCTATTATGTTTAAAAGTGTCATAAAAATCCTTGAATATGTAAATTAAGATCTTTGGTAGCTTCTCCCCTAAACTGAACTAATTATTGGATCATTTAGATTATTGTAGGCTTGATTTCAAAGTTGTTATCTTGTAAAGATGGTCTAATAATGATTGACACATTTTCATCCATTGTAAGAATAACATAATCCTATAGAGTTCTAGTGGTAGTGTCGTTTTCGTTATTACCAACCATTGTGTATCCTTTTCCTTCTTCTAATCTTCATTTCTCTTGTAAGTTCTGCTAATTAATCCTTTCAACCTCAATTTCGAAGGATAAGTCTTCAAAAGTAGATCCCTTACTCATAAACTACTTATAAAAGAATCAAATAGAAGAGTCAAAGTACACATAAGAAAAGAAATAAAAAAAATTGACAAACATAGATTTAAACTCAAAATAAACTAAAACTGAAAAAACAAAATTTAAATGTCTGGACTTGGAACAAATCTCTTAGTTTAGCATTAGTAAACACAATCCTTGATAGCAATGTCAAAAACTTGTTATGTATAGTTTTAAAACTTAACCACGACATCTTAACAAGTGTATTAGTTTGTATTGATATAGTATGGTCA
Source organism: Anacardium occidentale (assembly GCA_026122585.1). NCBI lineage: Eukaryota > Viridiplantae > Streptophyta > Magnoliopsida > Sapindales > Anacardiaceae > Anacardium > Anacardium occidentale. The sequence goes on from JAJEJH010000237.1 coordinate 82,337, forward strand.
AGTCCAAATATTGAACCTATAGAGATTGAACTAATACTTAAACTTCTTGACAATTATGCTGTCTAAACTATCAAATTTGAATAACACTTAATTATAATAATTACTAATTAACTAATTAAGCCTAAACTAAATAAGGGTTGAATATAACACATATATAATAACTGATCACTCAAATGAAAAGACACTAAGGCCAAGGCTTTATCAGGTTATTACCCCAGTTATCAGTTTCTCATATTCAAGTGAAAGTTCATATAATGACTACAAATTCACTTAAGTATTTATAACTACTCTAGGATGACACTAACCTATCGTTATCATTAACCAACTAACTCTGTCGTGGCTGGTGTAACATAAGATGCACTAAGTTTAGAAATTCATATGACCATACAAATCATGTGACATGTCCGATATATCACTAAGTTTATGGTAATTGCAATAGTTTTGAATTTGCATTCTACTTCTCAGTCAATAGTTCAAATTCCAATTTAAAGTGAATGGTGATCAAACAATTAACAATACTATACTCTAAAGCATAATTGTAATCTACTCAATCATATGAAATTAAACAAGGAATGAATTCCATTAACATTGAGTATCACAACAAGATTATGTCTTTACCCTAGTTGGAAGGAATTAGCTCATACTCATATTATATAATTCATAATCATATTAATAACAACATGAAAAACTTTATAGAAAAGAACTTGGCTAAAGTCACCATCTAGATGTGCTGTAGAATTGTGTTTTAAGTCATGTTACAATCTTAAACGATTGTGTGATCAATTCTTGTTTACTTGTAAGATAAGTTCTCTGAGTTTCTAAGGTGTTCAAAGTGCCAAAAAGTCATCTATCAAAGTTTTAATTATGCTTTTATATATTTCCTAAATTGAGCAAACCTTAAATTCATTAATGCTCACATGCTTCTTTTCGTTATACTCACGATTTCCTTTACCACAGTAGTGAAGTTTTGTAATTTCTTCTCCCATGAATTCTCCTTGCTCTCTACAGCCATGCTTTTTAACTTGCATTACTGTTGTAGCTATTACATTGTAATTAGCTTAATCATAGTAATTGTAGTTTTGCTTATTGTGGTTACAACTTTCTGCCTAATTCATTCACTTTAATCATCGCGACAATTGATTTTGCCTGATTCCTTCACCATGGCCATCACATGAAAGACATGTTTTCTCATTTTGCTTGCTTGTTTAGCCTCAAGATCATCTGAAACTACTAGATGTTTTTCTTTAAACATCATAACATTTTTTAACAAAGTGGAAATAGATATAATGAAATGGGTTAAGTTCAAAAAGCTATTCGAGGTTAGTACAAGTTAGCTAATATGATGTATATTTGAGCCTAAGAGGTTATTCATTAAAAGCAAAGCTCGTTATCAATTAAGGAGTATTCTACCTTTTTAGTGTTATAGTTGCATATGCTCTAGGGATGATAACTCTTATACATAATCGTCCAATCGGTTCCAATCATCCTTATTATGTTTCTCAATTTTGACACCATGACTACTATTAAATATATATATAATTTAATATTTCATGTCTTAAGTGGCATCCATTTGTTCTGTTTTACTAGTATATAATGTTAAAAGGAAGCATAATAGTGAATTAAATTTTTCATCTTTTTAAACATCATAACATTTTTTAAATAAAATGGAAATGGATAGCATGTTTGAGCCCAAAAAATGGATAACATGAAATGGGTTAAGTTCATGAAGCTATTCAAGGCTAGTACAAGTTAGCTAATACGATGTTTGTTTGAGGCTAGGAGTTTATTTATTTGAGGTAAGACTTTATATCAGTTAAAGAGTATTTTACCTTTTCAATGTTATAGTTGCGTATGTTCTAGGGATAATAGCTTTTATACATAATTATCCAATCAGTTCCAATCATCTTGATTATAATTCTCAACCACTGGAGACATGATTTATCTAAAACCTATTTGAGTACATGATTATACATCATAACTAGCTTTAATTTTACCCTTATGGCTCATGTACGAATATGCATCTCTAACATGCATGACTGAACATCCCTTCAACTAAAAAGTTAAATATTCTAATGAAAGTAACCAAAATGACCTTAAGGTATAACTGTGGGTGTGACATACATGCACCAAAGTTATTGTAATCAATAGGGTTTACGATTATAAGAATTGATTAGGAGATTTGTTGAATCTCAAATAGCTAGAATAATCTTAAAGAAAGGTGAATAAGATTTTTGAAAACTTACAAAAACTTGAAAACTTTTCACCCATAAAGCAAATTTATGCTCAAATAAATTTCAATGTGAATAATAATAATCAAACAATCAAATAGCCAAGCATAAGCAATAACAATGTAATCAAGTAAACAAAGCAAGAAATGCAATAAAAGAGCAAGGGATAAAGAGTGCTTAGTTGATTTTTATAATGGTTTGGAGATTCTCCACAAACCTCATACATCTACTCTTTTAAGTAACCCTGTTTAAAAATTTTCCTCCAGTAGTTTTATTTTTCCCAAATAGTTTTGTCAAGATTTTGTCCATACTAATTTGTTTAGAATTGTGTCTTTTATAATAGTTTCACTAGATTTTGGCCTCATACTAGTTATATGAGAATTACACTCAAGTAGTTTGTAACCAAATACAAAGAAATGAATGTCTCTAAAATAGGCAAGAATACAAAGATGAAGTACAAAAGCTTTCTCTAAAAAATATACAAGTTTTTAGAGAAAGAATAGAGAATAATTTAATTTAAGCTTAAAATGTTATGTCCTCTAACTCTTCTAACTTTAATTTTGCTGAGCAACTGGATTTGAGATATTAGCCATTAGGGAAGAAAAACGTGTTTTTCATAAAATTCAACACAGATGCACGGTCATGTGCCTTGGACTCATTGTTGTGCTCCCTTCATTAATTACTTTTCGATGGTTATATGCTTCAAACACACATGGTCATGCTTCTCGTGCATACTTTTCATATACATGGTCATACTTTTTATATACATGGTCATGTGCCTCATAAACAAGTTAATGTGCCTTATATATATGGTTATATGATTACATTAAATAGACGAATTATGAAATACATAAGATAACATAACCAAGAGCATGACATACCACATGCGAGCGCACACTCCTAAAATTTTGCCTTTACACAAGCGTGTGCCTTTGTTGCATGGTCATGTGTCTAAGACACATGGTCATGTGCATTATACACACAATTATGCATCTATGTAATTCTGTAAAATTAAACTCCTGTCTCTTTCAGTTATGAATTAATTTATGTAATGAACAAATTAAATATTTTAACATATTTTGTATCACATCAAAATATCAAAGGTCCAATATGATTAAATAAAAGAAAAAGAAAATAAAATGGTAATAAGGAGAATAGTGAATATAAAGGAAGACATGGTGGTAGTGGTGGTGTTGATGAGGAAGGCTAACTAGAAATGTGGGGTGAGATAAAGAATTAAAGTGTTTTCAAATTAGAAGTTGGTGGAGCTAATGACTATTACAATTTGTCATGATCTTGTTTCCTTGTTAGCTTATACGACTTCCTTATCAAAAATTCATTATGTTATATGAAAATGAGAAAAACAATCCAATGATTACGAAATAGGGTTATTCTCTCATATATTTTTTAATTGGGCCTATCACACGAAAAATTCTGGGGTCCGTCACCTGGAACGTAGCTAGCGTCAAAAGTTGGCAGTGACTTTATTTTAATTTTTAATTTTTTAATTTTTTAAATTATTAACTCTGGATTAATATATGCTAAGGGCGATGAAAAATTTTAATAAAAGTTTTGAAGGGCAAACATCGTCTAGTAAAAATAATAAAGGGTATTCTATCTTTCTAATGATTGCAACATGTATCTGATGATTGATAGAAAAACCAATTAACTGTGTCCCGTTGCCGCAAACTTGTGCAACATCAAGGGGTTAATTCTAATTTGTAAGAAAATTTTTCTAAAAAGAGTAGTTCAATTCATAACATTAATTAATTAACTATTCAACTTCTTAAACTAGAATTTTGATGCTTGACATACATTGCTACTTCCAGTTATTGTTAAACTGAATAGTGTATGGTAAAGAATTAACAAATATTTTAATTGAAAAAACAGAAACTATGCTTGTAAATATGTAAGTTAATGAAGATAATTAATAGTACTTCCATAATATTGATGGCACTATAATAGAAAAATTTTTAATCTTAATCATCTTCTTAAGAGGCAACGTAAATAAACCTTCCTTAAATAATTCAATTAAATTAATGCTTCTTCCACTTTCGTCATATAGATGCATTGCCTTGATGCGTTTTGGCATGTGAATATTAATATTGTGAATTCATTATTTTATTTTATTTTATTTTATTTTACAAATATATATTATATTAGATTGCTTGACTATTTTCATTAAGGATACTCTCAAAAATTAATTAATTATGAGGAGATGGGATAAATAAATCAATAATTTATCAAATTAATGCATAAATAAACATTTTTATTAATGGTTTGCCTCCAAATTTGTTTTCTAGAGTACAATTAATCCACCCTTATTCTTTTTGACATTTATAACATTTATTCTACATCATAAATATGTAGGTTCTACATTATAGGAGATATAATTGGTTCACCAAAGACCAGAGTAGGATGTATTTCGGTTTTCTATCTATCTAGTTAAACGTAATTTGAAGCTTTGGGTTCTTGGTTGGAGAAAACAATCCCCAGTGTTTCTCCAATTCCGGTTCCTTATTATTTTCATCAAACATGGCGAACAAATAAGCCTCTATTGGTTTTCCAGGCCTCTTTGGAGTCCCTGCCTTCAGATGCCTGATTAAATTCTGATTATAAGTCTGTTCATTATCTATAGTCGTGTCTACACCACCAGCGGACGGCCAACCAGTCTCGGATACAACAACTTCGAGAGAAGAACCGCCAACCTTTTCAAGTGCAGCATAAACAGCATCCAGGGTCGCATCAAACAAGTTGGTATAACTCAATGGAGGATCTGAAACAACTACTTTATCAGACCTCAAAAGTGCAAAATCAAGACTAATGTCTTTGGGGTTTGAAGCGTAGCTGAAATATGTATATAGGTTGAGAAGTAGTGGGGATTGATTTTGTTTGAGGAAGGTAATGAGAGGATCAAGAATCGGTCGATATTCTTGGTTGAAGGAACCAGCTGAAGGAGGGTAAGATTCCGCAAGGGCTCCAAGTTCAATGGCAGTGGATACTTTAATTTGGTTTGCGAGGCCAGCTGCAACAATGGCGTTTTGGACGTTTTGAATGGCTGGAACTAGAAACTGAGCTAAAGGATTCCCAGGTTTTATTTCGTTTCCAACGGCAATGTATCGGAATGATACATCACTGTATTTTATGACGTTATTCTGAACCCAAGCGGTTGCTTCAGCTTGATTGGAAGCAAGTCTTTGAAGATCATCATTTGGAACACCAACCATGAGTTCAATGTTGGAACCTCTGAGAGCTTCAAGAGCGTCTGCGTTTGGGTCATAGATTCTCATTCTAGTGATGCTGTTCTGCTTGTAAAGAGCAATAACTTCTGGTTTTGATGGTAAATCATTGCCAAGCATTCCGTAACAAACCCCTACTTGAGCAACTGCTTGTGATAATATAAAATCCACAAAAAACTGAATTAGAAATATTATTTTAAATTTTCTGTTAATCTAACCATCGAAAAAAGTTTTTACGTATAAAATGGTTCAGCCACATTTTATATCCATATTTAGAAAGTCTTACAACTTAAACTACGAAATATCAACTGTGATGCACGATTTACAGAGAAATTAAGAAGAAAAGAGACCTGTTGTGTCGAGGCTAGCTACTAGCAGGCCAAGTAGAAGCACTGGGTAAACCATATTGAAATTGATCATGATATATGAATGGAGAAAAAGAATTAAAGAGAAGTGTGCTAAGATTTTGAGACCTTTTATAGATAACCAAAGATTAAGATAAGAATGAAGTGATCAACTAAATAAAGAAGATTAAGATACAAAAGGAAAGAAATCCTGCAAAATCTATGGTGCTAACATATTCTTATTATATTTCCACAAATTTCAGGTTAATAATTTGCTTACCAATAAAGTGCAGATATTAAAATTAATTGTTTTCCAAAATAAATAATAAAAGAAAATGATGAATAAGGGAAGTCATTGAGGTTACATACTAGTTTGGAAATATTATGTAAAAAAGTGGTTGGAATAAATAAGAAAGAAATATAAGTACATCCTCTTAGTATCACATTTAGCATGATAATAATTAAATTCCTAGAAATTTGATGGTTTAATTTCAGTAGTTTTTGTTACCTTTAGTGTAGACACTTGGTTTTAACTCAAGCCGGTTTTTCTCAATGATGACAACTAATCGATTTCCAGGCTCAACTTCCTTATTGACAAGTTGATGCTCTTGAATGGCGAATGGACTATGTGTGCATATCTAGATATGAATCCTTGAGCGTATGAAACACCCATTAGGCCTGTTTTCTCTGAATAATAGCCTGGGGCCATGACTTGACCCGTTTTGAGCCTTCTTGATATGCTGTACAGATGACCTTTCGACTTGTGCACTAGTGCTTGCTTTGTATGCATCTATAGATGAATAGTATGATATGCAAACAACCTTAGCTGTTTGCACGAATGCTTATTATGTCTGTGTCTGTGAATGAGTTGTTAGCGTCCACTTACTAACTCACTTAGCTGGTTTTAATTTGACTGTACCTCTTTTGATAGTTCTGGCAATTATCAAGATTATCAAAATTATTTCTTCTATAATTCTAAAGGAAAGAGGACAAACTTAAAGGGATGTTTATCGCCTAGGCATCCTAAAAGCCTATGTAAAAGGGTTGGATTTTGGAGAAACGAGGACAAACACATATACCTGGAGAGAGATCTAAAGACAAATAAAAGCACTTCAGGATTATTTTTAGGGAAATACTTTAGGATTTTCTAAAAAAACACTTTAGGATTATTTTCTTGGGAAATACACACATAAACAAAGAGATATTTTGAAGGGCATAGTCCGTTAATATGTTCTCGGCTCCGCTAGGCTTCCATTCATCGAAAAGGGTTTTCAAAAGAGTTAACAACACATGTACAATTTCCTTAGTGAGAAACCCAACAACCCTATTCTTATTGTCTTCTTTGTTGGAAATTTTTCTGATACAAACTATATTGCTTGAAGGATATATTGGAAAATGTAGCTATTAACAATAATTTTTTTAACAAGACTGGAAGTGATGCAAATTACATTGAGGTAAGTCCTATTTATACAAATTTTCAACCTTTTTTTCTTCCCAAGTAACAGTTTCAGCAGTTACAGCCTCTTCTTCTTCAATTCCAGCCTTTTCATCTTCAGTTCCAACAGTTTCAGTCTTTTCTTCTTCTGTTCCAACAGCTTCTTCTTCTGTTCCAGCAGTTTCAATCTTTTCTTCTTCTGTTCCAGCAACTTCTTTTTCTGTTCTAGCAGTTCCAGTCTTTTGTTCTTCCCAATTAATAGCTTACATATTTATTTATTATTAATTTTAATTATTATCCTAAAATGCTAACTGTCACAATAAAGAAAATGAATTTACTGTTTCAACATTCTTTGCCTTTATCATGTTATAGAAATTTTGGCACTATTCACAGATACTTCAAAGTGGTTCACGGATGCTTGTGATGGATGGTGACTTGCCTACCAATGTGTGCATTCACCTACCACTCTGAGGCATTCACAAGTGGTTCTTAGATGTCCGAAAACTCAACATTTGAATATGATTGAATATGATATGATTTGTACGTTAGATTAATATGTTTTGATTATCGAGGACCGTTATGTCATCCTGTTGTCTAGCTATTAACAGATTGTGCATGATAAAGTGATTAAATTAACTACTCAAGATCAATCTGAGATTGCATTGATGTTCTGCATATTTCTTACATGTTAGGTCAATCAATGAACACCTGAGAACTAAAGGCAAACACTTATTCTTTTGAACGTCCGCCCCAGGACTCTTGGCCTATTAGTTGGTTGATTGTATTATTCCCTTTATTTTGATATTTCTATTTTGTTTTTTGTTTTTTTTTGCAATTTAATCTGGGACTTTGCATGAATTTTATTAAATATGTAAATAGACATTTTGGTAGTATCCACAAAACACTAGTAGTCTGCGGGCACATCCAGTTACTAGTGTATGCATCCGTATGTCATTCTAGCATATCCATGGACAATTCCAAAATATCCTGATTCTCATTTGCATGCAACTTGGTTAATGTTTTTGCTTCGCATCTTAGTTTAATGCTTGGTTCTTAATTATGTTTTGACCCCAGTTGTGACTTAGTTTTCTTAATTTGTTTCGTAATTTATTTATTGTTGCATTATGTGTGCTTGTCATGGGAAAATTGGAAAGCATGAAATATAAATAAAACAAATGACAAAATAGAGGCCAATATTCAGGTTATGTGGTGTGGATGTCTAACACCTTCTCACATTACACTTAACTCCCAGAGTCTGTCTATTAAACAGATGAGAATGGTTTAGTCTTTTGTAAGAAATTCAAAGATCAATCATTCTCATCATTCTTTCTAGAGTGCAACTTAAGTGAAAACTCCTTAATCACTAGTTGGTTAAGAACAAAATTGATATAAATAATATTATAATTAATAAAATTAATTAATATGATCAATTTTGTTTAATCTTAAAATAAAATAATTAATATTTTAATCATATTTAATTATGATTAATGATTTTATTTACCCTTTTGTTTATATAATTATATTGTTCCTCTCCTTCAATTATCGCGTATATATTGTATTTGCTTTTGTTTTTCTTAGAAATTCAAAGAATGTGTCAAATTCTTATTTATCCGATCTCACTCTCTTCCTGTGGCACATTCTTTCACGCGCATCTTGTTTATGTGTTCTGGGTTTTCGACTTTGAACTTCCACCTCCAGGTAATCAGATTCAAGATTTAGATTTCTGTTTATATTTACCAATGTTGTGACCTGTTAGGAGCTGTTATTACGTCCGATTCCAACTTTAGGATCATAAGCAGGTTTTATATCTCCACAAATAACATCACCAACAGCAACTTAAACGATTTATTTTGTCGCCTCATCAACGCCCCATGTCGATGGTTCATCAAAAATGCCCCTTCTATCACCAATCATAAATCCAGCATTTGTGACATTGATCATCAAGATCGACCGATAGTTTCAGGGTTGTTAATCTCACTAAGATCGAAGTTTCTTCCTTACACGATTGGATGTCGTATTGTAGGAATATTTTTGTTAGTGTGATACATATTTGTATAAATTTAATAATAAATTATAAATTAAAATATTATTAATCAATATGGATATGTTTACGTAGAATAATACATTTTGATAAGAGTATAACTGATAAATTCATAAAAAAGTCTACTAGAGAAAGGAAAAAAAACTAAGCCTCTACTTCAATAGTCAAGCTAAATATTTTTATCAAATTACCAATAAAGTCACCTATGTTTTAATTCAATTAATCTATAATATTTGTAACTTTAAATTTTGACAAGTTTAAGGTTAGCATAATTCAGAAAAAATGTTTATACAAATTTAATTTATATGATTTGATGTAGATTAAGAAATAAATAATATTTTACATCTCTGTGAATTTATTATATGATTTTCTTGAATTACATTATTTATTATTATTATGATTAACTGGTTACGCTAATTTGGTAATTTTAAATTATGTATGGTATCTAAAAATGATTACATAACTTTCAATTATTCATTATTTAAGTTGACTATGTTAATTTGGTATTTGTTTAGAATTAGAGTGAATTAGGGTTGAGTAGATTTTGACCAATGAAACTAGTAATAATACTTTGTTAATCGTAAAATGTTATTAGTTTCAGATCTAACATTAAACAGTAGTTGCTAAAATGATTTGACATTAATTTGATGATTTAACATTAACTGATTTTACATTTCATATTGTAAATATATGAGAGACCAACATATGACCAATTTAGACTGCCTTTATTGTATATTTGCAAAAAATGAAAAATAAAAAAAATAAAGAATTAGCAGTCGAGTGGTAAAAGTTTAAATGTAGCATATGTAGCAACTAGGACTATATATTACTATTTATTATTATTATTATTATTATTATTATATTATTTATTTATAATATATAGTAAGATTTCCACACAAATTTATCTAAAAACATATACTCCACGGAGGCTTATAGCATGAATGTATTGAAAATACTATATAGTATACTAAAAACATTATATATTAAAATATTGTTAATTTATAAAACTTACTATTCATGCCATACATATAAATTGTATTGAAATACTTATAAAAATACATGTAATGCAAACAGAAATTCATGTTGAAAACAATGTACAATATCCTAAAGGAATTATCATTTTTTAATTCTTTTTAATAATATTTGAAACATACATGATATTGTGTTTTATATACATGAGCATAATATAAAACATACAAGCTAACCATGTTATTTGTTGAAAATTGAATATGTATACACACACACACACATATACATCTATACAAATTTGTAAACATAGGTGAGGACCCGCTTGAAATTGTATCCGCCCCTTAGTCAACTTGTGCTCTAACTCAACTCCTCAAATTATTAACCTGCAAGAAAGAAAACTATAGGGGATAAGTGACAAATCACTTAGTAAATAATTCTTATCTCTACACTCAAGCAAGTTTCTACTTTGTTCTACCTTTGTGACTAATTACAAAGCTCTATGTTCTATTTCTTATCTTAATTCTTAGCTAATGACATTTCTTATCTCTTTCTTTTGCTCCACATATTCCTTAGCTTATTCCATTCTGATATCTTTAATTGACCTATCATCTTTCCTTATCTAATGGACTCTGTTAGTTTATTTTTCACTATATAGGTTTATTTCTTCTCTGTAGATCTAGATGTTTGTATTTCTAATTTATGTCATGTCATAACTACATATATGGATAAACGTATATAACACGGTATGAAAATCTAGATTAACATGACTTGCTACACTTTTGCTCTCTTTCTAGAATTATTTCTTTAGCTATTCTATTACTCAACAAAATGCACCAGTTTTGTGCTTTCTATTTCTTAACATAGTATCTTGATGCTGTGGTATCGATGACTTTTTCTAAATCGTATCTAATTTCTTTTCTATTTATGATTTTTATGTACTTGTATTGTAGTACTCAAGACTTGTCAAGAGTTGTTGTCTGATTTCAAGCTTTATTCTATTTTTCATCTAATGCTCGGGTTATGGCTTATTATGTTGTGTAACTAATATCCTATACATAATTTTATCTCTTGTCTTATATATTTGACTCTTTTATTACTTAACAAGTTATCTGATAAGTTTTACTATTATTTTCCTTTTACTTATCATAGGTTCTTTGCTCTACTTTGTTTTATGCTATGCATAATATGATATAAAGTAAGCTAAAATAATGTTCATTTATGTTGGAAACATGTATTAGCCCTTGAGCCTACTTTCTAAAAACATTTTTTGAAAAAATACTGTTGGAATTCGAAGATCCTGAAATATTGTCAAAATTGAATAAAAACTATATTTGAAAATATTTACATATCCAAAGATACCTATTGTGCTATTTAGACTAATCAATACAAGGATTTGACACCCTAACCATGTGAGTTTTACTATATTGATACACGATCAGTAAGCAAAAAATTGTCGCATGACCAGGATGCTTTATATTTGGCTAGCTTAGTCAATAACTATAGTTTCTCTCTAACAACTACTAGTTTACCTCTCTAACACACATACAAACTCATAGGTCCTATCTACCCCTAAAATGATGTTCAGAACATTGTATTTTCTACTTTAAAAACATACATATAAATCCTTAGATCTCTTTATAAAAACACTATCATGACACATCATGTTACGTAAATGTTCATAATGTATAATATCTTATTATCTTTTCTCTTCTAATAAAATTCTATCTAAAATAAATTAACTATTAGATTTTTGTTCTGTGCATTTCTTATTGAAGTTTCTAGTTGTATACTTTGCATACTGTTCTAATTGTGGTTTTGTATAAATTGTGTTAGTTGTTAAGTGTTTGTGCTATGTAATCTGGAATGGCTTCTAACCTTTTGTTTCATATGTTTGTATGTTGTTATATTATCATTGTATCTCTTTATTAAATTTCTCACACTAAAGTAAGCTTTGGTCTCTATTCCTATGACTACTATTTTTATTTCTATTTTTGTCTTTTTTTTTTTTTTGTAAATGTTATTGTTTTTTATACTATTTATATGTCTATTTCTATAATAGTTCTATGATTTCTGCTTTCGTGCCTTATTCTGTTGCTTACATATACTATTTGTAGCCTACATTAGGCTTCTTATACTAGTATAAGCTTAAACTAGTGATTCTAGAAAAATTATAGCTTTTGGCTTTCTATACTTTTTTTTTTACTTTGCACTTCATTCTTCAATTTCTACTTGTTACACGGTCGTGCACTTTAGAATGCATGATTTTGCATAAACGCATGATTATGACCTTATGTGTATAGGCCTGTAGAGTTCTACACATACACGATTATGACCTATATGTACAATCATGAAAACTGGCAAAGGCACATGACTGTGACCCTAAGATGTATGGTAATACCTTAATAGAACACTATCTTCTTAGCCTCACTCATGCATACACATACATAACTATGACTATACAGAAAACATGACTGTATCTAGGTGCATGCCTATGCGTCCTACTTTACTTTTACAAATTCCACCTTGGAACTTATAAGACCCAAACCAAACTCAACCAAATTTCTATAAATCTTAAATCAAACGTATTCTAGTGTGAATTTAATGGTAGTTTAAACTTAGAACTATTTGTGGATTGGTTGTATGCTATAGAGAGAGTTTTTACTACGAAAGATATGAGATGATAAGAGATGTAAAGCTACCATCCTAAAATTCAAAGAGGATGCATCCTTATGGTAGAAAAATATAAAGAGAGAAGGGAAAAAGAAGAGTGAGATCATAGGAGAAACTCAAAAAATTATTAATTAGGAGATTTCTACCTGAAAGCTATAAATTAGATTTGTACTTCAAGCTCTATAATTTAAAAGAAGGGGAGAAGAAAGTTGAAGATTATGTTAGGGAGTTTGAGAATTTAAAAATAAGGAATGATATACTTGAGAAAAGAGAGCACAATATTTGTGGGAGAACTGAATAAAGAGATAGTCCATAAAGTTAAGTTACAAACATACCACTTATTCCATGATGTTTACAATTTGGCTCTCAAGATGGAAAAAAAACTTCACTCAATGAAAGACACTACTTCTAAGAAGCCATTTAAGGAAAACACTTACCAAAGAAGAGCAGCATCCTTTATCAAGCCCAATGTTTCCTCTAAGGACTTTGGAAAAGCCAAAATGGTTGAACCAAGCAAAAAGAAGCCTAAAATGCTAGTAAACATCACCTAGTTGACTTTAAGGAATAGGAAATATTTTAAATGTCACAAGTATGGGCATTTTCAAGTTGATTACCTTAACAAAAAGATTATGACCTATAGAGACATTTAGGCCATTTAAGGATATTGGCAAGATGATAACTATAAAGTAGAAAATGAGAATAGGAGTGATGAAAAAATCATTGTTGAGTTAGATCAAAGAGAGTTTCTTATGATAAGAAAGTTGATGCAACCTCATGTGATTACACAAGGAAAACCAAGGAAGAAGTTATTCCACTTTAGATGTGCCATCAATGAAAAGGTATGTCTGATTCTCATTGATAGTGAAAGTTACACCAATATGACTTTTTCAAGTCTTGTAGAGAAATTGAGTTTGGCTACCCTTGATCATCCCAAACCTTACAAGCTACAATGGCTAATAATAATTAGAGATACCATTCAAATAAATAAGTTATGATTTCATTCTCTATAGGCAAGAAGTATATTGATGAGACTGAGTATGATATGTTGCTAATGGATACATCTCTTATATTGCTTGATAGAATATGGTTATATGATAGGAAGGTTTTATACAATGGGCGACCTAACACCTAACCTTCAAATTCAACCATAAAATTATTACCCTTACTATTATTTCACCAGGCCTCACACTATCTTAAACATCATTCTCATACCAAATAACTCACAAAAAGGCCTCATTCTTAATTCCAACTTAATTAAGTACTTAACCTCCCAATATAAGTCTAACTTTATTTTATTACATGATTTTGTAGAAGAATTGTCAAGAGAGGGTGGTAGTACCTCAAAGGGAAGTTTTGAAGCATGCTTTTGGATTTAAGAATGAATCCTCTCCAACTTGGGAAGGATGCTATATTTTCAAACCCCTTCTCACTTGCAACCAAAGATAAGGGCTAGTCTAATGAAGAAAGAAATGAAAATATAGATTATAAAACACTTTAGTGTTGGGTTAGCATGGTAAAGGTAAAAAGAAGGGAAATGATGTAATATGTCCTCCATTTGATCCTTCAACACATCCCAAGAAAACTTCAACATCTCAAGCTCATTTAGGAGCCATCTAGATCCTCATGAAGTTACCTAAAAGTCAAACATGTCATACCTGAAAGGATCGGTCTAACCATACTCGAGAAAGTGCCAAAAAGAGGACTATAATTTTGACCAACCTATTTAGCGCTATGACACAACATCACGATGCCTAGCTTCTTCATTGCAATGCATGCTTGGCACTGTAACACACTACCATAGCACTTAACTTTTGTCCTATTTTGCCTCCTAGCACTATAGCATCTATGCTCGACTTATTTTGATTTTCCCTTATTGTCAAGCATGCAATCTAGCTCCTAACTCCCTCTAATGTAACTATAATAAACCCTTGTGATTCCCTTGAGTTCATTGACATAATTGGTGCGATCTTTTCCTAATCAAGGGCAAGTGATCAAGATTATAGATCAAGCAAAAAGCCATCCTAATTCAAGGAGAGTATATGAAGACAAAGCACATGCACGTAAGATAATTATATTTTATATATGTTTAATTATGATTATGAATTGAATTTTATTGTTAGGTGAATTACTTATTTTATTCAAGCAAATTGTAATGTCATTTAAATAGACTAAGGTTGGTATATTCTAACCATGGTTCGTCTCGCCTATATGAAGGTAATTTCTCTTATGCAAAAGGTTAGACTTGAATATTGAATTTGAAAACCAAAAGCTTTGTGCTTTTTCCATAGACTTAGAACTTGTTAGTTATTGTGTTCATTATATTTCTTAATCCAATTCTTGTTATAAGAAAGAATTGGTGATAGAGGTTCAAGTTAGTGAGTATTGAAGCAAGTTGGTGGAAACTTCTTTTAAGCTTGAATAAAAACATTTTTAGGCTTGGCTCAACCCCAGATTGGTGGAATTGCTTCTTTAGAACTTCAATCCCTATCTTTCTTATATTGGATGAGTGATGATAGATGGTTGAATATTAAGGTATTAAAAGTTGATTGAAGTTGTGATAAATTGGACTAGAGTTTGCTTGGATTTGGAGTTGGTTATTACATGTATCATTGTCAAACTTTGCATAAACTTGTACGATATTTGTGCCTAAACTTAGTTGGATTTTTAGAGTCTAATTTGAATGCCATTTGAGACTGAATTGTGAGGATTAAGGGACTTGATTCTTGATCACCTTTTCACTATCATTTTGAATATAAACTTTTTTAAATAATATTTAACACGTATTTCAAGTTATTTTAAACATTTGACACAGTTAATGCATTACACAACATCACAATAAAATAAATAATAAAAAAATGCTAAAATGTGATATGAATAGGACATTAGAATTAAAATTGTTTAGAATACTAGTTCTTCATGTCGCCCATAGGTCAAGAAAAACAGACGAAGTTGGTAAATCCATTGACTTGATTTTTATATATGTTAATTTGACTAAGTTGATTTTTAATGATGGAAGGATAACGTGGCACCTATTGTGGTTGGAACTAATTATCTTAGTTATCGAGGTAATACTCACAAGGGAGCCAACATTCTATTCTGGCAACCCAATCATTATGTAAGGAAGGCATGCCTCAATTAGGAAGAATTTTTCCAGTTAAGCTAGGGATGAGAAAAGCTTTCCATGCTACAGAAACTTCTTGCAGTACTAGTTAGTTTGATCCGTATGATGTGGATTCATCTCTTATAGTTGAAATAACATAGGACGAGAGTCCCAAAAAATATTGTTAAGAATGACCTTTATCTTCTATCTCCTTTTCCTCTTCTTTTTCAACATATATTCGTAATTGATTATCAATTAATTCAATGTTAATCTTTTCTTTGGAAAGACACGTTCACATCCACGATTTGTGCTATTAACATGAACCCCAATCGGAGCCCCAATGTCATCATTGATGAGTCCTACTGGGGTGATCTTGACTACTACAAGAACACTTACGTAAATTCTATTTTTATATAATATAAATTCTCAATTAAACAATAATTATTTCACCGTGTGTTCTAAAGAGAACACCAAGTATTTCAATTATGGTTTAATGCTGAAATACATGTATGTTCTTTTTTTTACTAAATTGGTATTGCCATGGAAAAACTATGGTAGAGCAGGTGGTCTGGGAGGAGACAAAGAAGAGAGGGGTGGACTTGGCGGTGTTGAATCCATCTCTCGTGCTTGGACCATTGTTACAACCAATAATCACTACTAGCATTATTGATATTTCTAGTGTTTAACTAGTCCTGCGAAGACTTATGCTAATTATATTCAGGCATATGTGCACGTCATGTAAGATTATACGCTAATATTAATTATTATTTGTTTTGGTTTTTGAAAAACATGGGAAAATTGTGGTCCAATAAATATTTTAATTGGACTTATTGTTATCAATTTGGTATATAGCCTAATACACTTCATATTATAATAATTTGGTTGGTATAATTGGTGTGGGCTCATAAATAGGTTATTAGGTTTTTAATGAAAGGACCCAATAAACTTACTATAAATACATGGCTAGGTCCCCAGTTTCAGTACAATTTTGGTACTATATCTTTTTATTAAAAGTTCTATTACTCTCTGGGCACCCAGAAACAGGAAGATTCAGCCCTCTAAAGATTGATAATCAATTTACTTTGAAGTAGTTTTGAAAATCAACAAAAATCATGGCGCAAAGAGTTACGTCTAAATTCCCTAAAACTTTTATAGTATTCTATATTTGGATGTGAATTGAATATGTGTTGGATTTGGATTTGTATATTGATGATTGATTTTATTCCAACATTTGGTATCAGAGCAATCATATACTAGTATAGAATATGTGTTTTTTGCTTCAAAATCCGAAGTAAATCCATATTATTTGTGCTTTCTAAAAGTTTAAAGTATGTTAAATATGTTAAATATTTATCTAATATCCTGTTCTCGCGTGTTGTTCATACTTGGGAATGGTTAGAATCTGTTTCTGTGAAACAGTGGGAAATTTGCTTGTTGCGACATGTTCTTCTTGGGAATAGTTGTGTTGAAATATGAAAGGACATGTTGATGTGTTGAAAAGATGCATTGGTTGTTAAAAGTTGAATTAATTTTGAAAGGATGCTTAAATTGTGGCTAGAATTGTGTGTGGCTAGAATTGTGGCTGTTGGATTAGAAAGTTAAGCCCATATATTATAAATTTTAGCCCTTGAATTAATCCCATGCATTTGCCACTAAGATTCAGCCCAATTAGAAATGATATTGGCCTATTTATAACCATTTAGTTTAGCCCAAATATTAAATTTGGATTCAGCATGAATTGAAAGCGGTTTCGACTTATGAATAATAAGTTATCTGACCCAATTGCCCAACCGAACTCGTAGTCATGTCTAACATAGTAGTTTGACCGGTCAATGGTCAAATAGCCAAGTTTGATAGGTTAACAATCAAACATTGACCAATCAATGGTCAATAGTCAAACATTAACCGATCAATGGTTGACCAGCGTATAACCGTGTGTCTAGGCACGTAAAGCACTCCTCTGGCATGTGCAAGTGCGTGACACCCTTCTCTGGCACATGAAGGCATGTGTAATGATATTCTTGGCACGTGGAGGCACGTGTAATACATTTTTATCTTGTGGCAGCACGTGGAACCTTGTTTCTAGTGCATTTGAATGTGCTGGCAGGGTGTGAGGTCAACATAAATAATTTGTTTGATCTTTGGGTGTGTTTTTTTTTTTTTTTTTTGCCTTACTAACTCTATTTTAGGTTTACCTATTATAAATTCATATTGTTTGCATCTATACTTTTATATATATGGTTGTTTACTGAATTTTGATGTAACATTTAGTGATTAAAGATTGTCAGAGGTTTTTATATTTCATGAAATCTTAATTTGGACAAGTTAATTATATCATAGGATAGGTTTGTGAGTTGTCAAAATGTTTCATTGCCAAAGTGGTGCATTCATTGAAACTTGTAAAATAATTCATTCAATTATGATATGTCATTTTAGTTTTAATTCATATAATTTTTCCCAAAAGAATTATTATACGTATTAAAATTGATGATAACATAAGTTTAATTAAGGAATACATCGGTTATGAGTAAATTCAATATATCCAAAGGTGATTGTTTTTATTCAATTAACGTGTATTCTCTTGTTTTGTGAGGAATGAACATTGATTTGAAACGAATATATCTGCCCAAAAAGAATATTTTTTTCTAAATCATTTGGTCATATTAGTCCTCATATGGTTACTTGTGTTGATAGGATTCTAATAGCATGCCATTTTCTCTACCCAAAGGGAAGATAATAGTGATGCACCTAGAATCCAAATAGCTTATTTGGTTTAAAGCTATTGTTTGTTTTATTGTCCATAATGCTAATTTGTTACATTGGTTTTCTTTGCAAACAGTTAATATTACAGTGAACAATAATAATGTCACCATAGAAATCCTGACTGAAAGCAACTTCAATAACTAGAAGTTTGATATAGAATTATAGCTGATATTAATATGTCTCTTCGTGTTGATGAACCACCTAAGCCCACTGAAGAGAGTACCGTATCTGAAAAGGAGTGGTATGCTAAATGGGAGAGGTCTAATAGGCTTAGTATCTTAGCCATGAGAAGGACTATTGTTAAATATTTATTAAGTGGTAAACTAGAAACCAATAATGCAAAAGAATTTCTTAATGCTATTAGACAAAGGCTTTAGGTGTCTAATCATGTTGAAGCTGCACAATTGATGAGTGAATTATCTGGGGCTAGATATGATAGTACAAAAAGGGTTTAAGAATTTATTTTAAGAATTATTGGTATACAATCTAAGTTGAAGGTTTATGAAATTCCCATTAATGACAACTTCATTGTCTATCACACTCTCAACTCTTTGCCATCAGAGTTCAGTCAAATCCAAACTGTTTACAATGCTCAGAGTGAGAATTTGAGCATTAATGATCTTATTACTAAGTGTGTGACCGAGGAAGAAAAGTTAAGATCTGAAAAGGTTAAGATTGCAAATCTTGTTGGATCTTCAAAAGGTCATTTCAAAGGGAAATGGCACAGTAAGAAAAAGACTATTCAAGGTCCTAAGAATGTTGTTAGCTTTAAGAAAAAGGGGATTGATCAGTCTCAAGTAAAAGCTTGGATTAAATGCTTTTTTTGTAAAAAGCAAGGTCACCTGAAAGTCAACTGTATGAAGTTCAAGTCATGGTTAGAAAAAAAGAAGAAGAATGATCAAGGTACTACCTTAGTTTATTTTAAATCTAATCTTATTAATGTTCCTAGAAATAGTTGGTGGTTTGATAATGGGGCTTCTATACATACGATAACTTCTTTACAAGGGCTAGTAAACAAGTGAAATCCGACTAAGAGAGAAGTAAGACTTAAAGTTGGAAATGATGCAGATGTGAAAGTTCAATGCATTGGATCAATTAAACTTGTTTTAGACACAAGATATGAGTTATTTTTAGAAAACACATTTTCTGTTCCCTCTTTTAAGAGGAATTTAATTTCAGTTTCTTTGTTGAATAAACTTGGATATGAACTTATTTTTTCAAATTGCAATGTTGATTTATTGTTTAATTCTTAGCTTGTTGGTAGTTGTATATGGGTTGATAATCTTTATTAGCTATGTTTGACTCCTAGTAATGTTAAATATTCACTAAGTACTGAAAATGTTGCTATCAAAAGACCTTTAATTAATCACAGAAAAATCTTTATTGTTATGACATAAAAGATTGAGTCATATTTCTCAAGAAAGGGTTGATAGATTGATTAAGGAGGAGATCCTACCACTTTTGGATTTTCAAGATCTGGGAACTTGTGTGGATTGCATTAAGGATAAATTGACCAAGACTAAGAAACATGGTTCAACTCAGAGTCAAGATCTTTTAGAGATTATCCATACAGATATAAGTGGACCCTGTTCATTCACCTTGTATGGCAATAAATATTTTCTCACCTTTATTGATGATCATTATTCCCGATATGGCTATATTTATCTAATCAAAGAAAAATCTAGTGCACTTGAGAAATTTAAAGTCTTTAAGATTGAAGTAGAAAGGCAGACTGAGAAACTCATTAAGGTCGTAAGGTTTGATCAAGATAAAGAGTATTATAGTAAGTATGACGACTCAGGGCAGCAGATGGGTCTTTTTTGTAAAATTCTTACAAGATTATGGGATTGTTTCTCAGTATACTATGTCTGGTACACTTGAAAAAAATGGTGTTACTGAGTGGCGTAATCACATTCTTAAGGATATGATAAGAAGCATGATGTGCAGATCTAATTTACCAGAATTTTTATGAGGTGAAGCAATCAAGACTGCACTGTACATTCGAGTTTAATAGGGTTCCTTCTAAATCTGCATCGAAGACTTCTTTTAAGCTTTGGACAGGAAGAAAACCTAGTCTAAAACATATTCGAGTTTGAATGTGTCCAGTTAAAGTTAGGATTTATAATCATAATGACATTGCTGTAGAATATATTAATACAAACTCTATGTTAGTTGATCCTCTAACCAAAGGACTTAAACCAATTGTTTTTAAACAACATGTCTCTAATATGCGTGTTTTAGAGTCTTTTGATATCTTGGATTAGTGGGAGTATTGATGTATCTATTGTTGCTTATTAATGATATATTTGATCTATATGTATTGTTGAACATGTTCATATTGATATTTTGATGTGTATATGCGCATATTGATGATCATAATACAACAAGTGTCTTAAAACTTTTGTTTATTTTGAGTATAACCGTTGTATGTATGATAAGTAATACAACATATGTCTCAAGATTTTATTTCATCTTGAGTATGATAGTTGTGTGGGTATGTTTCTTTTGTATAACTCGAGATTTTGATAAAATATATAGGCTTCGTTGGAAGTTGTAAGATTTTTCTAGATTCTTTTGGAGCATAAGGTCATAAAAAAATCATAAAGAAGACCGATAGGTAATAATATATTTTGACTACATCTAGATGTTATTCCTACCACACTTTCAAATTATTGATCCATATGACATGGTTATAAATGATTGTAATCATAGATGTCTTATGTTGATTTGAGACATACAAATTGTCTTAGTTCATTATTTAATAATTATATTGACCGGATTGTTGAATGAAGTATTATTTCTAGACCAAGTGTTTTCTCAAAATAGTTACTACTTTAAAATAAAATATAGTTTGCACTAAAAATAAATTGTTTTCATTTTCTTAAAATAATAATAATAATAATTAATAATGCCCAAGTGGGAGAATGTAATATTATGGGCTAATATTAATTATTATTTGTTTTGGTTTTTGAAAAATATGGGTAAATTATGGTCCAGTGAATATTTTAATTAGGCTTGTTGTGATCAATTTGGTGTATGACCCAATACACTTTATATTGTAATAATTTGATTGGTATAATTGGTGTGAACTCATAAATAGGTTATTAGGTTTTTAATGGAATGACCCAATAAACCTACTATAAATACAAGGTTAGGTCTCTTGTTTTAATACAATTTTGACAATATATTTTTCAATTAAAAATTATATTACTTTTTGGGTATTCAAAAATAAGAAGATTCAGCCCTCTAAAGTTGATAATCAATCTACTCTGAAGCAGTTCTGAAAAAAAACAAAAATTATGGCACAAAGAGATACGTCTAAATTCCCTAAAACTTTTACAATATTTTATATTTAGATGTGAATTGAATATGTGTAGGATTTGAATTTGTATATTGATGATTGATTTTATTCCAACACGTCAAGGATGTAGCACTTGCCTACATTCTCGTTTATGAGACTCCGGTCGACACCTCTATGCCAAAAGCATATTTCATTACAACGAAATCGTGGAAATTCTGGCCCAGTTCTTCCTTGAATATCCGTCCAGACCAAATAAGTTGCTCATTATATCATATTTCATTTTGAATCTTTAAAATGATTTTTTACGCTAATTTTGAGGGTATTTTAATAAATGATAATTTACGGTGTATAATCATTTATTCAAAATATCACAAAAAAATATGAACTCTACAAACATTTGGTGAGTGTTTGATAATTTTAAACAAGTATAAATCTGCTTTTTTACCATAGTTTGGGTGGATAATGGTCACTTGGCGTAATATACAAAATTTAGTAATATGGCAAACAACAATCATGAAGCACAAAGCCTAAGAGAACAAAAACTAAAAAAAAATTAAACCATCAAATTTCTAGGAATTTACTTAATTATTATTATCTCAAATGTGATGATATTAGAATGTACCATTTCTTTCTCATTTATTCCAACCATTTCCTTTTATAAATAATATTTCCAAACTAGCATGTAATCTCAATGCAATCCTTATTCATCAATTTTTTTTTTTTTTATTTATTATAGAAAATGATCAATTTTAATTTCTATTCTGAACATTTTATCGGTAAGTAAATTATTCACTTGAAATTTGTGGAAATATAATAGGAATATGAATGCAGCAAAGGATTTCTTTCCCACCATAGGTCAAAAAATGTTTTATCTTCTCTATTTAGTTAATCATTTCATTCTTATCTTAATTTCGTTTTTTATCTATAAAAAATTGCAAAATGACCTTTTTTTTTCTTATTCTTTTTCTCCATTCATACATCATGATCAATTTCAATATGGTTTACACAATGCTTCTACTTGGCCTGCTAGCAGCTAGCCTTGACACAACAGGTTTTCTTCTTTATATCACTGCAAACTATGCTTCACAGTTGATATTTTGTGCATTAATTTATAAGATTTTCTAGATGTGGATATAATGTGGCTGCACTATTTTATACGTAGAATTTTTTTCCGACAGTTAGATAAACTGAAATTTTAAATAATATTTCTTATTCCATTTTTGTGGATTTTATATTATCACATGCAGTTGCTCAAATAGGTGTTTGTTATGGAATGCTTGGCAATAATTTACCATCAAAACCAGAAGTCATAGCTCTTTACAAGCAGAAAAACATCACCAGAATGAGAATCTATGACCCGAACACAGATGCTCTTGAAGCTCTCAGACGTTCCAACATTGAGCTCATGGTTGGTGTTGCAAATGGTGACCTTCAAAGACTTGCTTTCAGTCAAGCTGAAGCAATCGCTTGGGTTCAGAATAATGTCATAAAATACAGCGATGTATCATTCCGATACATTGCCGTTGGAAACGAAATAAAACCTGGGAATACGTTAGCTCAGTTTCTAGTTCCAGCCATTCAAAACATCCACAACGCTGTTGTTGCAGCTGGCCTCACAAACCAAATTAAGGTATCCACTGCCATTGAACTTGGAGCCCTTGCGGCATCTTAACCTCCATCAGTTGGTTCCTTCAACCAAGAATATTGACCAATTCTTGATCCTCTCATTACCTTCCTCACACAAAACCAATCCCCACTACTTGTCAATCTGTATACATATTTCAGCTACGCTGCAAACACCAAGGACATCGGTCTTGATTACGCTCTTTTGAGGTCTGATATAGTAGTAGTTCCAGATCCTCCATTGAATTATACCAACTTGTTTGATGCAATCCTTAATGCTGTTTATGCTGCACTTGAAAAGGTTGGTGGTTCTTCTCTCGAAATTGTTGTATCCGAGACTGGTTGGCCGTCGGCTGGTGGTGTGGACACGACTATTGATAATGAACAGACTTATAATCAGAATTTGATTGAGCATGTGAAGGCAGGGACTCCGAAGAGGCCTGGAAAGCCAATAGAGGCTTATTTGTTCGTCATGTTTGATGAAAATAATAAGGACCCGGAATTGGAGAAACATTGGGGATTGTTTTCTCCGACCAAGGAGCCAAAGTTCCAAATTAGTTTTAAGTAGATAGACAGAAAAACAAAATATATGTTTAGCCATCAGTTGCAAGTGCTATCCTAAATATTTATGGCTTGCCTTTGGTGAAGTTTCTTTTCATTTTTTGTAACAACCATCTAATATCCAATTATATGTACTGCGACGTCAAACTTACATGTTAATAACAATAGTAACATATAATATTCAGTTTGAAAGTGGTTGGCATTTGCAGAAGTATATCAAACATCAAAATCTAGTTCATAAAGCTGAATAGAATGTTAGCAATTAAAACTAATCGATTTGAAATATTTTCTCACAAGACAAAACTAACTCCTTGATAGAGGTGAGCAGAAAATCTAGACAGAATCAGAAGTTGTACAGAAATTAATGACTATATTTGGCTATTGTAATATTTAAAACATGCATTTCCAGTGAACATATTAGCAGATCTGAAGCAATAAGCAATAACAGTAAAGAACACAGAGATTTATAGTGGTTCGGTAATCACAAAGATTACCTACGTCCACTTTGGGGAAGCAGCAAGTGTATCCACTATGAAAAACATAAAGGAAATACAAATATGAAGAAAGGTTTACAGATTCGAAGATTACCTTTCTCCTTTGCTAAAATACAGCCTTACCTCTCTTCACAGTTTCAGATCCCACTCTCACAGTCACTTAACCCAGCAAAAAACCCAGCTTAATCAGATTACAAACCTTTTAACCAAAATATATAACAAAAAATACACGTATACACATAAAGGACACTCACCGTTATGCCGAAAACCATCACAAACCATGGATCTACCTCAGCAGCATCCCAATCGTACACGTTCGCAGCTTCTGGAAATGGTTTGTTAAAGAGATAGAGAGAGAGAGACATTTTGGTAAAGCGGCAGGTTTGTTTCATAACAAACCCTAAGCCAAAAACTTTCTTTATATACGGTCAACCAAGTCAAACAGTCAAGAGAGTTGAAAAATCAACACTGCCAGCAGGATTAAAAAAACGCCATATCATATGCCACATGTAACAAATCTCCACCTTGGCATATGAACCTTCATAATTCTACTTTCAGCAAATACTGAACACCATTTGCAAAAACAGAACCCCACTTACTGCTTCCCCAAGAACTCCTTCACTCTTCAATGTGAAGCAGGCTCTTAAAGAGCCTGAGTTTATCCAAAGTGACCCCTTTGGTAAACATATCTGCAGAATTTTCCTTTCCAGCCACCTTCTCCACCTTGATCACATTGTCTTCCACCAGATTTCTTATGAAATGAAATCTGACATCTATGTGCTTTGATCTTTCATGGAAAGCTTGATTCTTGCAAAGAAAAATTGCACTCTGGCTGTCACTTTTGAGGCTGATCTGCTCTTGATTCTGTCCCAACTCTTCCAGCAATCCTCTGAGCCAAATTGCTTCTTTTGCAGCTTCAGTTATGGCAACATACTCTGCCTCAGTGGTTGAAAGTGTGACAATTGCCTGCAAATTAGATTTCCAACACACCAAGTTTCTCTAGAATGTAAAAACATAACCAGTCATAGACTTCCTAGTATCTAAGTTTCCAGCATAATCAGCATCAACACAGCCTGTAATTATATCCTCTACAAGATCAGATTTCCTAAACACAATTCCTGTTCTAAGTGAACCTCTAATATACCTCAGGATCCACTTAACAGCCTCCCAATTTTCTCTTCCAGGGTTACTCATATACCTGCTTACACAGCTAACAGCAAAGGCCAAATCAGGCCTTGTACATACCATTAGATACATTAGACTTCCAGTGGCATTAGAATAAGGTATTTTCTCTATTTCTACCCTCTCTTCATCAGTTTTTGGACACTGATCAACACTCAACTTGAAATGTTGTCCTAAGGGGGTATTGACAGGTTTACAATTCATCATATACCCTTTCAGCATAATCACTTTGTGACAATAAGAGTTTTCCTGCCCTTCTGTCTCTCTCTATACTCATGCCTAAAATCTTTCTTGCTTCACCTAAATCCTTCATTTCAAACCTCCTTTTCATTTCAAGCTTAAACTTGGAGATTTCAGAAGAATTCTTGCATGCAACTAACATATCATCAACATACAATGCAAGATAAATAAAACAATCACCATAAAGTAACTTCATATACAAGCAGCCATCATAATTACTTCTAGTAAATCCAGATTCAAGCATAAAAGTATCAAACTTTTTATACCACTGCCTAGGTGATTGTTTAAGGCCATAGAGAGACTTTTTCAGAAGACAAACCTTATTTTCAGACCCCTTTTTAGCAAACAGTTCAGGTTGATTCATTAAAATGGTTTCATCCAAATCACCATTTAAAAAAGCAGTCTTAATGTCTAACTGCTCTAACTCCAAATCAAATTGAACAACTAAAGACAGCAGAATTCTAATTGTGGTGTGTCTAACTACAGGTGAGAAAATTTCATTGTAATCAACTCCTTCCACCTATGTGAAGCCTTTTGCAACTAACCTAGCCTTGTATCTAGGTTGATCAGCCAAAGAGTTCCCTTCCTTTTTCTTAAACACCCATTTACACTCCACTACCCTATTGCCCTTAGGTTTAGAAACCAACTGCTATGTATTGTTTTTAATTAATGAATTAAATTCCTCCCTCATAGCATCTAGCCACAATTCTGAATCTTTTCTTTCTAGCATTTCTTTTACAGATTTAGGATCACTCTCAACCTCTTCAGCAGCTTGGAAAGCAAAGGCAACCATGTCTGCCTGAGCATACCTATTAGGGACCCTAATCTGCCTCCTTTCTTTATCTCTAGCAAGTTGGTAGTTTTGTAAGTCAGAAGCCTGTGGTTGCTGCCTGCCAACACTTTCATCTGACCTTAGAGCCTCATATTCCTCTATTTGAGTTTGTTCTTGCTGAAAATCAGATTGAAGGTCAATCTGATTTCCAGTGGATGATTCATTTCCTACCCAACTTCTAGACTCAACCTCAAAATCTTCCCTAGAATTTTTATCTTTATTAATCAATCCTCCTAACTCTTCCTCATCAAACTTAACATCTCTACTGACTATACATCTTCTATTCATAGGATCCCAAAATTTATAGCCCTTGACACCATCTGGATACCCTATGAAGACACATTTAATGGCCCTAGGCTGTAATTTATCACCCTTACTGTAAACATACCCAGTACACCTAAAGACCCTCAAGTTTCCATAATCAGCAGGATGCCCTGACCATTTTTCCATTGGAGTTTTATAATCTATGGCAGAAGAAGGAATTCTATTGATTAAATATACAGCAGTGTGAGTGGCTTCTGCCCACAGCTATGCAGGCAGGTTGGCACAAGATAGCAGACTCCTAACCTTTTCTAGAATGGTTCTATTCATCCTTTCAGCTAACCCATTTTGTTGAGGTGTGTATCTAACAGTTTTATGCCTCACAATCCCACTCTCTCTACATAATCTATCAAATTCCTCATTAACAAACTCTAAACCATTGTCAGTTCTAATTCTTTTAATTTTCTTCCCAGTTTGATTTTCAATCATCATTTTTCAGTCCTTAAATTTACCTACAGCATCAGATTTGTTCTTTAGGAAATATACCCAGACTCTCCTTGAGAAATCATCAATAATACTTATGAAGTATCTACATCTTCCAAGAGAAGTGTTTAGTTGGACCCCACACATCAGTATGTATATAATCTAGGACAGATTTGGTGACATGATGACTATGTTTAAATCTGACCCTACTCATCTTCCCATATATGCAGTGTTCACAGGGACCTAGTTTCTCAAGTTTATCTTCTAAAATTTTCTGTTTACTCAACTCAACTAGACCCTTCTCACTAATGTGCCCCAACCTGTTATGCCACAGAACAGTTTTATTTTGGTTTTGAGAATGTGACACAGCCACTGACCCTAACACAGCTGACCCACTCAAGACATACAAGCCATTTTTCTTTTCACCCTTCAATATCACCATTGAACCTTTTGTGACCTTTAAGACTCCACCTTGAGCTTTAAAGCTACAACCACCTGAATCTAGATTTCCTAAGGAGATTAAATTCCTTTTTAACTCAGGAATATACCTAACCTCTGTTAGAATTCTAGTACCTCCATCATTCAAGCTTAGTCTAACATCCTCAATTCCCAAAACCTTACAAGCTGAGTTATTTCCCATCAGAACCTTTCCTGAATCTAACTTCTGAAAATTCATCAATAAACTCCTGTTTGGAGTCATGTGGTAAGAGCAGCCTGAATCTAATATCCATTCATTGCTTAAATCTTTTTCAGAAGCTACCAAGACATCAGAACTCTTATACCCATCTGAAGCTATATCTACATTGCTGGTTGACTCTTTTTCTCCCTGTTTCTTTTTCCTCTCAGGACAATCTCTCTTAAAATGCCCTTCCTTATGACAGAAGAAACATTTTTTGCTAAATTTAGATCTTGACTTAGACCTACTTTTAAATTGCCCCATTTTATAGCTTCTCTTATCTGATCTACCTCTCACATTCAACCCTTCTCCATCTGTTCTACCCTCTTTTCTAAATTCAGTTTTTTTTGTAGTTATGGCCACTACAACTTCATTTAGCTTTAGGGTCTGCCTACCATATTTTAGGGTGTCAACAAAGTTTGTATATAACTTTGGAAGAGAATTCATAAGAATCACAGCCTGATCCTCATCATCTACCTTCACATTTAGGCTTTCTAAATCCTGAACTAATTTCATGAAATCATTCATATTATCTCTTAAAGGCTTATGCTCATCCATTTTAAAACCAAAGAATTTTTGTTTTAAAACTAGCCTATTTGGAGATGATTTAGACTGGTGTAAGACATCTAATTTCTCCCAAATTTCTGCTGGTGTGGTCATTTTCTTCACCTCTCTCAACACTTTGTCACCCAAACCTAAAATTAGGGTACTATAGGCTCTATCTAGGAGATCTTTCTTTTCTTTTTCAGACAGGGTTTCAGGTAAACTACTTTCACCATCTAAGGTAGCAGATAAGCCCTCTCTCACTAAAACAGCTCTTATTTTCATTTTCCATAGCCCATAGTCATTATCCCCAGTGAATTTTTCTATTTCGAATTTTGACATTTTAGATCTTCTAGCTTAAACAGAAAATCTATTCTACCAGCCAAAACAGAAACACAACCAGAGAAAGAACACAGCAAATATGCACTTTACTCTACGCAGAAACAAACTCACACTCACAACCAAGCTCTGATACCACTTGTACAGAAATTAATGACTATATTTGGCTACTGTAATATTTAAAACATGCATTTCCAGTGAACATATTAGCAGATCTGAAGCAATAAGCAATAACAGTAAAGAACACAGAGATTTATAGTGGTTTGGTAATCACAAAGATTACCTACGTCCGCTTTGGGGAAGCAGCAAGTGTATCCACTATGAAAAGCATAAAGGAAATACAGATTTGAAGAAAGGTTTACAGATTCGAAGATTACCTTTCTCCTTTGCTAAAATACAGCCTTACCTCTCTTCACAGTTTCAGATCCCACTCTCACAGTCACTCAACCCAGCAAAAAACCTAGCTTAATCAGATTACAAACCTTTTAACCAAAATATATAACAAAAAATACACGTATACACATAAAGGACACTCACCGTTATGCCGAAAACCATCACAAACCATGGATCTACCTCAGCAGCATCCCAATCGTACACATTCGCAGCTTCTGGAAATGGTTTGTTACAGAGATAGAGAGAGAGAGAGACATTTTGGTAAAGCGGCAGGTTTGTTTCATAACAAACCCTAAGCCAAAAACTTTCTTTATATACGGTCAACCAAGTCAAACAGTCAAGAGAGTTGAAAAATCAACACTGCCAGCAGGATTAAAAAAATGCCACATCATATGCCACATGTAACAGAAGTATTATGTATTCAGTAATCTGATTCCGGTTTGAACCAAGAACGGACTTTTATTCTACTGGTTTTGGTTTTATATTTTTAAGACCTGAGAGGTCCAATTGAAGATTTGTTTAGATGACTTGTTTATCTAAAAAATTATAAATATATTTCTAATACAAAATTTTGTTTTAGATAATGTTTTTAACTTTTTTTTATTTCATGTTTTGATATGAGATCATTTTTTAGATGATTTGATATATGAAAATTAGGTTTTAATATGTGATAAATTAGCTATCAAACACCTAGAATCTGTTATCATAGGTTTTGGTTTCAATTCCAAAAATGTAAAAATCATTTAATTCTGATTTTGGTCCCAATTCCTATGTTTTTAATAAAGGATTTGAACCCATTCACAGTTACTTCTTGATATTATACAAGTTTGTGGCAACATAATAAACTTCAATTTGTTACGAAAAACCACATTTACATTGTGTCTCAAATGTATACGAAAATAAGAGATACCATTGTTTCTCATCCAAGATTTACCTAGACGATACATTTTAACCTTAAGTTTTAAGGTCAGCTTTTTCCATCGATCATTAAGTTTTATTAGTTTAATGACAGTCATTGGAAAGATATAAATACTATTTACTAAGAATTCCTTAACAATGGTTGCCCCCAATCTTTTATTAAAATTTTTACCATTTTCGGAGATAATAATTTTAAAAGGCCAAATTACTAATTCCCACCCAACATTTTATTAACTGAAAAGTCTCACTTAAAAAATTTTAAAGAATCAAATACCTACTATTAACTAAAATCAATTAAACTTAACGAGTAACAATTAAATTTAACTAGTGAAAGAGATATTTTTATCTTTTTAAATAAAAAAATTTAAAAATAATAAATAATAAAATTAAATTTATAAAAAATATTTAAAATATAAAATAATAATAAAAAAATTTTTAAAAATTAAAAAAAAATAGTGACTGTCAAAATCTAACTAAATAGTAAAAAATGGTTATTTAGTTGAATTGATGGTCACATTTGACCACCTTAACAACTATTTAATTAGATTTTCAACATTATCGTCATCGATAATAATGACTTTTTTTTAATTAATTTTTTAATCAATTTATATTAAATTTTATTTTAATATTAATATTATTTAATTTTTATAGAGGATATTTTGATTATTTATTATAAAATATTAAAAAAATTAAAAAAGAGAGTGAATAGTTAATTTTTTTAAAAACCTTTTACATAAAATTTTATTATTTAAAAAAACCTTTGGCGGGTATTAACCGTTTAGCCTTCAAAAATTAATAAAGCCGCTGTCAACTTCTGCTACTTGGCATTTGCCAGTTGACGTATTCGGAATTTCGTCACGAGACCCAATTAAAAAACATGCATGGAAGAATCTATTTTTTATGTTTGAAATCATTATTAATATATATTTCTATTATTCAACAACCCTTTAATAACTCAAGTTAGTTAACAGAGTTGAGTAGATACAAGCAGAAGAAGTTGGTTGAACTAACGACGTAAGAAGAAGAGTTAACTGTCTGGGAACACACCAATTTGGACATTGAAAATATCTACCACAGGAAAAGGAGGGATTATTAGGATTATTTTCGTAAAAAGGACTCCTAAATTTCTTTCTTCTCAAGCTCTCTGAAAGATTGCCAGGTACAGATTGTATGAGCTGCAGATCGAACGACATTTGTATGTTGAAGGTAACATTGTTTTAGATCTAAGTTGGTGATTATATTTTGTGAGGGTTTTTTCTAATGCTTTGCAAGAAACGTAAACGTCATTTCGATTGTTGTATAAATAGTTATAGTCTTCTGCTAATACATATATAAGAAGTATATTCAACAAATCTTCAGTCTCCCTCTTTTGAATTATCAGCAACTCTGTATATTTTACTATTCTTTCTCTTCTTGTTCTTGGTTATATCTCCTGTTAGACACTCTTATAAAACCAATAGATCTATTTTGGCCAAAGGACTTATTCCCACTCAAGGTTTCACTCAAATACAAATTCCCAATTTTTTATTTTTGAAAACCAAAATATTCACTCTTCAACTATTTTTCATCCAATTTTACTAATACTTTTTATAAAATGATTAAAATACTCTTATTAACAAAATAAAATATTTAATAAATTTATAAAATAATATTTAAATATAAGTATATTTAAAATTTTAAAAAATAAAAAAGATAGCCACCACCGATGATTGAATCAAATGAATAGAAACAATCACTTAGTTTTGGAGGCAATCAAATCTGGTCACCTCTATCAGCAATTATAGTAAAAAATGATTGATGAAAGTAAGACCAACCGTTTTTAATTGTTTTTGGTTGCTTTTATTGGTAGAGGTAGTCTCTTCTAAAATAAGGTTATCTCTATCAAATAAGACGATCAGATATGATCATCTCTAAAACCAAGTGGTCATTTTAGGCAATTTAACTTTATCATCGATGGCCATCACCATTGGTAATTTTTTTATTATTTTTTACAACTTTTTATATTTTGATATTTTTTAATATTTAAATAATATTTTATATTTTTATAAAATTTATTTTATTATTTTATAAATTTTTTATTAAAAAAAGGATCAAAATACTTTTGTAATTATCAAAATTTAACTATTGACCGTTAAATTTAACCGTTGATTTTAATCAATAAGTAAGTATTTAGGTTTTTAAAATTTAAAACGTGGGAATCTATTTTTAAGTGAAACTTTGAATAAGAATATGTCCTTTGGCCATCTATTTCTTCTTAAGCTTTGGAACTTTTTTTTTTTTTGAAATAATATTTTAATTAATAAATACACTAAGGAAAGACAATATATTTTGTCATTTTTATCGAAATACATAACAACCGAAAGCTTTTCGATCTGAAATTCAAATTAAATTGGAGTAGTTGCGAAAAATTCATTTGAATAAAATTTTACAAGAAAATTCAATTTACTCTTATCAGACGCATTGAAATAAGTTATTCTTAATATTTAAATATAATAATTTAATTATGTTATATTTATTGAAAAGTAGATTTTGACAAAGTAATATTCAATCTACTTGCCTACTTATATGACATGCAATTTCTCTTATAAAATTAATTAAAATATGAAAAACTGAGACTGCACTTACATCAAGTCTTTTATTATGAAAAAAAATTAATTGATACATTTCAATCCACTATATGCACTTAAAATTTATGATAATTTTAAGTTTAATACTTATTCTTGAATAAATTTAAATTTCTCATTACGCATATGTTTTATTCACTTATAATGTCAATAATTTTATATATATATATATATATATATATATATATATTTATGTATTTATTTTAATTCACCTTACAATTTTCTGAGACATTCTTTTACCTTTCTTGTTAATACAATCCAAAGGCAAAAAGAATTGATAATCAATTGACATTATAATGTAAATTGGTCTGTTATGAGAAACTCAGAAGTCCATAAAGAATCAGTGTAAACAAAGTGGCTTGATATTAAAAGTGTTATGTTGTGAGTCAAATTATTAGTGTATATCATAATAACCTATTAAATTATGATGAGAAGAATAATTGACACTTTATATAACGCAAACTATGTTTCTTCATTTTTTCTCATTTTGAAAGTTATTGTTTTCTCACCTGAGAGAAAATAAGAAAAAAAAAGTCTTAGATCATATTAATTTTTGTGTTATTCCATTGCTTATACTGAAATGTAAGAAGTGTCAATTGCATATATAATTTTGTGGTCAATTTATAAAGTTTCTAGGGGCAATTTAACCAATTTACCCTTATTATGTGCATATTTCAGGATCATGGGTTTTTATGTTTGGTTTTACAGAAAATGTTGGTTATGACGTGAATTCAATGGAAATTAAGTAAAAAAGACACTTACAAAAGAGTAGCCAATGGTTCAATTTTAGTTCAAAGAAGAATGAACAACCAAAGCACAAAAAGGGAAAGAGAGCATTGTGTGCTACAGAAGGATAACAAGGTTGAAAAAGTAATTTTCAGCAAAGTTGTAATGGACATCTCAAGCTTTTCAGAAAGCTATTATGAGAAAAATCTAGTTTTTTTGGGCCTTCATCCATTAATACAAATTCTAGTTTTTTTAGATGAAAATTTGTGTCTAACCATTGAGGACTAAAATGGTCATAACCTGATATTCTAAAGTTTAAAGTAAGTGATTCAAAAGTCAAATAAAACTAAACATCTAGGGCTATGAAGACCAAAAATTTAGATTCTAAAATCTTGGTGCATGGTGTAGTATCGTAGCACCAAATGTAGCTAATATCAAGAAAATTGGTGCCATGGCATGGTGCCACAGTGTTGAAGCATATGAAAATGGTAGAAACTCTACATCATGGCATAGTATCATGCAATAAGAATCCACATTTTTCAAAACTCTTTCCTAACCCTAGACTATATATATTTATTTTAATCCTACTTGAAAGGGAAGAGTCATCTTATGACATTCTTAGAAAGATTTTTCATACAAAATTGAAACTTTCTTGCTTTTGTTTAAAGATTCAATCAATTAAACAATGTGGATTGTAATTGTGAAAGGATTTTTGAAGATTTCAATGAAGATTTAAGGATTCATTAGGTTTTATTCTTTATCGTGATTATTTTTTTCTTAAATCTAAATGCTTATTTCTACTTGACGATGAACTAAATCTTCTTTGTTAAAACTAGGGCTAGCTAATTCATGGATTTATAGTGTTTTTTAATTTTGATTGAAGAGTGTAACATTCCAAGATTAGAATGATCTTTCTAGGCCTTGAATCAGGGTTGAAAGAGAGAATTTTCAGTCAGAGATCAGCTTCAGTAAGTTAAGATGATAGAATAGTCTTTTTGAAGGCTTTATATGTAGCTTGTGGAAAGAGCATGACCATGCATCTCTACACACACGCTCATGCATTCCTTTCTTTTCATGCACGCTTGTGAATGCCTGTTAATATATAAATTTAGATTTTTTCTTTATCTGTTCAATCAGTTTCCTCACTTTTTTTCCTTCCTTTCTCTCCAGCTAACCCTAATCAAATTAAGAGAGAGATTAGCCAACTTTTAGCAGCTAATCTAGCCAAGGTTTAGCCAGAGTTAGAGAGATTGAAGTCATTAGTAGCTCTAAGTAAGTATCCCCTTACCTTCTTCCCTGTTTCCAAAGCTTATCTTTCCTTAGATGAGTTGATTCAGTTATAAAAGTATGTTTCCAACTTAATAACATGTTTATAAGATGATAATGATGAAATAGATTAGAGATTTGGTGATAAGAAGCATGTTTAGTTCCTTTGATACATGTGTGTATGTATGTAAAGGTTTAGAAAGATGCCAGTTTGATTTAGCTACTATTGATGGGGAAAATGTGTTTAGAGAAGTGTATTTAGCATAAATATATATTATAGTAAGTTTAATTAAAGATTGATAGATATTTGAGTTGAGATTAATGGCGATTTTATGTGTTTCAGTCGTGGTTGCCAAAATAAAGCAAGACGCATACTCATACACCCGAGGATGCACGATCGTATGGTTTTGTTTCAGTAGGGTCACGATCATGCATGCTAGGCATGCACGACCAGATTATAGCTAGGTCGCAATCGTGTACCTGAAGGTCATGACCATACACCTGAGGGTCATTGTCGTGCATGAGTAATAGAGAAGAATAAGCAAAAATTTCAGAAGCTAGCACGGTTGGGTTGTCCAACTGATACACAACCTGTGCACCTTCATGCACGCTTATGCGTCTGATAATGCACCACTGTATGCCTAGTGAAAATTTGAGATTTCCTTCCTATTCAGTAGAATATCAATAATAAGAAATATAACATGTACTCTAAGTGAAATAAGAGAAGAAATAACAGATTAAGAGTAAGAACAAGTAGAAAGAAGAAAGAGACCAAAAAAATTATAATAGAGAACTCTCCAGATCAAAGAGTAAAGAATAATATGATAAGATATCTTTACAGAATCAATAAGTCCAAACTTATACAAGTAAAGAGAAACTTAATAGTGGTCCGAAAACAGATTAAATGACTGAACATAATCAGGAAAATAGATGGAAACAGGAAAACAATGACATATACAGAGATAATATAGAGATATATGTAGAAATAGAAATAGAGATAGAAATAGTTATGAAGCATATAATACAGGAAACTTACAAATACAGTGACAGAATACAACATATAGAATAGTTTATACAAAACTTATTAATAAGCTTACTAAGTTACAGAAGCAACATAATAATATGAATACACAGAACAAAATTACAATCGATGTACATTTGAACAGAATGTAATCAGAAAAAAAGAAATGATATACATTACGTGACATGACATGTCAACTCAGTGTTTTCAGAAAAAGGATCAAAAGATCCACATGCATATGTTTTAAAGTAGAAAAAAGATAATTCGTACATCATTTTATAGGTGGATATGAGGGAGCATATGTGAGTTGCATGCTTACTAGTGAGAAAGCCAATGTTATATTTATGTACACTGGTGTGCAATCTGTACGCCCGCTAGAAAAGGAGCTAGCTTTAGAGCATATTAATATATGCATTGGTGTGCATCAGTTATCTGATTTTAGCCTACTAGTCTAGTATTAGGAAGTTGATGACTTACATGGCCAGGTGTCGAATCCTTGTATTCATCAGTCTCGTTAGCACAGTAGATATTTTCAAATATAGTTTTATTCATTTTTTTAGTGTTTTAGGATCTTCAGATCTCAGTAGTATTTTTAATAAAATAGAGATGTTTTTAGTAAATTGGCCCAAGGGCCCAGTTATGATTTTCAGCATCATAAACATGATTTTAGCATACTTCATAGATGTCATACATGGTATAAGAACAAACAGAACAGATAAATAATCAGACAAGCTGATACTTAACTATACAGACAAAATATGTAATACCAAAAATATAAGTATGTACAGAATCACATTCATAAAACAGAATAAGTTAATTTACAAAATAAACCATGACAGAATGGTAAAAGAAGAGGATAAAATAATAAAATATCAAAAAAAGAACTTAGTAAGTTAAGTTGTATCGCTCAAATTCCTTTTCATACTAGGTTGTTTATGTATACTCATGTACGTATTTATGACACAACATGAGACAATGTTCAAATAATAAGTTTAACTAGAGTAGAATACTGCTCGAGCGAGTCTTCACCTGATATTTTCGGTTATACATATGTATGTATATATGTATTCAATTTTCAGCAAATAACATATTGGCTCGCATGCTTTATATTGCTCATGCATAAGGGTGTACAATATCATTTATATTTTCAAATATTAGTTATTAGTAATAAACATGAGTTTTATTCAGGATATTGTACAGTGAATTTTAGCATTCCACCACATTTCATTTATATTTCTCGCTCGACGCAAATTTTCAATAAAACAGTTTGTGTAGGATTCCTAATGTATATACTAACAAAGGTTTCTTTTCTCATTAAGTATAGTAAATTATTATTATTTTCATAATAAACCTATATAATATAGTAATAGTAGTACATACGGTAGCGGGGTCCTACAAAGAGTATGTTATTTCATGATGGGTTTGTACTTTAAACTTAATGTTTATTAAAAACCTGATCAACTTTTAATATGACTTATATTGTGTGATTGAGACTGGAGGTAATATTGCATAAAAACGATGAGAATACAAATTGTGGATCAATTGAATATAGAGATATATGAATTGATACATGTAATAGTTATAAGCACAATAGGCTTCTACTGAAAGCTAGTAGATTCCATCAAACGCTAATGCATTCCATAGAACACTAATGTATTTTTATCTAACTAAACCTATATAGATATATCTGGCTTATTAAATTTTGAATTATGATTGATATTGCTTGAGAGATAATATTGATCAAATTAGAGAGTTTCATTATCACATGAATAACATAACATCTTCAATCACATAGAAATCTAACTTTGAAGTGAATTAATAAATCTAAAGTTTTAGTATCCTCTCGCATATTGTTATCCAATTGAATTTCTTACACTCAAGTATTCATTGTTTGTTTTCATTTTTATCTTAATTTTAGTTTGATTTTCGACTTAAATTTGTTAGTTCAGATAAAGTTAAGGGTTGTGCTATCTTGATACTTGCTTACGTAATTCTATAGGTATAACAACTTGCTAGGAAGTTAGGGTTCATATCTATAATATCCAAATGTATTCAAAATAGGTTTGTCTATAAACTTAACCAATTCAGTGTTTACGTATTTGTGTATGCAATCTTATTCAGTCATTCAATACCTACGATACTTAGAAATTTATTACAATATACATGATGAAACAATATAAAACTCGAAACATGACACATTTAGTTTCATGTATACAATTGCACATTGAAAACCTATACTTAGTATAAATGATACTTGAAATTGAAAACAGTACCCTGTTGTACTTGAAACTATATGCTTTAAAATTTTAATTAAATAGACTTTGATATTAACAAGTCACACACTGTTTTATATATATTCCAAACCTCAATTCTTTTTTTTTTTTCTTGCCATTATTAATATTTTTTCTAATGGACAAAAAACTCAACAATTGAGTAAATAATATATCCTTTTCCTTAAATTAAGCTTCAATAATGTTGGACGGTGTCAAACTTGTTGATAAGATAAAAAACAATCGAATGAAGAGAAAAGAGGTGGCAGGCTAAGTGTCAATTAGAGAAGAAATGGGCAGTTTCGTCCAAATTGAGATACAAAATATGGGGAAGGGAAGTTTGTGCCAGATTTGTTTTTTGTTATTTGTCAATTCAGTCCAGCAATCAAGGACCGTCAATAAAGTTTTTCATATGTTAAAAATATATTTTATTTTATTGATTTACTTAATATATATTGAACATTAAAGGCTTTTTTGGATAATTGATACTTTTTCTATTTTTCTAATCAAACAGCTAATATATTTTTCATGAAAAACTATGTTTTTGTACGTTTTATTCTGATAAACTTTATTTAAATAAACAACATCAGGCGCTCCCTTGATGTTCATGCTTAAAGTTAGTACTTCATGTCAAGACACCGTTCTTAGTTTTGAGTAACCTTTCATTAAATTATTACGTTTTGGTTGAAGATTATAAAAAAGAATATATAATATTATTTTATTTAAATATTTTGAATATATTAAATTAAATTTATTAAATATGATAAAATTATAATCTTTTAATTT
The DNA here is from genome assembly GCA_026122585.1 of Anacardium occidentale. NCBI lineage: Eukaryota > Viridiplantae > Streptophyta > Magnoliopsida > Sapindales > Anacardiaceae > Anacardium > Anacardium occidentale. The sequence goes on from JAJEJH010000237.1 coordinate 121,665, forward strand.
TAAGATGTGCAAGAAAATTAAAATATCTCATATATTATTTATGAGCTTTTGTCATGTCAAACTATATAAGATTTGTTAATTTTGTTTAGTCATTTTATCACGATTAAGATGAGCATAAAATGAGTTTGAAGTTCATTATAAGGTCATTCTTACATTTGAAAAAAGTATAACGAGGGTGAAAACCTTTGGATCATTTCTGAAAGATCCAAACCAACTTCACCAGTCTAATAAGGGATTTAGAGAGTTAGGCACTGTAGTGACCGTTATCACAGGTGACTATGCACTGCGAAATATAATATAAATTATAAATATAAAATACCTACAATATGAATCTTTACATTAAAAGACTGTTGCTGATTAAAATATTTGCATGCAGAAGCTATAAATAAACTTTTACTATTTATAATAATAGTAAGAAGAAATTGATCATGTATTTAAAATCTCAAGCTACTCATGTATAACATATACTAATTATACAACGTATACTAAAAATGTAATACACACACATATACATGAGAATTAAATAAAAGCATGCGAGCCATAAACATGTTATATGCTGCTAAACTGTATCCCCAAAATCTAACAGTTGTTTCGCTCTTGCTTAGCCTCCTAATCACTGACTTGCAAGAAGGAAACAAGAAAGGAGGGATGAGTGATAAAATCACTCAACAAGTGTTTCCTATCTCTAACACTAACAGGTTTCAAGTCTTAGCTGATTTTGTGACTCGTCACGTCAAAATCTGCTTTATTGTTTTCTTATTGATGTATTTATGAAATTTCATCTATTTTCTATAGTATTCTTTATCTTTATCTATTCTGCTTCTCATGAAATGCTATACATGATATGAAGTGTGTATGTTGATGTCATGTGTATGCTGAATAGTTATAAAACTTGCCTTTGGACATAATTTTTTGAAAACTCTTTTTAATATAAAAGTTGTGATTCGAATATCCTAAATATATACATATAATATGTACTGAAAACTAAATCAGAAAGTACTGTATTTGAAAATATCTGTTGTACTGGCTAGAATGATGAATACAAGGATTCAACACCTTAGTCGTGTGAGCTTAATCATATAATAAAACTACTCATGCACAACCAACATTCTCTCTAACGAGTTTGGTCAATGAATATGTCATCTCTAACAGGCGCTAGTTTCCCTCTCTAGCGGGTGTGCGAACTCACAAGTGCCCTCTCGTATCCACCCCTAATTGATGTCTAGAACATCGAATACTTATATTGTAAGATCATATTATTGGATCCTTAAATTTGTTTTCTAAAAACTTTGATATGACATGTCATGCTCTATGCTAATCATCATGTATGATATGATGTTTATCTTTTATTTTTATTGAGTTCCATGTGCTTAGGAATAGCTTAGAGTGGCTTAACTTTGCTTTAAAATTTTTTTCTTGCTTTTCTTAAGGTGCACAAACATATGTCTCTAAGCGCACGGGTATGTGTGAAAGCACACAGGACTATGTGCTTATCATATTCTTAGTCGCGCTAACTTTTGGAATCAAATTATAAAACTTGGACTAACTACATGAGCATGTGGTGTGGACACACGAGCATACATACAAGGCACAAGACTGTGTCTCATACTGCATGAGCGTGTAGCTGCCTCTTGACATTCTTGTGTCTTTCTTACATGGGCGTGTAGAATCGAGAATACACACATGGGCGTGTGTATCGACCACATAGGCATGTGTTTGTTTTTTCAAGCACACAAAGGTACCACACAAGGTAGTGTTCATGTAGAAATAAGGCCACACGAGCGTGTCTCCACGGACACACGACATGTGCTCAACTCAATTTTTATAAATTACATCTGAAAACCCAAAAATCCCATCCAAATCTCTCCCAAACACTTCTAAACTTCAATACACACTCAAAGCTTCTACTAGTATGGATACATTCATCTAAATCTTATCTCAGTCACACCACTTCTTATAACAAAATATAAAATACATGTATACAACATATATACACATTATCATACAACCAACCGCTCAATCAGCCATAATATCATCAATAAATTTCTCAATCAAGGTTAACAAACCTTAATAACACAATAAGCATACTCAGAACTCAGGAAACTACGAAACATGCTATGAAACAAGGTGAAAGAGGTAAGGGAATGTAGCATCCCAGGTTAGAAATGCCCTTAGGGGAAGAGTTTTAGGATTAGAAACGAAATTCAGAAAGAGGTTGGGAGTCTAGATGAGTTCAAGGGTGAGTTAGTAAGTTTCCAGAGCCTGTGTGGCTTTCGTATGAGTCTTTTCGGAATGGTTCAATCATGCGAATGCGTGGAAAATGGATTAAGTCCATTTTCCCTTGTGCACACCCGTGCACCTTTGATGCACGCTCGTGCATGACATAGTATATATAAGAGAGCCGAGAGCTTTAGCCATTTTTCTCACCCAGTTTTCATTTTAGCCAAAGTTTCTCTCTTGTTTCAGTAGCTCCTAACATTAGAGAGGAAATCCAGCCTCTCGTAGCTCCCAATCCGGTGAGAGAGCCAAGAGAATAGTTGATAGAGAAAGCTTTCAGAGGTAATGGCATGAGGTAAGTGTTCGCTTACTTTTCCTTGTGTTTTCCCGACTTGCTTTGTGAATTTCTATACTCGGATGAATTCTATGCATGTTGATGAATGTTGGGAATGTTTATATGCCATTGCATGTTGAAATGGTTGATGAATTTCCATCCTTGGATCATGCATGTTGCTTGTGTATAGCTTTAGAGAGAGAAAGAAGAAGCTCCCATGGTAAAAACTTGGATGATTGATACATGTGAAAATGAATGCTTGAAATGTGACATTTGTGATGCTGGGAATGTATGTTTGAAGTGAATTTGAAATTGATGTTGATTTGGTTGATGAATTGTGTGATTTCCAGGCGGTGCTCTTGTTGAAGAACAAGACACACGACCATGTGCCTGCATGGCACGACTGTGTGCCTTTGTTTTTCCAGGCACACGCCCATGTGCACGTTGTGTGCACGGGCAGAAATACACACACACGCCCGTGTGTCATGAGGGACACGCCTGTGTGTAAGCTTTCAGTGAAAATTCCAAGAAAATCCCAATAGCTTACACAGTTGGACGCACGATCGACGCACGGTCCCGTGTATCCAGGCACACACCCGTGTGCCTTAGCCATGCACGCCCGTGTGCCTTGCCCACACGCCCATGCACTTGTAGTTTTTCAAAAAGAGAATTGAAAATGAGAAATAAAGTATGAAAAATTTGTTTCATGACATAAATGCTTCAGATAAGCATCTGATAAGCATGAATTCAGTTAATAAAGCTGCATATGCATATCATAGCATGACATGTAGTTTCAGAAAGGATCAAAAGATCTGAATTCAGTAGTAACCAGTATTCAGAACCCAATGTATGGGTAAGAGTATAGGGTGAACTCGAGGGGGTATCTGTGGGATTCAACTTGACACCAGTCAAAATGTTCAGCAGTATTTCAGATTCAACCTTCTGACACTAGTCAGATCATACAGTACAATATATTCAGCTTTCTAGCCAGTGGCTAGACTGTTCAGCCCATATGGCCAAGATGCCGAATCCCCGTGTTCACCAAGTCTGATCAGCACAGCAGGTACCTTCGGGTACATACAATTAGAGATATTCGGATGCATGCATCCACAGTATTTTAGTTAGCATGGCATGACATACACATCATGACATGAATAATAATGATATCAGTAAGTGAATGATAATCAGTAAAGCAGTTTCAGATTCCAGCAAGCGCATAGATGTATGAATAGGGTCGAGGCCAGGTATGAATGTTATTGCATGTTGCTTGCTTGGGTTTTGAGGGAAGTAAGGAGTGCTTACTGGGTGATCTTTATCACTCATCCCCTTCCTTCTTCCATCATTTTTAGGTGTTCATGCTGTTTCCGAGGAACGGGTGGTTCGAGGTTGACGGAGAGGGCCCATCCCACGATCTTAGTATGCATTTTCAATTTTAGACCTGTGTAGTCACTTTGTATATGCTTTATGTAATCAGATGCAAAACAGTGTACATGAATAGTATATGTATATAAGAAAGGTCATTAGGCCTATTGTACAGAACAACATGTATAATTCAGTATATATATTTCAGCTTTCACATGTATTCAGGACGTATTGTATTATTTCAGTTTTATTTTCATAGGATTCCCGTCTCGGGTACCCGTATTTTCAGATTATTAATAAAAAGGCCACTCAGTATTCAGTAGCAAGCGTACTCGGGATGGCAGGTCCTACATTGTTGGTATCAGAGCATTTGTAAGTGTGTGGTGCCTGTTTTCTCTCCTTTGCAGCCATCGTCTAGACCCTCCTCACAGCACAGTCAGGTATTTATTTCTAGCTTTGGTTGTGTTATGTGTTTTTAACTCTCAGTTTGTTGTGATGCTATAGATAGAGAGGAGTATGTTCCTAGATGCCTAGATGAGACAGACAGTAGTTCACCCGCCCATCCTATGAGTGTTAGTGATAGACGGCGATCTCAGAGTACCTCTCATGTGTCAATGAGACTAGATCAGTTGAGAGAGATGATTGGGGATGGAGTCAGGGAAAGCCTCCAGCAAGTTGGAGTGGGTAATATTCAGGAACCAAATAGAGTAACTCCTCCCCAGTATGAGAGTTATCAGATTCTAAGACGAAGAAGACAATCTCAGTCATAGTATCAGTCACAGCCATAGTTTCAACCCCAATCACAGTATCAGCATCAATATCAGTCTCAGCCTCAGTCAGTTAGAGGCCGATATCAGTTTCCAGTAGGGTATACAAATTGTGGTCAGAGTATGAGTACAGAGACAGCTGGTACTAGTTCTCCAGACAGGCTTCATCCGATCTACCATCTACCAGGGTCATTTCAGCCAGTAAAATTTAATGGATCCAGAGATCCAGCAGTGGCAGAAGAATATGTAGAATCAGTGGAGAGTGTCATGGGTCTCTTCACGTTATCAGAGAGAGAGAAGGTCAGATATACAATGTTCCTTCTCAGAGGTGATGCCAAGGTTTGGTGGGGTTTGGCCAAGGCTTCCATCGATGAGTAGCATCTAATCTGGGTTGAATTCAGACGACTTTTTGATGTTGAGTACAGGAGTACAGAGATGGTGTATGCCAAGGCCCAAGAGTTTATTGACTTGACTCAGAGGTCTAGTTCGGTTAAGGAGTATGCCACCAGATTTAATACATTAGTAAGATTCGTCCCTAGTTTGGTAGGGATTGAGATGGACAGAGTTCAAAAATTTATCCATGGCTTACACCCTGCAATAGCCAAGGATGTCATGATCGGAGCAGATCCTTCCCAGAGATTCAGTGATGCATTGAGGAGAGCACTCAGATCAGAGGCTGATCTTCAGAGGATGGGTGCCATAAGTAGAGCATCTGAGAGGACAGAGGACAGAGATAGAGGCAAAAGACCGATGTCAGCCAAGAGATCTGCTAAAGGTTTTCAGAGTCAGAGTCAGAGACAGAGACTTGTACCCCAGCCGCCACAATGTTCTAGATATGGCAGGTGTCATTCTGGAGAGTGTTTAGCCGGCCAGATCGTTTGTTATTAGTGCCATCAGCCAGGGCACATGATGGCAGCATGTCCAGCCAGAGGTGGAGCTGGTGTTGGGCCGAATAGAGGTGGAGCTGGTCAGTTCAGAGGCCGTGGAGGTCCACCTAGAGGTAGAACAGACACTCCTAGAGCCAATGGTAGAGCACCTGAGGGAGGTGTCGATCCTTCAGGAGTAGGCAGAGGCAGAGCCAGAGTTTATACTGTCTGCCAGGAGCAGGCAGAGGCCATTCCCCATGCGGTAACCGGTCAATTACTTTATTTTGATACTCCTTTGTTTGTGCTTGTTGATTGTGGAGCCACACACAGCTTTGTAGCCTGGAGTGTAGTAGAGAGGTTAGGGGTTGACCCTAGTGTGGCCATTAGGAGTATCCATGTAGAGATGTCAGATGAGGGATTTGTATTGAGTGACAGAGTCCTCCTAGATCAAGAGGTAGAGATTATGGGTTGACAGATGATGATTGACTTGATTCTGCTGGAGTTAACAGATTTTGATATGATTTTAGGGATGAATTTATTGGGGAGATACAGTGCAGAGATAGATTGTGGAAGGAAGAAAGTAAGATTCCACATAAGCCCTAATCAGTTTGTGTTTGGTGAGGGCAGAGTTGACAGTCTGATGATCTTCAGTATTCAGGCGAGCAGGTTGATGAGACAGGATTGTGTTGGATATTTGGCCAACGTGGTATGCAGCAGTTCAGTGGGTCCAGGTATCGAGGAGGTACCAGTAGTCAGAGATTTTCTAGATGTCTTTCCAGATGAGTTGCCAGGGTTACCTCCAGATAGAGAGTTAGAGTTTAGTGTCAAGTTTCTTCCTGGTACGGCTCCAATCTCTAAGGCTCCGTATCGGACAGCTCCAGTTGAGCTTTAGGAGTTAAAGAAATAGCTTCAGGAGTTGATAGATAAGAGATTTATCAGGCCCAGTTGTTCACCTTGGGGAGCTCCGATTTTGTTTGTTAAGAAGAAAGATGGGTCGATAAGGATATGTATTGACTACAGGGATCTGAACAGAGTGACAGTGAAGAACAAGTATCCCCTACCGAGGATAGATGACCTGTTTGATCAGTTGAGAGGTGTAGCTGTGTTTTCCAAGATTGACCTAAGATCTGGATATTATCAAGTCAGAGTGGCAGACAGGGATGTTCCCAAGACAACTTTCAAGACTAGATATGGGCATTATGAGTTCGTGGTCATGCCGTTTGGGTTGACTAATGCCCCAAGGATCTTTATGGATCTGATAAACTGGGTGTTTCATGATTGTTTAGACCGGTTCGTGGTGGTGTTCATAGATGATATTTTGGTGTATTCCAAGAGTATGGCAGAGCATGAGGAGCATCTCAGATATGTGCTTCAGAGACTGAGGGATAGACAGCTGTACGCCAAGTTCTCCAAGTGTGAGTTCTGGCTTGACAGAGTAGCATTTCTAGGTCATATGATGATAGCAAATGGCATTTCAGTGGATCCTAGTAAAGTGGAGGCTATTTTGAGTTGGCCAAGGCCGAAGACAATAAAGGAGGTACGAAGCTTCCTTGGGTTGGCAAGCTATTACAGGAGGTTTATTGAGGGATTTTCTAGCCTAGTGAGGCCTCTCACTGTCTTGACTAGAAAGAGGTTCCATTTGTATGGTCAGATGAGTGTGAGATGCGATTCCACGAGCTTAAGCAGAGGTTGACTAGTGCTCTAGTTTTGGCACTACCTCAGGAAGGAGTAGAGTTTGATATTTATACAGATGCGTCCCATTAAGGGATCGGGGCAGTATTGATGCAGGATGGTAGGGTCATTGCCTATGCCTCTAGACAGTTGAGAGATCATGAGATGAGGTACCCTACACACGACTTGGAGTTAGCAGCAGTTGTTTTCGCTCTGATGATTTGGAGACACTATCTATATGGAGTCAAATGCAGCATATATTTAGACCATAAGAGTCTGAAATATTTCTTCACTCAGAGAGAACTTAGTATGGGCAGAGGAGATGGCTAGAGCTGGTGAAAGATTATGACTGTGACATCAGATATCACCTAGGGAGAGCCAATGTAATGGCTGATGCATTGAGTAGGTGAGTGGCCTTATCCAGTCTTTCAGTTCAGTCAGAGCTGCAGTATGAGATTGCCAGAGAGCAGATTGAGATAGTTACTGTAGGTTTCTCTAGACTTCAGATCAGATCTTCTCTGTATGATGAGATCAGAGACAGTCAGATGTCAGATGAGTGGACTCAGAGTATGATTCAAAGGATGTCAGAGAGATCAGTGCCAGACTTTGAGTTCAGATATGGGATATTGAAATTCAGAGGCAAAGTTTATGTGCGACAAAGTTCAGAGTTGAGACTGAAAATTTTGTCAGAGGTGTACAATACGACGTATTCAGCGCACCCAGGCAGTACAAAGATGTATCAGGATCTCAAGAAGAATTTTTGGTGGTCAGGCATGAGGAAAGACATCGTAGACTATATTTCCAAATGTCTGATATGTCGGCAGGTAAAGGCAGAGCACCAGAGACCCTCAGGTTTACTTCATCCCTTAAGTATTCCTGAGTGGAAGTGGGAAGGCATTTCCATGGACTTTATTTCAGGTCTTCCTAGAGTTCAGAGAGGATTTGATGGCATATGGGTGATAATGGACAGACTGAGTAAGTCAGCTCATTTCCTACCAGTCAGATAGGGTATGTCTACTGATGAGTTGGGGAGACTGTATATCAGAGAGGTAGTCAGATTTCATGATGTTCCTAGGACTATAGTATCAGACAGAGACTCTAGATTTCTATCAACTTTCTGGAGATCATTACAGAGAGCCTTGGGGACCAGATTACAGTTCAGTTCAGCATATCATCCTCAGACAGATGGGCAGACTGAGAGAGTAAATAAAATTCTGGAGGATATGCTCAGAGTCTGTTGTATGAACTTCCAGACCGATTGGGCAGAGTTGCTTCCTCTGATGGAGTTTGCGTATAACAACAGTTATCAGACGACTATTCAGATGGCTCTATTTGAGGTGTTGTATGGTCAGAAGTGTAGATCTCCTCTTCATTGGGATGAGATTGGAGAGAGAGATTCTCTGGAGACAGTTGTGGGTCCAGAGATAGTTCAGAGGATGATTGAGCAAATCAGGATCATCAGGCAGAGAATGAGACAGGCCCAGGATCGACAGAAGAGCTATGCAGATCTGAGACGTAGAGAGATTGAGTTTTCAGTAGGCGACAAAGTGTTTCTGAGAGTTACTCCGTACAGGCAAGTTCTCAGATTTGGCAGAAAGGGGAAGTTGGCCCCTAGATTTATTGGTCCCTATGAGATACTTGAGAGAGTGGGGATAGTTGCCTACAGATTAGTATTGCTAGCTAGCATGGACAGAATTCATAATGTCTTCCATGTGTCTCAGTTAAGGAAGTATGTGGGGGATCCTTCTCATGTGCTTTAATTTTCAGAGGTAGATTTCGCAGAAAATTTGAGTTACCAAGAGCTACCAGTGCAGATTTTGGACTACAAGATCAAGGTTCTCAAGAACAAGTAGATTCCCCTTATGAAGGTCTTATAATGCAGTCAGAGAGTGGAGGAAGCCACTTGGGAGGTAGGGTCTGAGATCAGGGATAGGTTCCCAGAGTTATTCAGGTAAATTCTGGGGTCAGAATTTTTATAAGGGGGGAGAAAATGTAGCATCCCAGGTTAGAAATGCCCTTAGAGGAAGAGTTTTGGGGTTAGAAACGAAATTCAGAAAGAGGTTGGGAGTCTAGATGAGTTCAGGGGTGAGTTAGTAAGTTTCCAGAGCCTGTGTGGCTTTCACATGAGTCCTTTTGGAAGGGTTCAATCATGCGAATGCACGGAAAATGGATTAAGTCCATTTTCCCTTGTGCACGCCCGTGCACCTTTGATGCACGCCCGTGCATGGTATAGTATATATAAGAAAGCCAAGAGCTTTAGCCATTTTTCTCACCCACTTTTCATTTTAGCCAAAGTTTCTCTCTTATTTCAGTAGCTCCTAACATTAGAGAGGAAATCCAACCTCCCATAGCTCCCAATCCGGTGAGAGAGCCAAGAGAATAGTTGATAGAGAAAGCTTTCAGAGGCAATGGTGTGAGGTAAGTGTTCGCTTACTTTTCCTTGTGTTTTCCCGGCTTGCTTTGTGAATTTCCATGCTCGAATGAATTCTATGCATGTTGATGAATGTTGGAAATGTTTATATGTCATTGCATGTTAAAATGGTTGATGAATTTCCATCCTTGGATCATGCATGTTGCTTGTGTATGGCTTTAAAGAGAGAAAGAAGAAGCTCACATGGTAAAAACTTGGATGATTGATGCATGTGAAAATGAATGCTTGAAATGTGACATTTGTGATACTGGGAATGCATGTTTGAAGTGAATTTGAAATTGATGTTGATTTGGTTGATGAATTGTGCGATTTCCAGGCGGTGCTCTTGTTGAAGAACAAGACACACGACCGTGTGCCTGCATGGCACGATCGTGTGCCTTTGTATTTCCAGGCACACGTCTGTGTGCACGGGCAAAAATGCACACACACGCCCGTGTGTCCTGAGGGACACGCCCGTGTGTAAGCTTTCAATGAAAATTCCAAGAAAATTCCAGTAGCTTACACGGTTGGACGCACGACCGACACACGGTCTCGTGTATCCAGGCACACGCTCGTGTGCCTTAGCCATGCATGCCTGTGTGTGAGGCATGCACGCCTGTGTGTCTTGCCCACACGCCCGTGCACTTACAGCTTTTCAAGAAGAGAATTGAAAATGAGAAATAAAGTATGGGAAATTTGTTTAATGACATAAATGCTTCAGATAAGCATGAATTTAGTTAATAAAGCTGCATACGCATATCATAGCATGACATGTAGCTTCAGAAAGGATCAAGGGATCCAAATTCAGCAGTATCCAATATTCAAAATCCAATGTACAGGTAAGAGTATAGGGTGAACTCAAGGGGGCATCTGTGGGATTCAGCTTTCTGACACTAGTCAGAATGTTCAGCAGCATTTCAGATTCAGCCTTCTGACACTAGTCAGATCGTATAGTATAGTATATTCAGCTTTCTAGCCAGTAGCTAGACTGTTCAGCCCACATGGCAATGATGTTGAATCCCCGTGTTCACCAAGTCTGATCAGTACAGCAGGTACCTTCGGGTACATACAATTAGAGATATTCAGATGCATGCATCCACAGTATTTCAGTTAGCATGACATGACATACACATCATGACATGAATAATAATGATATCAGTAAGTGAATGATAATCAGTAAAGCAGTTTCAGATTCGAGCAAGCGCATAGATGTATGAATAGGGTCGAGGCCAGGTATGAATGTTATTGCATGTTGCTTGCTTGGGTTTTGAGGGAAGTACGGAGCGCTTACTGGGTGATCTTTATCACTCATCCCCCTCCTTCTTCCATCATTTTCAGGTGTTCGTACTGTTTCCAAAGAGCGGGTAGTTCGAGGCTGACGGAGAGGGCCCACCCCACGATCTTAGTATGTACTTTCAATTTTGGACCTGTGTGGTCACTTTGTATATGCTTTATGTAATCAGATGCAAAACAGTGTACATGAACAGTATATGTATATGAGAAAGGCCATTAGGCCCATTGTACAGAACAACATGTATAATTCAGTATATGTATTTCAGCTTCCGCATGTATTCAAGACGTATTATATTGTTTCAGTTTTATTTTCATAGGATTCCCGTCTCGAGTACCCGTATTTTCAGATTATTAATAAAAAAGCCACTCAGTATTCAGCAGTAGAGGTACTCGGGGCGGCGGGTCCTACAGGGAACACTTACCTCTATCCATTAAAGCTTGTTTTCCTTCTTTATGAGCTTTTGGATCTCTAATCTGAAGCTGAGCTGCTGGTTGATCTCTCTCAATTCTAGGGTTCACTGGAAAAATTAGAGAATAAGAAGATAAAAGTTGGGAAATGGGTGAAATGAAAAAGAAAACATATATATGGCATATCAACATGACACACAGTCGTGTGTCCTAGACACATGGTCGTGTATGCAATAGAAATCTCAATTTCCATTCTCTTTACGTCATACATGAAATATTCTTCTCAAATGACCTATGTATAAGCTACAAAAAGCTTTTAAATGACTCTTCTACCCCTGAACCCTCTTAAATCTACTTTTTACCAAAGAATTTCACTTTTATTCTTGATCTCAAAGCTTCTAAGACAATTCTACCCTTAGGCTATTACAATTATTCCTCTCTAATAAAAATTTCATCCTCGAAATTATCTAATCAACTCTAGGTATCTCTTTCTCATCTCAGTTTAAACCTCCCAAGTAGTTTTCTCGATTCTCTGACTCCTCCATAGAACCTTGACTAAAGGTATCTCTCTATTTCTGAGGATTTTCACTCTATAGTCCAAAATCTGAATTGGTATCTCTTAATAACTAAAATCATTTGTTAACTTTAGGTTTTGAACCTCTAACACATGAGAAATATCTCTCACATATTTCTTCAGTTGAGACACATGGAACACACTGTGGATCCTATCCATACAAGCTAAAAGGGCTAATCTATAAGTAACTTTGTCCACTCTTTCTAAGATCTCATATAGGCCAATAAATTTTGGAGTTAACTTGTTTTTCTTACCAAATCTCAGGACACATCTAGAGGAAGCAACTCTTAGAAACACGTGGTCTACAACCTCAAACTCTATCTCCCTATGTCTTTTATCTGTATAACTCTTCTGATGATCTTAAGCCTGCTTAATTCTGTGCCTCATAACCATAATCTACTCTATTATTAACTGAGTCATCTCTAGTCCTATTGTTGTATCTAATGAATTTCTCTCACCAATATCATCCCAATGTAGTGGTGATCTGTACTTCCTACCATATAATGCTTCAAAAAGTGTCATCTAAATAGTAGACTGATAACTATTATTATAGGCGAACTCCATCAATGGTAACAAATCAGTCTAACTAGTTTGGAAATCCATACAATGAGCTTTCGACATGTCCTCTAGAATCTGATTTACTCTCTCAGTTTAACCATTTGTTTGCAAGTGATAAGTTGAACTGAAATAAAGTCTGATCTTCGTTGCTTTCTATAAACTACCCCAAAAGGTTGATAAAAATCTCAAATCTCTGTTTGATACTATATCTCTAGGAACTTCATGTAATATGATAATCTCTTTGACATATAAACGACCCAACTAATTAGTACACATACTATCTCTAATAAAAAATGTGTAGACTTACTCAATCTATTAACTATAACCCAAATGTTCTTATAAACTCGCTGCACTTTAGGAAGTCCTACTATAAAGTCCATAGAAACATTTTCCCATTTTCACTCAAGGATCTTCAAAGGTTGAAGTAAATTAGAAGGCCTCTGATGCTCTGTCTTGACCTATTGACAAATTAAACATTTGGCAACATAGTCTGTAATATCTCTCTTTATACCAAACCACCAAAATACCCTTTTGAGATCTTGATACATCTTAGTGCTGCTAGTATATGCTAAGTAAAATGTATTGTAAGCCTTTGATAATATTCTTTGTCTCAAATCTGTATCCTTTAGCATATAAACTTTATCTTTGAACCTCAGAATCTCATCTCTAACCTCAAAATCTGGTATTATACATTTAAAGACCCTCTGAATCATACTTTGGATCCATATATCTAATATCTGATCAGTCTTGATATCATCATGTAGCGTGAACACAATTTGAAGTTTGGAGAAACTAGTTATCACTATCTCAATATTCTTTCTAGCAATCTTATGCTATAACTCTCTCTGTACTGACAATATGGATAAAACTACTCTTCTGCTCAAAGCATCTGCTATCACATTAACTTTACTTAGATGATAGCAAATCTCGCAATCATAGTCCTTTACCAATTCTAACCATCTTCTCTATCTCATATTCAACTCTTTCTGAGTGAAGAAATATTTGAGACTATGATGATCTAAATAAATGTAGCATCTGACAGTATACAAATAATGTCTCTAAATTTTTCAAACAAACATTACTACAACCAACTCTAGATCATGAGAAAAGTATCTCAACTTATAGTCTTTTAATTGCCTAGAAGTATAGGCAATTACCTTACCTTACTGCATCAATACTACTTTAATTCCTTGATGGTAAGTATCTATATAAATCTCATAGTCGACACCGTCCTGAGGTAATGCCAATATTAGAGTACTAGTTAACCTCTGCTTTAACACTTAAAATCGCTCCTCACACTCTTCGGACCTCTCTCCGAGTCAAAACTATCAACGGTCTTGCTATGCTAGAAAACCTCTCAATGAATCTCCTATAGTAACCAGCTAACCAGAGAAAACTTCTCACCTTTTTAGGTGTCCTCGACCTCGACCTCGACTAACTCAAAATAACCTCTATCTTACTAAGGTCCACAGAAATACTAGCTATTGACACTATATGTCTAAGAAAAGACATACTACTCAACCAAAACTTACACTTACTGAATTTGGCATAAAGTTGACAATCTCTTAACCTTTGAAGAATGAATTTCACATGCTCTTTATACTTTTCTATACTCTTTGAGTAGACTAAGATGTCATCGATAAATACAACAATAAAACTATCTAGATAGTCTTGGAAAACTTGGTTCATCAAGTCCATAAACACTACAAGAGCATTCGTCAATCTAAAAGGCATTACCATGAACTCATAGTGGTCATACCTTATCCTAAAGGTCATGTTAGGTATATCTCTCTCTGCTATTCTCACTTGATGATACCCAGACCTCAAGTCAATCTTAGAGAACACTATAACTCCACTCAACAAATACTTGTTCTTAACTGTTACCTTATTCAGCTTTCTGTAATTTACACACATCCTAAATGATTTGTCTTTTTTCTTTATAAATAGAATCAGAATACCCCATGGAGAATAACTTAGTCTGATAAATCTCTTATTAATTAATTCCTAAAGTTACTTCTTTAACTCTTGAAGCTCTACTAGAACCATTCGATACAGAGCCTTAGAGATAAAAGTTGTATTAAGAAGCAACCCAATACAAAATTCTAACTTTCTCTTAGAAGGTACCCCTAGTAAATCTTCTGGAAACACATCAGAAAACTCTCTTACTACATGTATCTTACGATACTTGGCCTAGCTATACTCTTACATATAACATTAGCCAAGTACCTTATGCAACCTTTACTCAAAAGTCTTCTCGATACTAAATATGAAATAAGCATGGTTTTCATTTTTCCCTCTCTAAACACAAACTAATTAGAGTCTAACTGTAGTTTAACCTTTTTCTTCTTATAGTCTATCTCTACCCTGTATCTACTTAGGAAATTCATGCCTAAGATCATGTCAAAATCAGCTAACTCCAACATGATCAAGTCTATCCTCAATCTCCTACCCATAATCTCTATCTCTTGATTTATTAGTACCTAGTCACTCAGAACTATACCACCCTTTGGCATCTCTATGCATATACTTTTATCTACTACACTAGGAATTAACCTTAAACTCTCTACTACCTCTTTAGATATGAAGCTATGTGTGACACCACAATCAATCAACACATAAATAGGAGTATCAAAGAAAAACAACTAACCAACAACTGTATGTAGAGTAGCCTTTGCTTACTCTCATATGACTGTAAACACTCTAACTCTACCTCCACCTAAAGAACCAGTACATCCTCTAGGTGTACTGGGACCATCTCTGTCTACTCTAGCACCTTTGCCTACTGGACCAAGAACACCTCTACTTGCTCCACCATTAACTAGGTACTCTGACACTCTATGTTTAGATTACTGGTATATGAAACACACTCTACCCTATTAGACACTCACTTGAATGTCTCATAGCATAAGTCCTATATGTTGGTAGCTTTATTCTCTATTTTCTTCCTCTAGTAAACTTCTTGGGTTGTATCGGTTTCTTACCTCTATCACTACCTCTGTAAGAAACTCTTTCTACTGGTCTAGTAAACACATCCATTCTTTGTGGACACACATCTCTAATAATGGTGGGGTACAATTCATGCATAAACTTTTATACTCTAGTGATTTTTAAAGCTATTATATCAGGAACAAACCTCACTAATTGATTAAATCTAATAGCATAGTCGTTTACTAAAATTTTTCTTGAGTCAACTTGATGAATTCTTAAGCTTTGGCATGAACCATATCTGTATTGTCATAGTCCTCATCAAAAAGTCTCATAAACTTATCTTATGTCAAACTCTACTTGTTAACTGACATCCTTGCAAGGTTTCACCACACCCTCGCATCACCTCTAGGCATATAGGTAGCATATCTTACCTTTTCTTGATCTGTCATAG
Organism: Anacardium occidentale; assembly: GCA_026122585.1. Lineage (NCBI taxonomy): Eukaryota > Viridiplantae > Streptophyta > Magnoliopsida > Sapindales > Anacardiaceae > Anacardium > Anacardium occidentale. The sequence goes on from JAJEJH010000237.1 coordinate 137,504, forward strand.
AAAACAACCCCATAACAATCTCAATTATCTCTATCTAATCTTCAACTACTATAGGATCTCTAAAACTAATAAACTTAGGTGACTGATGGGATCCAGGTAAATTATATATCAGATGAAACCTCTCTAAACTACTAGTACCTATAGTCCTTATATCAGAACTATGATCACTCTAAAATTCAAACCGTGGTACCTGAAATCCCTCTACTCTCTGCTCATAATAACTTCTATCTTGCCCTTGATAGGCCTCACCTCTGATAGGCTCTTGGGTCTCTACCCTCTCTGCATCTTATAACCTTTCTCTCACAACTTCTCTAATTATTTATATAACATCCTCTACTCTGAGAGATACTTGGGAGTGCTGAGACCTCCTAGTATCACTAGTATTTATGGGTCTAACAGAGGTACTACTCTTTTCACCTATATATCTAGATAGGTGGGTTATCTTATCTAGAGAATCGCAAACATAAAGGGATTAACATCAAACTTAAAACTAAAATTTATACTTAAAATACTTATGCTGAAAGGACGTGAACAATGGCTATTGGGATACGCTGGCTCTAGGCTCATGCAATTTATAGAAAACAATGCAATTGAAAACCCCTTTCTAAAAATATGCTTCAAATTCTACTAAATGGCTCAAAGCATTACTCTAATGCCAAACACTGTAGTGACCCTTACCATAGGTCATTATGCGCTATGAAATATAATATAAATCAAAAATATAAAATACCTACAACAGAGATCTCTACTGTAAAAGACTATTGTTGATTAAAATATTTGCGTGCGAAAGCTATAAATAAACTTTTACTATATATAGTAATAGTAAGAAGAAACTGATCATGTATTTAAAATCTCAGGCTACTCATGTATAACATATACTAATTATACAACGTATACTAAAAACGTAATACACACACGTATATATGAGAAATAAATAAAAACATGCAAGCCATAAACATGCTATCTGCTACCAAGTCGTATCCCTAAAATTTGATAGTTGTCTTGCTCTTGCTCAACCCCTTAATCACTGACCTTCAAGAAGGAAATGTAAGACACCTCAGAAAGGTATTACTGTTCACTGCTTAACAATATAATAATAAATAAATAAATAAAATATGGTCAATAATACCCAACCAAAATGATTAACTAAACGAAAACATCACAGCGGAAAAACCTGTGGTACAATGTATACATACATATATACATGCCCAAATAAAACTGTATTATATTAAAAATGTTCGCGGAAAAACATATACATGTGCATACAAATAAAACTGAAATAAACTGGATCCCAGATAGCAGCCAACATCTCCTCCTCCCAGCCCCCAACAACCTACCTGCAAGAGAAAGGAAAGTAGGGAGTGAGTGATACAATCACTCAGTAAGCACTTCATATCCTCTGACCCTAAACCCAATCCTTCTCGAAGGATTGCCACCTCAACTCAACACAGAATAGGATCAACTGACATCGTACTCTGGCATTCACATCTTCACGGATCGGATACTACCTCATACCGGATCGTAAAGTACATATATGAGTATACGTAAACAACCTAGAGTGAAGAGTAATCCGAGTAAACGAACTCGACGCTCTAAACTCTCTTACTGATACTCCTCATCTCTACTGTTCTGATCTGTTACTGTTTTCTGAAGATCACGTGTCATTACGTGGCTTATCATGTTCTGATATTCTGCTGTTCGTTTCTTTTACACGTAATTCATATTATGTTCATTTACAGTTTTTTACTGTCTTATCATTCTCTGAATGATATGCAACTGTGTCATATAATCATGACATGATATGATAACATGCTGAAATCCTAACTAGGCCTGGGCCTGTATACTGAAAATAGATTTTTGAAAATTGTTCATGAAAACTGTTGTTGGATCTTGGGATCCCATAACTGAAAATCATATAAAAGCTTTATCTGAAAGCTATACTGAAAACTGAGTACCCAAGGGTACATGCTATGCTGAGAACTGTGCTGCGCAGGCTGATGAATACAAGGATTCGACATCTTGGCCATGTGAGTTTCCTCTACAAACACGTGCCACAAACTGTATGGCCCACGTGATGCCATCAGGCCTAGGCCTGGAAACTGAACTGAACTGAGCGCCTCGCACTATACTGCATCTGATCCTGGGATCAGGAAACCTAAACTGCTAGCTGAGTAACCCGGCATATGCCAATACATAAGGCTAGTAATAAGCATATAGCTCCTGGTGTCACGGGTGCTGAAACTCACAAGTGCCCCATCGTATTCACCTCTGAAATCTATGTTTTTCAACTGAAAACATGAATTCAGATCCTTGGATCCATTTCTAAAAACACTGTATGGCATGCCATGCTATGCATATGCATATGATGCATCATGTATTCTTATTTGAGCTCAATTTACTGTTTTCTGATTTCTGCCTGACGCACGGGCGTGCATGAACGTGCATGGGACCGTGACCATGACCATGTCGTGCTCTTGGTCGTGCAAAGTTCTGGAATTTCAAGCAATATTCTCAATTTCACTAGGTGCACGGGCGTGCATGAACTATGCATGGTCGTGACCCCTCAAATTAAGTCATGCACGGGCACGTAAACACGATCGTGACCATGCAGATAATGTAGTATGTACGGGCATGCGCCTGGGGTGCACGGGCGTGCGTCCTACTCTACACCTCCATGACCGCCTGGAATCAACTCGATTCCGACCAAAATCGCATACCAAATGTAAATTAAGCATAATCCACATGCAATACACTTCAAATAAGCATATTAACACTTCCAGCAACCTCAAATCTCAAGCACATCATCCAACCCAATCTCAAAACATATATAAACACATATTCTCACTCATCACATGCATATAAGCATCAATCATCAACATAATCATCTCAAATCATCATTAGCACACAAGGAAAGCATCACAAGCATGCTGGAAACAAAACTCATGCCTCAAACAAGCATCAAACATACTGAAAACGCAAGGGAAAGAGGAAGGAAGCACCTACCTTTAGACATCTTTCTCTCACAAGAAGAACTTAAGATCAAGCTTGATTGGAAGGTCTTGGAAGCTGCTCTCCACTCCTAGGGTTAAGGTTCTCTGAAAATCAAAGGAAACTTTGGGTGAAAAATGGCTGGAAAACTGGATAAGCGCGACTTAAAACCAAGACAGCTGGAAAAACACGCATGCACAGGCGTGCATCTACCACGCACGGTCGTGCATCCTGAAAAAATTACAAAAATGCCATTTTCCCGCGCTCGCATGCAGATCCTCCCAAACGGATCCATGCACAAGCCATAAAACTCTCTAAAAACCTCTATTTCACCCCAAAACATACACACAACCCTAGAGTTCACAAAAATCTCAATCTGACCCTGATCTGGGATTTACAATCTCTCCCTCTTATAAGAATTTCGTCCTCGGAATTATCTGAAAAGCTCGGGATACCGATCTCTGATCTCAGATTCCAATTCCCACATGGACTCTTCTACACTCTGATTCCTCCACAGAACTCTGACCAAAGGAATCTCTTTATTTCTCAACACTTTAACTCTTCTGTCTATGATTTGAACTGGCATCTCTTGATAACTCAGATCTTCCGCCAATTCCAACTCTGGAAGCTCTAGAACATGAGAAGGATCTCTGATGTACTTCCTCAACTGAGACACATGGAAAACATCATGGAATCTGTCCATACTGGCCGGTAACACTAGCCTGTACGCAATTGGGCCAACTCTCTCCAGGATCTCATAAGGTCCAATGAACCTTGGGGCCAACTTACCCTTCTTGCCAAATCTCAACACATGACGGTAAGGAGCAACTTTTAAGAACACGTAGTCCCTAACTTCAAACTCTAACTCCTTACGTCTCACATCTACATAACTCTTTTGGCGATCTTAGGCCTGTTTCATTCGCTGCCTGATTACCCTGATCTGCTCGATCATCTGCTGAGTCATCTCTGGACCCACTGCTGCTGACACTGAGTCTCTCTCCCCAATCTCATCCCAATGTAAGGGAGATCTGTAATTTCTACTATAAAGTACCTCAAATGGAGCCATTTGAATAGTTGACTGATAACTATTATTATACGCGAACTCCATCAATGGTAACAAATCAACCCAACTCGTCTGGAAGTCTAAGCAACACGCTCTGAGCATATCTTCCAGAATCTGATTCACCCTCTCTGTCTGGCCATCTGACTGAGGATGATAAGCTGAACTGAAGTGCAAACGAGTCCCAAGTGCTCTTTGCAAACTCCTCCAGAAAGCTGACAAGAATCTAGAGTCATGATCTGACACAATCACTCTGGGAACTCCGTGCAGTCTAACTATCTCCCTGACATACAGCCGACCCAACTGATCAGTCGACATGTCATCTCTGACTGGTAGAAAATGGGCTGATTTACTCAGTCTGTCCACGATGACCCAAATACCAGTTATCTCTATCGACTCTAGGTAATTCGGATATGAAATCCATAGAAATGCTCTCCCATTTCCACTCAGGCACACTCAATGGCTGCAATAACCCTGATGGTCTCTGATGCTCAGCCTTAACCTGCTGACACACCAGACATCTGGCCATAAAATCGGCTATATCTCTCTTCATTCCTGACCACTAAAAGTTTCTCTTCAGATCTTGGTACATCTTGGTACTACCCGGATGAGCTGAATACGCTAAACTGTAGGCTTCTGACAAGATCCTCTGCCTCAAATCTAAGTCTGTCGGAACACATACTCGGCCCCTGAATCTCAGAATCTCATCTCTAATCTCAAAGTCTGGCACTGTACCCTCTGATACTCTCTGTACAATCATCTGTACCCACTGATCTAATCTCTATGCCTCTCTGATCTCATCTGACAAAGTAGACACAATCTGAAGCCTCGAAAACCCAGCTGAAACAATCTCTATCTGTTCTCTGATAACCTCACTTTGAAGCTCACTCTGAACAGATAAACTAGACAAGGCAACTCTTCTACTCAAGGCGTCTACAACAACATTTGCTCTGTCTGAGTGGTATCTGATCTCCTAGTCGTAGTCCTTGACTAGCTCTAACCACCGTCGCTGCCTCATATTCAACTCTTTCTGGATGAAGAAGTACTTCAGGCTCTTGTGATCTGAGAAAATGCAGCATCTAACCCCATAAAGGTAATGCCTCCAAATCTTAAGAGCAAAAACCACTGCTGCAAGCTCCAAATCATGAGTAGGGTATCTCATCTCATGATCCTTTAATTGCCTGGAAGCATAGGCAATTACCCTACCTGCTTGCATCAACACTGCACCTATCCCCTAGTGCGAAGTATCCGTGAAAATCTCATAATCCAGTCCCTCCTAAGGCAAGGCCAACACTGGCGCACTGGTCAACCTCTGCTTTAACTCTTGGAATCTGGCCTCACACAAGTCTGACCAAACAAACGGATTCTCTTTCCTGGTCAAAGCTGTCAAAGGTCTTGCCAAGCTGGAAAACCCCTGAATGAACTGTCTGTAGTAGCCTACCAAACCCAAGAAACTATGGACCTCTTTGACTGTACTCGACCTCGGCCAACTCAAAATTACATCTACCTTAGCCGGATCAACTAACAAACCCTCAGCTGATATCACATGTCCTAGGAATACCACACTATCAAGCCAAAATTCACACTTGCTGAATTTGGCATGCAACTGCCTATCTCTCAATCTCTGCAACACAAACCTGAGATGATCCACATGCTCCTCTACACTCCTCGAATAAACCAGAATGTCATCGATAAATATAACAACGAATCTATCGAGATAATCATGGAATACTCGATTCATCAAATCCATGAAAATCGCTGGAGCATTCGTCAACCCAAATGGCATCACCACAAACTCGTAGTGGCCATATCTAGTTCTGAAGGCAGTCTTTGGTACATCTCTGTCAGCAACTCTAACCTGGTGGTATCCTGACCTCGGATCAATCTTCGAAAAGACTGATGCCCCACTAAACTGGTCAAACAAATCATCAATCCTCGGCAACGGATACTTGTTCTTCACTGTGGCCTTATTTAGTTCTCTGTAGTCGATACACATACGCATGGAACCATCCTTTTTCTTAACAAAGAGAATGGGAGCACCCCACGACGAACAACTCGGTCGGATGAATATCTTCTCTATCAGTTCTTGTAACTGTTTCTTCAATTCCTGAAGTTCTACTAGAGCCATTTTATATGGAGCTTTCGAAATTGGAGCTGTCCCTGGGAGTAACTCAATACTAAACTCAAGCTCTCTCTCTGGCGGTAACCCTGGTAACTCCTCTGGAAACACATCAAAAAACTCACAGACAACTGCCACCTGCTCGACATTGGGCCCACTCACATCTCTGCACACAACATTAGCTAAGTAGCCAATACAACCCTTACTTAGCATCCTCCTGGCCTGAACGCACGAGATCAACATGGTCTCCACTCTACCCTCTCCAAAGACAAACTGATCAGGGCCTAAGTGAAGCCTAACTTTTTTTCCTCTGGCAATCGATCTCCGCCCCATACCTCGCCAGGAAATCCATGCCTAAGATCATGTCAAAATCACTCAACTCCAACATGATCAGATCTATCATCAAAGATCTACCCATGATCACTATCTCCTGATCAAACAACAACTGGTCACTATACATCGCACCCCCATCTGGCATCTCTATACACACAACACTCTCTGCCACACTAGGGGTCAACTCTAGTCTCTCAACTACCCCTTTAGAAATGAAACTACGGGTGGCACCACGGTCAATCAAAAAAAACAAGGGAGTGTCAAAGAAGAACAATTGACTAGTAACTGCATGTGGAGTAGCCTCTGTCTGCTCCTGCCCCATGGCATAAACTCTGGCTCGACCTCCGCCTCCACCGGAAGTCCCTGCACCTCCTCCTGGTGCACTGGCTTTGCCACTACGATGACGATCAGCCCCTTCAACTGAACCACCTCCACCTCTGAAGAAACTTCCTCTATCTTTGCCAGAACCAGGCTGACTGGAACCTACTCCTCCTGCTCCTCCAGATCCACCTCTCGCTGGACACTCAGATATCTTATGCCCCGGTTGACGACATATGAAGCATACTGGCTGACCAATCAGGCACTCTCCACTATGTCTCCTGCCACATCTAGGACACACTAGTGGCTGACCTCCTGTCCTCTGTCTCTGTGTACTCTTTCCTGATTTTCTCTATTGCATGGGTCTCTTGCCTCTATCTCTATGACTACTTCTCTCAGGCTATCCAAGATACATACTCATCTGTTGCAGGCATATCTCTGATCTGGTCACCCTCTCTAGAGCGTCATTGAATCTCTGTGGGGGATGGTCACCTGTCAGAACATCTCTGGCAATAACTGGATGCAGACCATGAATAAACTTCTGTACCTGACCCACCTCTGTACCTACTAAACTCGGAACAAATCTGGCCAAAGTATTAAACCGAGTCGCATACTCTTTGACTAAACTCGAGCCCTGTTGTAACTCAATGAACTCCTAAGCTCTAGCATACATAGTCTCTGGGCTCCTGAATTCACTCTCAAACATTGTCTTGAACTCTTCCCAAGACAATGACTCTTCATCCACTGAAGATCTCGCGAGATTCCACCAAGACCTCGCATCACCCCTGAACATGAAGACTGCATATCTGACCCTCTCCCGATCAGACATGGTGAATAGACCGGTCACACTCTCAATCGCCTCTATCCACTCTTCGGCTGCAGCTGGATCTCTACTACCCATAAATTTCAGAGCCTGGTGAATACCTGGTAAACTATAGATGGGATGAACTCTCTCTGAACCATTGGTGCTCACTGTATCAGACCCAGAACTTTGTCCCTGATACTGATGACCCTGGTACTGACCCATATCTGGCCACTGACCACCCATCTGCTCAGGATAATCCTGTCTCTGAAACTCAGGCTATCTTCTTCTTGGCCTCTGATAAGCATCTCCTCTAACTGGCATCTCTCTGCCATAACCCTGCTCATCGCCTCTGACTGGCTGCTTAGGCCTTTCTCTCATCATTTCTCTGAAGATCTGCCTGACATCTTCTGCCCCAAGGGCACCACGGGCGGCCTGCGATCCCCTTCTACCACTACCACTTGATTGCCCAACTGAAGCACTATCCTCATCCTCGGACGATCAAGGAACACGGGCTCTCCTATCTCTCCTATCTAAAGAAACCATAGAACATTAGGGTCAACCAAACCAAAACAGATACTACGGTACTTACACTAAGAGGAAGACAAGCTCTGGTTGTTGGGATACGCTGAAATACACACATATGCACCTTGAAAACAATGAAATTCACACACATGCACACAGTTTTCCGCTTTAATATCGCTCTGATACCAAAAATGTAAGACACCTCAGAAGGGTATTACTGTTCACTGCTTAATAACATAATAATAAATAAATAAAGAAAATATGGTCAATAATACCCAACCAAAATGCTTAACTGAACGAAAACATCGCAGCGGAAAAACCTGTGGTACAATGTATACATACATATATACATGCCCAAATAAAACTGTATTATATTAAAAATGTTCACGGAAAAACATATACATGTGCATACAAATAAAACTGAAATAAACTGGATCCCAGATAGCAGCCAACATCTCCTCCTCCCAGCCCCCAACAACCTACCTGCAAGAGAAAGGAAAGTAGGGAGTGAGTGATACAATCACTCAGTAAGCACTTCATATCCTCTGACCCTAAACCCAATCCTTCTCGAAGGATTGCCACCTTAACTCAACACAGAACAGGTTCAACTGACATCGTACTCTGGCCTTGACATCTTCACGGATCGGATACTACCTTATATCGGGTCGTAAAGTATGTATATGAGTATACGTAAACAACCTAGAGTGAAGAGTAATTCGAGCGAACGAACTCGACGCTCTAAACTCTCTTACTGATACTCCTCATCTTTACTGTTCTGATCTGTTACCGTTTTCTGAAGTTCACGTGTCATTACGTGGCTTATCATGTTCTGATATTCTGCTGTTCGTGTCTTTTACACGTAATTCATATTCTGTTCATTTACAGTTTCTTACTATCTTATCATTCTCTGAATGATATGCAACTGTGTCATATAATTATGACATGATATGATAACATGCTGAAATCATAACTAGGCCTGGGCCTGTATACTGAAACTAGTTTTCTGAAAACTGTTTATGAAAACTACTGTTAGATTCTGAGATCCCATAACTGAAAATCATATAAAAGCTTTATCTGAAAGCTATACTGAAAATTGAGTACCCAGGGGTACATGCTATGCTGAAAACTGTGCTGCGCAGACTGATGAATATAGGGATTCGGCACCTTGGCCATGTGAGTTTTCCTCTACAAACACGTGCCACAAACTGTATAGCCCACGTGATGCCATCAGGCCTGGGCTTGGAAACTGAACTGAACTGAGCGCCTCGCGCTATACTACATCTGATCCTGGGATCAGCAAACCTAAACTGCTAGCTGAGCAACCCGGCACATGCCAATACATAGGGCTAGTAATGAGCATATAGCTCCTGGTGTCACGGGTGCTGAAACTCACAAGTGCCCCCTCATATTCACCTCTGAAATCTATGTTTTTCAACTGAAAACATGAATTCAGATCCTTGGATCCATTTCTGAAAACACTGTATGGCATGCCATGCTATGCATATGCATATGATGCATCATGTATTCTTATTTGAGCTCAATTTACTATTTTCTATCACTTGGATAGGGTTTACTGTACATATTTCTCATTTAAAGCTTATTTTTCTGATTTCTGCCTGATGCACGGGCGTGCGTGTCATGTGCACGGACGTCCATGAATATGCACGAGACCGTGACCATGTCGTGCTCTTGGTCGTGCAAGGTTCTGGAATTTCAAGCAATATTCTCAATTTCACTAGGTGCACGGGCGTGCATGAACTATGTACGGTCGTGACCCCTCAAATTAGGTCATGCACGGGCACGTAAACACAGCCGTGACCATGCAGATAACGCAGTATGCATGAGCGTGTGCCTCGGGTGCACGAGCGTGCGTCCTGCTCTACACCTCTATGACTGCCTGGAATCAACTCGATTCTGGCCAAAATAACATACCAAATGCAAATTAAGCATAATCCACATGCAATACACTTCAAATAAGTATATTAACACTTCCAGCAACCTCAAATCTCAAGCACATCATCCAACCCAATCTCAAAACATATATAAACACATATTCTCACTCATCACATGCATATAAGCATCAATCATCAACATAATCATCTCAAATCATCATTAGCACACAAGGAAAGCATCACAAGCATGCTGGAAACAAAACTCATGCCTCAAACAAGCATCAAACATACTGAAAACGCAAGGGAAAGAGGAAGGAAGCACCTACCTTTAGACATCTTTCTCTCACAAGAAGAACTCAAGATCAAACTTGATTGGAAGGTCTTGGAAGCTACTCTCCACTCCTAGGGTTAAGGTTCTCTAAAAATCAAAGGAAACTTTGGGTGAAAAATGGCTGGAAAACTGAATAAGCGCGACTTAAAACCAAGACAGCTGGCAAAATATGTATGCACGGGCGTGCATCTACCACGCACGGTCGTGCATCCAGAGAAAATTACAAAAATGCCATTTTCCCGGGCTTGCATGCAAATCCTCCCAAACGGATCCATGCACAAGCCACAAAACTCTCTAAAAACCTCTATTTCACCGCAAAACATACACACAACCCTAGAATTCACAAAAATCTCAATCTGACCCCGATCTGGGATGTTACAGGAAACAAGAAATGAGGGGTGAGTGATAAAATCACTCAGCAAGTATTTCTTATATCTAACACTAGAATATTTCAAGTCTTAGATGGTTTCGTGACTTGTCATTTCGAAATCTGCTTTATTATTTTCTTATTTCTATGTTTCTGAGATTTCATCTATTTTCAATAGTATTTTTTATCATTATTTGTTATGTTTCTCATGAAATACTATATATAACATGAAGTGTGTATGCCGATGTCATGTGTATGTTGAATAGTTATAAAACTTACATTGGGCATGATTTTTTAAAAACTCTTTCTGATATAAAAGCTGTGATCCAAAGATCCTAAATATATATATAATATATACTGAAAATTGAATCAGAAAGTATTGTGTCTGAAAATATCTATTGTGTTAGCTAGACTGATGAATACAGGGATTTAGCAACTTGACCGTGTGGGCTCAATCCTATAATAAACTACTCGTGCACAACCAATACTTTCTCTAACGAGTTTGATCGATAACCATGTCTTTTCTAGCGGACGTTAGTTTTTATTTTTAGTAGGTATACAAACTCACAGGTGCTCCCTCGCATCCACTCCTAACTGATGTCTAGAACATGGTATACTTACATTGTAAAATCATCCTATTGGATCTTTAAATCTATTTTTTGAAAACTCTGAAATGACATGTCGTGCTCTATACTGAACATCAGGTATGATATGTTGTTTATCTTTTATTTTTATTAAGTTCCATGTGTTTAGGAATGCCTTAGAGTGGCTTAACTTTGCTTTAAAATTCTTTTCTTGCTTTTATTAAGGTGTATAGACGTGTATCTCTAAGCGCACGGGCATGTGTGAAAGCACATGGGACCGTGTGCTGGTCGTGTTCTTCGTCATGCTAGCTTTTGAAATTAAATTTTAAAACCTAGGCTTACTACACAAGGCGTGTGGTATAGACATACAGACATGCATACAAGGCACAAGACCGTGTCTTATACTGCACAAGCATGTAACTACCTCTTGACACTCTTGTGTCTTACTTACATGGGCGTGTAGAATTGGGAATGCGTATACAAGCGTGAGTCTGGTTTTTCAGGCACACACAAGTGTCATACAAGACCGTGTTCATGTAGAAATAAGGTCATACAGGCATGTCTCCATGAACACATAAGCGTGTGCTCAACTTAATTTCTACAAATTACGTTTGGAAACCTATAAATCATAATCCAAATCTCTCCCAAACACTTCCAAACATCAATACACACTCAAAGCTTCTACTAGCATGCAGACATTTATCCAAATCTCATCTCAATCATGCCACTTCTCATAACAAAACATAAAATACATGTATACAACATATATACACATTATCATGTAACCAACCACTCAATCAGCCATAATATCATCAACAAATCACTCAATCAAGGTTAACAAATCTCAATAACACAGTAAGCATACTCAGAACTCAAGAAACAAAGAAACATGCTATGAAACAAGGTGAAAGAGGTAAGGGAACACTTACCTCTAGCCATGGAAGCTTGTTCTCTCTCTCTCTAAGAGCTTATGAATCTTTAATCTGAAGCTGAGCTGCTAGTTGATCTCTCTTAACTTTAGGGTTCACTGGAAAAATCAGAGAAGAAGAAGATAAAAGTTAGGAAATGCACGAAATGAAAAATAAAACGTATATATGGCTCATGAACATAACACACGATTGTGTGTCTTATGAAAATCTCAATTTCTACTCTCTTCGCACCATACATGGAATATTCTTCTTAGAATACTCATGTACAAGCAACAAAATGCTTGTAAATAACTCTTCTACTCCTAAACCCTTTCAAATCTACTTCCTACCAAGGAATCTCACTTTTACCCTTGATTTCAAAGCTTATAAGATAATTCTACCCTTAGACTATTATAGGTACTACATGAGATATTAGACATCCATATCGTCTAGCTCTAACCTCCACTTAGTGATGTGTGTTTTGATCATGTATATATTGTCATTTAATTTTCCACGAAACATATAATAATACAACAATTGATATCATTCAAAAAGCGAGTAAATTTCATACATTCATGCTTGAAATAAATATATATTAATAATAACTCGTTAGGGAGAAGATTATATATTCCAAAATTTAGGGACTTTCCTTTGGTGCATAAAATAAAATAAAGAGGAAAAAAAGACAAAAGCGAAGCAGACTACATAAACAACCTCATCATAGTATACAACAGAGGAGACACAAATGTCACCAGAACAAAACTCAACCCAGGAAAATAATTATCCGCCATATTGTGATCATGAAACAGAAAGATTGAAAACGGCATCACATACAATCAAATATAAAAAAGGACCTCCCATGCATCGTCCTTTGCATGAATGCATAAATTGCGTAAACTGCGTACATATAATTAATGCGGGGAGTTGATTAATGCACGAAGAACATGACATCACATGCATTGTCCACAATCAAATATAAGTAATACATCCAAATACGCTCAATAATCCATCTCTTCCTATAATAACTAATCCTACAATTAATATAGTTTTCATTAAAATAACCATACCTAAAAGAAAGTATTGATATTGAATCGTAATTCGCAAGCAACAATCAAACAAAACAATATTGATTTTGATATGATCTAAATCAGTATAACATGCATACAAAACTCAAATGAATTCCATTCATCATCATAATACGTGTATAAAACTAACATTCAAATTCATCATGTTAATATAAAATAAAATACAAAAGACAATATAATTAACCCCAAATCATATCAATTTAAATCGTTAATATTCATAACATAAATGAAAGGATGCATGATTATTGCATAATCCAGGCCGAATTACATTACAGGTAAAGGACAAAAGTTTGTAGGCATAAAGATTACTAACATTCAAAAGAATTAAAATACTAATTGTGTCAAAATAATATTAAAATCATTTAATGAAAAAAACAGTCATATATCACAACAATCAATGGGTATTTTTCTTAGGAATATGTATCTATCAAAATAGCTTATTCAGTATACTCCTATGAATGAGCCGAATCATAAAATCCCCATAAATGAATTGAAGAGAATTTTCAGATATTTGGGAAGTAAGTGTTTAAGTGTAAATGTTTTGAGGATTTGTGTATATTTCTTTCGATAATAATAGCTGGATCCCCTTTGAATATAATCGATTATCAAATTAATCTGATGGCATAAATGTTAACTGAATGATAATCTCTGCTTTCTCTAGCATCGTGCCTATCCTCCTCCCTTTGAATAGTGGCTTACATAATCAATGTAATGGCTGGGTAATGGTTGACTATTCTCCCCCTAAATCATGAGTATCAAAATTGTTTTCCATAAAAATTCCTCCGCAGGCCTTTTCCTAAGTCTTTTCCTTCGAGGTTTATTTTTCTTTTTAAATGAATTCAATATTTCTTTCCCCATTTTATCAATATTTTCCCTTAAGGATTCCTTCCCTTTTATTTCCTTTTGAAAGAAAATATTAAAGTCAATTAAAACTCAATGAAATCAAATCTTAATTAAAATCAAATTTAATTTTAATTTTAAATCAAATCTTAACAAAAATCAATTAAAATCAAATTCAGATTTAAAGTAAAATCAAATTTTAATCAAACTCCAATTAAAAAGAAAATCAAATTAAACTTAAAATTTAACTTTAATCTAAAATCAAAATTTTAAGAAAATTGGTTCAAAACAGGCCCAAATTTGATTCTCAAGTTACCATTTTAAGGAAATGGATCTATAGACATTTTACGGGGCTCTAGAGCTTGGGCTTAATCATTCTCCTAAAATCTAATTCTCTATTCGTGGGTTTCAAACGTCAGTTTATCAATAAAGAAATTTCAAATGAAACTCGATTGACTATTATCATTAAAAAATTATCCAATTAGGTCAAAATTAAGTCTACAAAAATATTATAGTATTTTGTTATTATCCAATAATTTTGGTAATAAAAGATGTATTATCATTGTAATCTTTTATTAATTCCAACCAAATGCACCTTAAGAAGTAACTCAGGTTTATAGATTCCTCAACACAAAGGAGGATGACTCTTCTAAACTATTAATGCCCTTTATTGGGCTTTTGAACCACCATTTCTTCTTGGGCTTTCAGTTGGTATTGTCCCATGAGATATTGGGCTTAGACAATATAGTCTGGATTGAGTCTTTTTCTGGTCCATTTGAACTTTCCATTTTGTCCAAACAAACCTCATTCCAATTTTTTATTGCATTTCTCTGTTATTTAATTTATGTTCTTGCCATTTTGTTATCTAATTCTTCATTTTTCTTCAAATAATGTTTTTTTTTTTTTTACATTTTCCAAACTTTAATGTTATTTATTCTATTTTATAGTTCTTGATTCATGGTGGGCAAAGGTTAAAGTTGTCAGTCCAACAAAAATAAACAAAAAAATGCTAATAATATAAGATATTTATTCAACATAATTTCACAATTCCAGAAAGGGATATGACTAATTAGAGAGCATGTTTTTAGAAAATTGTCAAGAATCTCATATATTTCAAAATACACTAAAATGTACCCCAAAAAAAAATATTGCTCATAAATTAGCAGTTGGTAAGGGTCAAAAATGCAAGATTAGACCACGAATATATAAACAATTTTTTCCCTTCTTAATAATGGGTTTAAGGTTATTTATGTCTTTTAACTTTTTCCCATTAAGATGCTGTTACTTTGATGAGAAATAAAAGAATATCGAAAATTCAAATGTTAGTATTACCTACTTTTCACATAAGAAGATGAGAAGCAACAATTGGAATAGGAGAGCTAAAACGAGGATTCTTCACTTCTTTCTTTTATTAGCTCCTAAGTGATAAACGTGAAGAAGAATCAAATTTTCTTTACTACTTTTCTCATACATGTATAAAACCGAACCGGTTTGATTTCTTAAAATGATATTCCGAATCCCTGACATTTAGAAGAATCCTTCATGCTTTTTGGAACTTTTCAATGCAACACGAAACTTATTTACTAACAAAAATAACTGACATAAAAGTTGGGATTGATATTACTGTTTTGAGAAATATTCGCATTTGTTCAAATTTAAGTTTAATATATCATTAAATGAAAAAATTGCTTTGATGAGAAATAAAAGTTGAATAAGATGATTCAATCATAGAGGGCAAGTTTACAACAAAGAACACACAAATAAATGTGATAAAATTCAACCTATATTGAATCCAAAAAGGTTCGTCACAAATTTTAATGGCTTTTCTTTATTTTATAGATGCCTTGCATCATTTATGATTACTTCATCTGAAAACAAATTAATCTATTTATAAAATAAATTTTTCTTAGAAATCCTTTAAACAAACAATGTAAGACAAAAGGCCGTTTACAAATTTTCTTAAGGAGAGACAAGATTCAATGCATGATCCTAAGATCATATCATGTGAATGAACATGCTTTCTTTCGGTCTAAATTGAAACAGTATGTGAACGGACATTTTGTAAAGTAAAGGATTAGAAAATTTTCAGTTAAAGGGGTAGTCAATTTGAAAAGGGAAAAAGAAAAAGGAATGGTGCTTGTTGTCCCATGGAAACCTATTTTTGTAATTACGAAAAGACTAACTTTCCTTTAGGAATCAATCAACTCACTTTCTTTGGGAATTCAACTTCATGTTGTACACAACTTATATTTAGGTGAAGAGCTCCTAGAATGTGCAAGAAATGTGTGGCCTAAAAAAAAGCCTCAAACTTTTGGGTTGAATTGAACCTAATGATTTAGGGTTTATAATTTTATGCTATAGAACCTTTAATGTTTTGATAATGATAAAAATATGTTAAAATGACTAATTAATCCTTTGTGTAAGTGATTTTATGACGAAAGAAGGGAAACAATTTTATTTTTATAGGTTCCAGGTCTTACACGACCGTGTACCTTTATGGCACGACTGTGTGTGGTTGTTTAACAACTTATGCGATTAAAACACGGGATTGTACTGCAAACCATGCTAGGGCCTGTAATTTTTTTGGAAATATGCAATTGTGCTTTAAGTCCTGCACGACTATGTGTGTGCATAACACAAGAACAACAGTACCAGCATAACCATGTAAAGTGACCGTATTGAATCAAAATACCCAAGTCAAACACACAACCGTCTCAAATTTTGACACACAATCGTACTATTGGATTTCATGAAGAAGCACGGGTATTCTTGTTGTGTGGTTGTAATCATGCTGGGTCAAAGAAGGAAGGTCAAATGCACAACTGTGTTCAATTTGGACACACGACCTTGTGTATGCATTTTAGGAAGAGCATGAGACATTTAGTCATACAATAATGTCATGCATATGGCCAAGCATCACAGTGAATGCACGACCATGCAACAAATACTCGCACAACCGTGTGATGTAGAATATGAAGAGCGCTACCATATGGGTCGTGCAAGGATAATCAAGCAGAGCTCTTTCAAGACATATAACCAACACATGATCATGCGTAAACAGCACACAACTATGCTTAGGCGAAATGGTTCTTGTGTGAAGGTTGTGTAATGCCAGTGCTTAAAAGTAGTGTGAGCTTCGAAAATTTCAATTGTCAATCATAAAGACATGAAGCATGATTGTGCGTCATACGCACACGATCATGCATCCTTGGCACGTATCTTAAATTCGATCGTTGGGAGTTTGCTCAAGGTCATAAATGTGACCAGCATGACCATTTGCTCCATAAGCACGACCGTGCACCTATAAAATTAATTACAGAAGCATCTTTTTCAACCAATCCAATGGATATAAATTTATGGAAACAACTTTTTACCATTTCAACAAGAAATCAAGTATAAAAAGAGGTCATTTTAAAGAGAAAGAGGTTAGAGAAATGAATTGCACCCCCAAGCTTTTTCTTTTTCATTGTTTACTAACTACTTATTCTCTCCCAAGCTCATACTTGTATACATTTGAGAGAGTTGAACTTAACTATGTGTTTCAACATATTTAGAAGCGTTTTACAATCCGTTTTATTGATAAATTAATAGTAAAAATGGTGAAATTCCCTTGATTAAAAAACTATTGAATTTTCAGGTTTTAAAGATAGTGGAACTTCAATTGGATTGTCATTGAGCAAAAAAACGTAGGAGGCTTATATTAAAAGCTTCGAATCTTTATAAATTGACTGAACAAACTCTAACCTTTCTCTTTTAAATTTGCGTTTATTTAAATTATATTTATCGTGTGTTTTGTTGAGTATTTAAAATTTTTTCTTTTTACTTAACTTGCTTATATTTAAGATAAAGATTTTAAAACCTTATAAAATTTCTATAATCTTATTCACTCCCCCTCTAAAATTATTTTTCTTATCATAAAGTCTTTCATATGCCCATTATACTCTAAAAATATTTTTATATTATTATATATTAATTATAAGATAAAAACTTTTATCATTCTTAAGATTTTGACACTAGTTTTAACTCTTAAATTGTATGCTATTTAAAAGTTATCGAGGTCACATTATAAATAATAATTTCTTCCAAAGGTTTCAATAATAAGTCGTGTACTATTTAAAATTTTTAACTATTAAATTGTGTACTTTTTAAACCTTTTAAAGAGGTCTATTATAATTTCCTCCAAACATTTCAATAATAATTTTCTCTTGAAATTTAAGTTACTTACAATCTTAATGTTTCATTAATATTTACCTTGGTTTGTAGTATTGTATTGCATTGCATCATGTTTTCTAAACTAATTTGTTTTGCAAATTGATGTATATCTCTGATCCATTATTTATTTAATTAGTTTAAATTATTAAATATAAAATCATCTTATTATATTAAAGCATATTAGTTTTCATAATAATAATAATAATAATAATAATATTATTATTATTATTATTATTATTATTTTATTAATATATTCCTCTAAAATTTTATAAGTGAGCTCAATATTAGGTTGAAATAATAAGAAAAATTTGGACCCACGCTGACCATAGGTTTATTGGGTGTTTGCATATTAATGTTACTGTTGTTATTATTATTATTATTATTATATTTTAAATTTCATAAGGGAACCCCTATATTAGGTTGAAATAGTAAGGAAAATTTAGACCCGCGCCAGCCATAGGTTTATTGGTTGTTTGTATAATAATTTCTCAGAATTTCTTTGCATAACTCTTTTTGAGAAAGACAATTCAGTTCTTTCTAATATACTACATCTGGTATTAAAAATCAAATGCATAGTATTAGTCGGGAAAAGACAAATACTGAAGTGCATTTGGACCAATCAAGTTAAATTAATCAGTATTTATCTCAAGTTTAGCTTAATTATCTTAAGAGAGTTTGAGTTGGTCAAACCAATAATATCTTGACTTAACTGGATTCAAGCTCAAGTTACAAATAGATGATTCGAGTTTGACTTGAAATATTTTTTACAGTATAACTTTCATAATATTTTATTAATATTCATAATTTAAATATTTATTAATTACTTTTTGTATTCAAAATAAGAAAACACTAAAAAAGAAACTATTTTTAACACTGACCAAAATCCATTACAAATCCGATACTAATAATGTTTAGTATTGGATTAGACTTGGATTTGGGCTGCTGTTAAACTTTCTGATGCCAAGTAAAGTAGAATCATAATTACGATTAGATGCTAATTTAGTATCGGATAAACATCACACATAATCAAATTCTACTATTTTTTGATACTAATTTGATTCTATATTTCCCAACGATTATGATGCTAATCCATTTCTAATATTAGCTGATGCAATCCAAGACAAATATTAACTGATTCATTGTTGGTGCAACTATATTCCAATATTAATTTGATGCTATTTTTCAACTCTTGGATGATATTAATATTATTCTAATATGTTGTTAATACATTAATTATTTTTCCACCATATCATGCTGATCCAATCAACATTTTTCCCTATATCAATTTCATCTCACATTCAATTCAATGAAGTCCTAATTGAATGCGAACATTCTCGATTAAATTTATCAATAACATAAACATTAACAAACAAAATTCTCAATTGTATAAAATTATTAAACTTCAACTTCACTACAATATATCAGATATTCAATGACAAGAAAACAACTAAATAAGATGTTATAAAAACATCCTTACATCAAATATTTCATACATAAATTTTAAGAAGAACAATTAGGATGTTTAAGGCTTAGAGGAGGGGACTGTGTCTGTGACTCTAATATATATTATTTTATTCCCACATGCTAACATATGATAGTATTACACATATATTTACTTAAACATACATACTTTGTAGAAGCTTAAAACATACATTCATTCATATATCATAGAAACGTAAAACATATATCATTATTTTTTGAAAACCTCATGTATTATTAATGCCTAATAATGTTTGAAATCATAAATATGAAACTGTAATAAAATGATAATAAAACTAAAATCGTAATGCTCATAAAGTGTAACTGTACAAAATACATCATAAAATTTTACAATAAGTAAACATTATATAACAACTAAACAAATGATATCCTATCTTGAGTCATTTCATAGCACTCCTCAGTAGCTTAAGCATAGTTTGCAAAGAAAGAAAAATTTTGAAATGAATAACAAGTCACTCAGTAAGCATTTCTTAACCATGCATACATAATTTTATCCCTTAGTATTAATGTTTTATCATACTTCTTAGCTTATTTCTTGTCTTATATTTTTTACTTGTCTTATTACTTTTCATATTGTCTTTACTCTTGATAATGTCATGATATAAAACATGCTAAAATCCATGACTTACCCTATAGAATTGCTTTCTTAAAACATATTTTCTAAAACTTATAATCAATCCAAAGATCTCTTTACAAACCATGTTATAATCGATCCGAAAATCTCATTATAAAACTTATCTTAAAATCTTTCTTGCTTATAAAAATCATGCATAAAATCCTTCCTTAAAACATTTATGTTGATTAGATTGATGAACACAAAGATTCGATACCCCAATCATATGAGTTCATCTTATACACGATCAACACTCTCTCTCTAACGAGTTTAGTTTATGATCATATTTTTTCTAATGAACATTGATTTTCTTCTCTAACGAGTATATAAATCCATAGATGTTCCCTCGTATCTACCCTTAAAAGATATTCAAAACATCAAGTTTTTAACTTTCAAAACTTATTGATATTAATATTACCCTTAAGCCATTAGCATGCTCGGTGAAGGCTAGTCTCTTCCTAATTACTAATAGCCACTTTGGGACAACTTTGTTGTTATATGTAGATGATCTACCTTTTCGTCAAGCATTAACAACTTTTTTTGGAGCTCAACACTTTAAAATGTATTCTCACCAAGGTAAAAGCAATATGTAGTGAAACAAGTTTCAAAGGAGCACAAACAAGCAATGAGCAACATAAAGCTTTCCTACAACTTGTCATAATTCTTAAAGAATTTGTAGGCCTTCTTGCGCATGTTGTAATATTATGCCACGACACCCATGTTCTGCCTGTATGTACATGTACGCATCATGGTGCTCATTTTTAGCTTTGTGCACATCTGCTTACATTATAGCATGGCGTCACAGTACCCACTTTCTACTTGCCTACCAAGCCTTTGCAAATTTTTGTAATTTTCTCTTGTTTTTAAGGTTTATTCCTTTTACTCCTTTTAGTAATTTGTAAGGGCATTTGATTCATTTCCTTTTGCATGTAAGACACATGTATATGTGTCAATCTTTCTTATGTAAAAATAACTTTTGAATTTGGAATAAAAGAAATTCTCTTTCAAAAGCTCTTATTATCCTATTGAACTTGCTAGTTCTCTTTACTTCTTTATCCGATCTTCTTGTAAGGAAAGATTGGTGGTGAGTGCATAATCTAGTGATGCTTCCTTTAGGCTTGTCTTCATCCTTGCATTATCAAATCATCAAAGTAAGCTTATGTTTGATTGTGTAGATACAACTCATCTCCTACCTTTCTTAAATTGAGTTTGCATGTTACATGTGTGTTAGGAAATTACTTGTTGTTGCACATTTTGGTGATTGGTTATTGGTCATTTTTGGTATTAGAGCTTATGTTGGAGTTAGGCTAATTGAAGGGTGAAGTTGTTTAGTTGGTAGCCAAAAGTTGGCTAAAAAATTCCTATAACTTGATTAAAATAGTACTAAAGAATTGGAGAAGAAGAAGCCATTAGACCTTAACCCATAATTATTTTTGTCTTACCTTGATTAGCATAACATTTGACCCAAGTTAAACTTACATGCTTGTTTGGTGGAGTTTCTTTAAATTAATTGCACTTCCATTTACCCCTCCACTTGTTATACGCTAGCACTAACTCTACCAAATCTTATCATTCTTTTCTTCTTAATCACTTGCCACCTTATTTAAACCTTACTAATTATTCTTTTAAACACTATTACAACTTTATTAGCCTTACACACTCTTGTTACTTTATAAATCACCACTCATAAAAAATACCATCTCACCTTTGCCATAAATTACCCAACTATCTTTTTTCAAAGTTACCAAATTACCCTTATCATCCAACCCAAACCTAAATTTAAGTGTTAAACCTAAATAGCTAAGCCTAAACATTCAGCCAATACTCATTAACCCACCTTATTAAATTCAAACACTTGTCTTTCCTAACCATAACCTTTGGAAACAATAATTAACTTTTTTGATTTATTATTCATAATCAGAAAATATTGTTTATAAGACCTTATTTTCACCTTATTCCTATTTCAAACACTTTTCTAACCTAACATAACTTGAACTAATTCACTTAATGGCTAGTAAGAAAAGTTATCAATCCCCTCCACTATCTTGAAGAATTGGTGATAGAAGGTTGGAAGGCCAAATGCAAGTTTTAAAAGCAAAATTAAATGAGAAATTTGATACCCTTACTAGATTGATGCATGACATATCTAAAGATTTGGTCAAGGTGATACAAAGCCAAAGATCTAATAACCAAAATCAAGCTAGAATACCTCCATTTCCAGGAGATAATCCTTCCATTTTCCACTATAGAGCCTAAACCATAAGAGATACATATGACAGAATCACTCATTATAGATAAAAAACTATTATCGACACACCTTCGCATGATAAAGAGTCTACATGTCTAGTGATTCTAACGATGAATCCAAATTTCATAGAAGAGAAAGGAGGAAAGATGATGATGATCATGGTTTGAAGTTATACATCCCTGAATTTAATGGTAACTTAAATCTAGATGTGTTTGTTGATTGAATTTATAGTATTAAGAGAGTTTTTGATTATAAGTGATATAATGATGATAAGAGGTGCAGGGTAGTCACATTGAAGTTCAAGGATTACACCTCATTATAGTGGAAAAATATGAAGAGGAAAAGAGAGAGAGAGAATGGAAAAGAAGGGTTAGATCATGGGATAAGTTGAAAAGGATGATGAAAAGAGATTTCTCCCTAAAAATCCCAAAATGGACTTTTACTTTAAACTCCATAATTTGAAGCAAGGGGATAAAAAGATAGAGGATTATGTGAGAAATTTGAAAATTTGAAGATAAGGATTGATAAACCAAAAGAGAATGAGTGTACCATAGTTAGGTTTGTAGGAGGATTAAATAGAGAAATAACATATAAGGTGGAGTTACAAGCCTACCATTCCTTCTATGATATGTGTAACTTAGCCTTGAAGGTGGAGAGGTAACTTAAGGCTTTAAAATTCACCACCCTTAAAAAGGTTCTCAAGGAAAGTAGCTATCACAAGGAATTCTTATCCCATTCCCAACCTTATGTCCCACCTAAGGATTTTGGTAAGTTAAAGATTGTTTAACCTAGTAAGAAGAAATCGAAGGTGTAAAATGACGTTAGTAGAAATACACTTACGAATATGAAATGTTTCAAGTGTCATGGCATAGGTCATTTTCATGCCAATTGTCTTAATAATAGAGCCATGACCTTGATGGAGATTATAATTATAAAAGAAGCTTTTCAAAGATGAATAAATTAAGGAAGACATTGAGGTTCAAAGTGAAGAAGAAGAGCTAACTGATCTTGATCGAGGGAAATTATTAGTTCTCAAGAGATTATTGCATGCCCAAATTGATTTATAAGAAGATCAAAAGGAAAACTTATTTCAAACTAGATATACTATCAAGAAAAAAGTTTGTTTAATAATAGTAGATAGTGAGAGTTATACCAATGTTGCTTCCACTACTCTTGTGGAGAAACTGAGTTTACCAAACCTTGACTATGCTAAACCCTATAAGCTTCAATGATTGAGTAATAAAGACACCTTACAAGTTAACAAACAAGTTGTAGCACTCTTTTCTTTTGGTAAGAGATATGTATATGAGGTAGTTTGTGATATTATCCTTATATTGTTACTAAAAAGACCATGGCAATTTGATAGAAAGGTGATGCATAATGAGAGGTTAACATATATTCCTTTAAATTCAATAAGAAAACTATAACCCTTACACCATTATCACCTAGCTAAACAATGCCTTAAACACCACCTAAGTCAAATACCTCTTATAAAAGCCTTTTCTTCAATGCTAATCAATTAGAAAAAGATTTTCAAAACATTAACCCATCCCTGCCTTATTGGTGGCTAAACAAATATGCCACCCAATAAAACTAACACCCACCCGATACATTAAACCTTTGATAAATGAGTTTCATAGTGTCTTTTCTAATAAGTTACCATATGGATTCTACTATTGAGGGGAGTTAAACACAAATTGACTTAGAACCTAGTGTCTTATTACCTAACTCTTAATAATCCAAGGAGTTACAAAGGCAAGTTAAAGAATTGATTGTTATGGGGTTTATGAGGGAAAACATGAGTCTTTGTTTGGTATCCAATTCTCTTATGCACAAAAAGGATAGAACTTATAGGATGTATATCAATAATAGGGCTATCAATTAGATCATCATCAAGCATAAGTATCCTATACCCTAATTACATGAAATGTTAGATGAGTTTTATAGTGAAAAGGTCTTTTTAAAGTTGATTTAAGGAGTGGGTACTATTTAATTAGGATGAAGGAATGGAATAAATGGAAGATAGTTTTTAAAACCAAAAGAAGGTTGTATGAGTAACTTTTTATGCCCTTTGAACTATCCAATGCCTCAAGTACTTTTATGAGTTTAATGAATGAGATACTCAAACCTTTTATTAGTAAATTTATTGTGGTATATTTTGATTGCATTCTTGTGTATAGTAAAAGTGAGGAAAATCATGTAAACCATCTTAGGCAAGTGTTTAGAGCATTAAAGGAGCAAAAATTATTTTCTAAGATGGAGAAGTATGATTTTTTTGTAAAGGAAGTTGTATGTTTAGGCTTATGTTATGTTAAAAAAAAAAAAAAAAAAAGGAATCCAAATAAATCAATCTATAGTTGGCCAATTCTATCTAACATCATGAATGTTAGGAGTTTTCATAGGTTAGCATCCTTTTATAAGAGATTTGTACCCAACTTTAGCTCTTTGTTGGCTCTTATAATTAAATGCATGAAGAAAGAAAATTTTGAGTGGACTGAAGTCATTAATAAAGCCTTTGAGTTGATAAAAAGAAATTTGTGTAAAGCTCCTATCATTGCCTTTTCAACTTTTTTAAGGTTTTTTTGGAGTGTGATGTTAATAAGGTAGGCATTGGTGCGGTCTTGACTCAAGACCTATTACTTACTTAAGTGAGAAGCTTAATGAGTTTAGAAGGAAATACAATACCTATGATTAGGAGTTTTAAGCCATTGTGCAGGCTTTAGACCATTGGAGTCATTACCTTAGGCCAAAATAATTTGTATTATGATAATCAAGCTTTAAAGTTCATAAATAGCCAACTCAAACTATAACCATGGTATTCTAAATAGATGGAATTCTTACAGTCATTCTTCTTTGTGTCTAACTACAAACAAAGAGCAAGCAATGTGGTGGTTATTACACTTTCTAAGAGGTAGGCATTGTTCACTCTTCTTATTAATAGGCATTGTTCACTCTTCTTGATTCTAAGGTATTAGGTTTTCAATTAATGAAATTTTCTTATGAAGAGGATTTGGAGATGAAAACTTATATGCTTGAATATGGGAAGAATAACTATAAAGATTATATTTTGCATGATGCATGTTTATTCAAAAGGAGTAAGTTATGTGCTCCTAAAGGTAGCTTTAGAAAGTTGATCTTGAGAAAAACCTATAGGAGATCAATGGTTAGACATTTTAAAGTTATTAAGGGGCATTTCTATTGGCCTCGAATGTTAGAGGATGTATAAACCATTATAGCTAGGTGTGTAACTTAACAAAAATTCAAAAGCCAATTCAAATCTAGTCCTTGTCTACCATTGCCCATACCTAAATCACCTTGAAAAGATCTTAGTATGGATGACCTTCCCTAGAACATAAAGGAATAAAGATTCAATCGTGGTAGTTGTGGATAGGTCCTAAAAAATGACCTATTTCATTCTTTGCACAAAGAGTGATGATGCATTACATGTTGTACAATTATTCTTTAATAACATTATGAGATGACATGATATTCCTAGGACTATTGCATTTAATAGGGATACCAAATTCTTAAGTCACCTTTAAAAAAGACTTTGGGGAAAATTGAGAATCAAGCTTCTATTTTGTACCTTACACTATCTTCAAACTAAAGTAACCAACAGGACTTTCAGGAATATCTTAATGAGTTTAGTTAATAAGCATATGAGGGATTGAGACTTTAAATTGGCATATGTTAAATTTAGTTACAACAGAAATCCCAGTACTACTATGTGATATTCTCTTTTTGAGGTTATATATGGTATAAACCCTTTAACTCTTTTTGATCTCGCTTCATTGCCTC
Organism: Anacardium occidentale; assembly: GCA_026122585.1. Lineage (NCBI taxonomy): Eukaryota > Viridiplantae > Streptophyta > Magnoliopsida > Sapindales > Anacardiaceae > Anacardium > Anacardium occidentale. The sequence continues at coordinate 164,027 of JAJEJH010000237.1, forward strand.
TTGTCTTTTAACTGAGTGTGGATGTTAAAGAAAAATTCAAGCAAATGAAGCAATTGCATGAGGCTGTAAGGGCACAAATTAAGATGGCTAATTAGTATGCAAGACAAAAGGCCAATGAGAATAGGAAACTAAAGCCTTTTAAGCCTGAAGATTTGGTTTAGGTGCATTTAAAGAAGGAGAAATTTCTTAACAAGAGAAAGAGTAAATTAGCACCAAGGCTGATGGTCTTTATGAGGTCTTTGAGAAGGTGAATGATAATGCTTATAAGATGTAGCTTTCAAGTGAGTATAAAGGTGTTTCAGTTTATTTTAATGTAGAAGGTCTCAGTCTTTACTTAGAAGATGACTTGGACTTGAAGGCAAATACTTACCAAACTATGAAGGATGATATGAATACCAAAGCCACTAGTATGCTCGATAGAGGCTAGTCCCTTCTTAACTACTAGTAGCTATTTTAGGATAACTTTGTTATTATGCGTAGATGTTTTGCCTTTTTGTCAGACATTGACATCTTCTTTCAAAAACTTAGATACTATAATAGTTTGGGATTACAATGGTTTTTCTAAACTAGAAATCAGAGTTAAAAGTACGATTTTATGATAGAAAATAGAGTTAAGAAGGTTTAGGGGTGAAATCGTCATCTAAAAGTTATATCTTAATGGCATTTCAATAATTGCCCTATCTTTAATTTGCAGACTGCCTACCATATGTAGTATACCTATATTGCTTGGGACATGATCACAGAAGGTTTGTTCTTATTCTACTTGAAAAGATGTTTTAAAACGAGAAATTTACGATGATTATCAAACCAGGATGTTTTCCCTTCATATGGTAAGATGAATGTTTGAGAATTCTCCATGTAATATAGAAATGCTAACTTACCAATTGTACCCCAACTAGACAACAATGCATAGGCAAGAAAATCATTGATGGTCCACAACAATATAGTTGTCATTTAAAAATTTACCTTTCTAGAAGCATTATAAGTTTCCACCCTAACTTTTTGTAATTATTGCAACTTTGAAATCAATTGTTGTAAGTATACATCTATGTTTTTTTAAGATTTTATACTATGAGCATAATAATAATAAAAAAACAACTATTACTCATTCATGTACATCCATGGAGGTAGATTATATTTTGTAACAATAATTAGCTAAGAAGAATATTGTTTCCCTGATTGCCTAAAGTGTTAAAACTCATCAGTGCACAGTCTCAACTTGACATTTCTACTATCTAATGTAAACATTGGATGCACATAATAAAAACTCATCAGTGGTGACTATACATGAATATGGCCCAAAAATTTTCCTTATATATTGAGAAAACTCATACGACACAAGTGTGTGTAAACACGTACAAATAATGTACATTCACATGTAAATATGAAACAGTAAAAGCATGCAAACCATAAGCATGCTGCAAAAAAAAATAAAAACTAGATCCTAACCGGTAGTCATCTCTTCCTCTCAACCCCTACTATACTGCCTTGTAAGAGAAAAGAAAGTAGAGAATGAGTGATACATTCACCCAGTAAGTGTTTTCCATCTCTGACTTTAAGATAATCCTTCCTTGAAGATTCTCATTGATCATCAAAACAAACTAGAAGTCACACATGTACACGAAAAAAAAAATCGAACTGGTTTTTATGTGTGCTATTATGAATAACATATTCTGTGCTAGCATTCATGTTCTGTGATTTATGTGTAATCACGTGAAATGTTTATTGTTTCATTGTTTCTGACTGATTAATTGTAAACTGAATCATGCTCTACTGTATATGTAATGTGAATATGACATGTCATGAAGTATGTTGAAATCATATTTAGGCCTTAAGGCTTGTTTATTGAAAATATCTTTTTAAAAACTACTTTACTGAAATATTGCTATGGGATCTGAAGATCCCAAAACATCTAAAAAAGTTGATATGACACTAAAATCTAAAAACTACATCTGAAAACTATGTATTTGAAGATACCCATTGTGCTACGTAAATCGATGAATACAGAGATTCGACACCTAGGCCATATGAGTTTCTTATACAGAGACATGATAAAAACTATCTAATACATATGCCATCTCTAAATCTATAAACTGAATACTGAATGCGAAGCACTGAATACTGATCTGATCACTGCTCATTAAACCCTAAGCTGGTAGCTGAATGTATACCAACATATGCCTATATATAGTGGCTAGTATGGTCATAGACCCTAATGTTGGCTCCTATAACTGGGTGTGTTGAAACTCACAAGTGCCCCCTCATATTCACCCCTTAAATTGATCTTTAGATCATCATGCTTTTTTAACTGAAAACATTGTATGACATGTCATGTCATCTATGCATATGATACATCATGTATGCTTATCTGATCTTATTATACTGTATTTTATCAATTATTCTGGGTTTACTAAGTTCTATGCTTGTTTCATGTTTTGTTTCTCATTTTTGCCTGATGCATAGGTGTGCGTGTCTGGGTGCAAAGGTGTGCATAAGGTTACACGGGTCGTGAGCTAATCGTGTATACTAGTCGTGCATGCTTTTGTGATTTTAGTACCTTTTCTCATTTTCTACTCATGCACGACCGTGACATGATCGTGCACAGTTGTGACCTCATATTATATGGTCATGCATAAGATTGTGAAAATGACTATAAACAGTTAAAGCAAGACTTACACAGGCATACACTATGGGTGTACGGTCGTGCATATGCTCTACTTCAGTATGGTCATGGTTGATCATGCTTATTCTTATCAAATTGGTAATTTAAAAACATATCAAACAAATTCCATATTCAAAACACTTCATAAGCACATGCTTATTCCATCCATAACCCCAAATCACATATTCAATTATTTGCACATCCCAAAATCATATACATATACACATATCACACACATATTACTCATATATGCATGATCAACATCATCATCAACTCAAGATCATCAAACACACAAGGAAATCTCACAAGTATGCTGGAAACAAACGTAACTTAATCAAAGCAAGCATCATATACACAAAAGAAGAAAAGGAAAGAGGTAAGAAACACCTACCTCTAGCTATAACAAGCAAGCTTCTCTCTCTCAAGAAAATCTCACTCTCTAGCTTGAATGGGGACTCCTGATTGCTACTTTTCTCTTTTAGGGTTATTGGTCTCTAGGATTGAAAGAAGCTTTAGGTGAAAATAAGCTAGAAAAATGAGATAAGATCAACTTAAAACTAAGATAGCTGACTCTCATTTCATGCACAGTCGTGCGCCTCAACTTGCACGGTCGTGCATGGCTAGAAAATTACACTAATGTCATTTTCCCTTACTTGCATGAATAACCTCCCAACAAGATTTATGTACAAGCCACCTAACTCTAAAAAAATATCTATTTCACCTCTGAACTCTCTTACAACCATAGTATTTTTATCAATTCTCATTATATCCCCAAATTAGTAGTTTAAATGACATTTCTAACCCTAAGATATTCATAAGATAATGGCATTTATAGTCATGCAATCAATGTATAATGTCTATTTACTCTCCCAAAATGATACATACAAATCAGTCCTACCGCATGATTAGATTTTATTTTTTCTACATTGATTCATCAATATACAACAAAAACGTCTTTAAATTCTATCACACTAATCAAAATATTGTATAAAGAAACAATATAGTATAAACACTTTTAAAGTAATGTATATAAGCCAGTCCTATTCTATGACTATATTTTATTTTTTCCACATTGATACATCAATATATTACGTAAACGTCTATCATAATCAAAATATTGTAGAAAGAACACACTCCTAATATGATGCATACAAACTAGTCTTATTAAATAATTGTATTTTATATTTCTTATAGTGCAAAGTTAATATATTATAAACATATCTGTTATGTTGACCACAAATTGATTATAGAATGATGATAAGTATAACACGATACTAAATAGAAACATGAATAATACTCTAATTAAGAAATAACTCAACTACATTTCCAATAGACTTTATACAAACCAATCCTACTAATTAATTGGATTTTATATTTCTACCATCAAACAATAATACAATATATAGATGTCTCTGATGTTGATAAATAAAGTTACTATATTTCATATAAATTTGTTGCTATTCTTCTTAAACATGGTAGAAATGACATACTTATTGCTATTTGTTGATGTTTTGTTTCTAAAATTTGTAATATGATGAATCCTAACTTGCTAGAGAAGTGTTAAACCTATAAACATTATATAATTAACGATGAGCATATATTTTATAGAGTAAGTATCATTAACCTTGAGCATACATTTCAATAGGTAAAAACGACTTATTTATCTATATTGTATTTGGTTATGCATAAAGAGTCAAGAAAGCATAAATTTTCCATTAACACCTAATTTCATTTCATTATATCTTCTTCTTTTTTTTTCTTTTTTTTTTCCTTTCTTTCAACGAAACAAATGCCTTTTCTTTGAATAATGATTTAATAAATTCATATTAAAATAATTATTCAAAGAGTAAAAACCTATATATATTGGTTTTCGATTTTAGAAAATATAAGATATTATTGTATGTAAGAGGTATATTTTGAGAAGTAAATTGCAGTGAACTTTACAGAAAATGTCATTAACCTTGAATTTAACTTTACAGCAAGAATATTCTTTCAAGCTTTAAATATCTTTGCTTTTATTTATTAGAGAATTTCCATTAAAATTTCTAAATTGTCTTAAATTATCCAATGACAATTTTATCATTTATTATAAAGTATAAAGACTAGATTTTCCCTCCTTATGAGTATTAGAATTTTAATACATTTATAATTCTAATATTCTTTTACTTGGTTTTATATTTTATAATATCATTCATTACATACTCTATGTTTATGTAGAAAAATAGAATTGTATGAACCATAATGGTAGGTCCTTTCAAAGCATGTATTACCTTTCATGTATCATAACATAATTTTCATTTTAAAATAAACTTAAATTTGGATTCAAACTTTATGAATAAACCTCAAATGTTTATCCTTGGTCCAATATTATGTTTGTCTTCTCAATAAAATGTATACAACTCAATGAGTTACATAAATATGTGAAATCTCTCATAAACACAAATCATTACAAAGTCCCAAAAGTATAACATGATCTTTAAAAACCTTATGTGGCATGCTATTTGTTAGAGAATCAACAATTATCTACTTAGTTTGAATTTGTTATATGAGCACTCTTTTAGCTTTTATGTGCTCTCTGATTACTAAATATTAATATCGATATGTTTACTTTGACTTCCATTTTTATTATTCTTAGCTAAAAGCATAGTAATGGAGTTGTCATAGTATAACTTTAATGGTCTCAAGATGGACTTAATAACTTTCAATCCTTAAATGAAACTTCTTAACCAAATACCTTGTACAATAGCCTCAAAACAGGAAACAAACTTAACTTCAATGGTAGAAATGGCAACCAAAAATTGTTTTACACTTCTCCATGAAATGGCTCCATCGATTGGCATAAATACATAATCAGATATTGATTTACAAATATCAACACAACTAGTGAAGTTTAAGTCTGAATATCCAACAACTTCCAAATTGTCAGATATCTTATACATAAGCATCAAACTCTTTGTTTCTTGAAGGTACCTCATGTCGTTCTTTATAGCTTTCCAGTAATCCAAGCCATGATTACTTTAATATCTTTTTAACACTTCAACTGTAAATATAATATTAGATTGGGTACAAACTTAAGCATACATCAAGCTTCTTATTATCAAGGCATATAGAATGTTTGTCATTCATTCTTTTTCAATATCAAGCAAAGGACATTGGTCTAAGTTAAGTGTGTCACCCTTGACAATGGGTGCAACATTCAGTGAATAGTCTTTCATTTGAAATCTCTCAAGAATTATGTTTATATAAGCTTCCTGAGATAACCTTAAAACATAATGAGATTTATCCTTATATATCTTAATGCAAATAATATAAAATGATTCACCTATATCCTTTATATCAAAATTTTAAGGGAGAAAGTCTTTCGCCTTATGTAATAGCCACAAATTATTAGTTGAAAGTAAAACATAATCAATATACAATACAAGGGAGATGATTTTGCTCCCACTAACCTTGTGATATATACATTAATTTATGATATTTTCTACAAAACCAAAAGAAAAAACCATATTTGTTTAAGCTCGTATATGGACTTCTTCAACTTGCATACCAAGTTCTCGTCATTACTTTAAACAAACTTATCAGGTTGTTTCATATTGACCTCTTTATATAAATCCCCATTGAGAAATTTTATTTTCACATCTATCTAGTGTAAATCAAAGTCAAACTGAGTAGTCAATGTCGTTATGATGTAAAAGGAATCTTTTTTAGAAATAGGAGAAAAAGTCTCATTGTAATCAATTCCTTCCTTTTGAGTGAACTTTTTGGCAATGATACCAGTCTCGTATCACTCAATATTACCTTTAGAATCTCTTTGGTTTTGAAAACCCATTTATAACCTATTGGTTTCTTTCTAGAAGGTAATTTAACAAGATTCCAAACTTGATTATGTGTCATTAAAGTTATTTCATCTTTCATAGCGTCATACCATAAATCAGATTTATCACACTCAATAGTCAGTGAAAATGTCTCAAGATCATTTTTAGTAGTGATATCATAGTCAAATTTTTGTAAATACATTATGTAATCAGTAGGAATTATTGATTTTTTAACTTTAGTAGATATTCTTAAAGTTGGTTCAACAACCACTAACTGAGATTGTTATTTAACTAATTGATCCTTATGTAAAGGATGTTTACCATGATTATCTAAATTTATTTCGAGAGATATGGTTCTGGTATAGTCAATTTCTCTATGTTCACCCTAGGAGGGTGAACAACCAATAATCTACTTAATGAAAGAGTATTACCACCAAGAATCATATTTCTTGTTTGATCAAAATCCTCAAAGATTGAGTCTTTAAGTTGATCACTTTTACTAACCATATCATTTTTTAAAAACTAGCATTTATTGATTCAATAATCCTACTGGTATGGTTCAGACAATAAAATCTATGTCTTTTAGATTTTTTAGCATATCCAATGAAAAATGCACTTGACGTTCTTAGATCCAATTTTCTCTTATATGGATATAAACTCTGACATCAGCTAGGTAACCCCAAATGCATAAATGTTTTAAAATTGGTTTCCAATCTTCAAATGGTGTTTTAGAAAATGCCTTGGTTGGAACTCTATTCAAAATATATGCTATTGTTTTAAAAGCTTCAAGCCACAAAGAGTAAGGTAATTTGGAGTTACTTAACATAGTCCTTACCATGTCCAATAATGTCGTATTTCTTCTTTCTACTCCACTATTTTATGATGGTGTGTCAGGCAAGGTGTATTGGGTAACAATACCTTGTTCCTAAAGAAAATTCACAAATAGACCAAATGCTTATCTAGTACTAATGTATCAACTATAATATTCACTATCTCGATCATATCTCACTATTTTTTTTTCCACATTGTTTCTTTACTTCTGTTTTATATATTTTAAAAGCATCCAACATTTTGTTATTGTTATGAAAAATATAAAGATATATAAACCTAGTGTGATTATTAATAAAGGCGATAAAATATTTCTAACCTATAACATTCATGTTATGACAACAAATGTCTGTATGTATAATCTTTACTATCTTACTACTTCTATTGGAACTTTTCTTTGACTTATCAGTCTACTTACCTTTAATATAATCTATATAAGTATCGAAATCAGTAAAATCAAGATTTTTCAAGACTCTTGAATTTATTAATCTCTTAATCTTATTAATGGAGATATGTCTCAATATCTTATGCTATAAAAGTGAAGAGTTCTCAATCATAATGCAACATTTTATACTTGCTGATTCTTGTGAAGTTGTCAAATTATATAGAACATCACTCAAGTTTAATTTAAATAGACCATCACACAATGTACCACAACCAATAATAATGAAATTCTTAAAAAAATCATAGAATTCCCAAAAAAGTTAAAGGTATATCTAAAAGGTATAAGTCGTAAAACCGAAATCAAATTCCTAAAAAAACAAAGAATATAGAAAGTTTTGTCTAAAATTAAAACATTTCCAAAATCCAAAATTAATTCAAAAGTTCTAACAACCTCAACATTTAGAAGCATCTGATTTCCTGAATAGATGTAACATTCACTTCCTAATGATTTTCTCTGGTTTAGAAAATCTTGCAAGGTATTTGAAACATGGATTGTAGAACAAAAATCAATCCACTAATCATTATGAGAAACACAAATATTAGATTCATAGTAAACTAAAGATAAGAGATTACCTTTTTTCTCTAGTCAAACTTTTCTTTTAAGATAATTTTTCCTCACATGTCCCTTGTTTTTATAGAAGAAACAACACAAACAATCTTCCTTAATGGCAGTGGTAGGTGCATGCATCTTTTCCTTTCCTTAAGGTTTCTTACTAGATGATGCCTTACTCATTCTAATTGCCAAAAGCATAGGTTCGCCCTTTTTTTATAATAATCTCCCATTCTCTTATACACACATGGTCAAAAGCTCATTAACTAACCACTTATCTTTGTATGTGTTATAAAGAGATTTTAAATAGGTTGTACTGATGTGGGAGGGTTTTGAGAATGTAATGCACCTAAAAATCATCGTGAATCTCCATCTTTAAGGACTTTAGTTTGGCAAATATGTTCCTCAATCGCATGATATACTCACAAACTCCCTTAATGCTTATAAGTCTTAATGAGGTAAGTTTACTAATTAGGTGGATCCCAATGCCTTATCAGAGTTAAAAATTAAGCCTCATTGGCATTTATCAAACCATTGACATTTTCATACTCTGGAATCGAGCCACGAACACTAGATATAATATGAGACTTGATAAACATCATACTTAATAAGTTAGATCATTCCTATCATTCATATAATGCTATTTGTGTCTCACTACTAATATTTGTCGGCATAGGTGGCTAATCCTCATAGAGTGCGTAATTAAGGTCAACACACCCCAAATGTAAAAGAACTGCTCTTTATATATTGTGTAATTATCACCATCCAATATAGGAATTCTACCATTCACACACATAATTGGCTGCTCAATTGTAATTAGAATTATAAACATGCTTACAATAAATAAGAGACATGATCCATCAAATAATAATGATTAATTTGCTAATATAAACTAATCTAATTCAAACAAGGATCGCATATCATAACATCTCTTCATTGGTAAAGATTTTGTATGTAATGATTCTTAATAGTTAATGATCGAACTACAAATTACTAACATTTCTTAATGTTTGTGGGTTGTTAAAGAAATAAAATTAATTTATGTTTCAACCCAATTAATCATAAAATATAATATTCCCTATACATAAAATATTGTATAAACATGCTGAGTTAGAATTTAGATGTTATTACAAAAATAATGCATATATTTCAACAATAAAGATGTTGTAGTTACTCTAAATTATTAAAATATACACCGATATAAAACAAAGATATGAAAAATTAACAAATATGAGTATGTTTCAGCATATAAACCCATTCTATCATGAAATTGAATATCTAGAAGCACTTATGCACTAAGAACGCTTTGCCAGAGGGATGCACATGCTTCCACACACCACTGAAATTGGCTCACACACCTCAACATGCCAATAAAATCTGTCACATGCCTTCATGCATGACTCACACACTGCCATGCATTGTCACGCACAAACACATGCTTCCATATGTTGCTAAATCTATCACATGACTTTACATGCTCCTACATGTGTTGACCTGGTCAATGATCAATGATCAACATTAGCCAATCAATAGTTTGACCAAATAGGTCATCCAGATTGAGTTAACCTGATTAATTCAGTCAGGTTGACTTGATTCGATTTGAGATATTAGGTTAACTCATCTAATTAGTGAGTTAACATAAGTTAACTCAATATTCTAACTCATCCAATAAATTGAGTCAACTTGCTATTAAATCAATTTTTTTAATCTAATTTTAAAATTTAAAATATTTTAATAAAATTAGCACATACTCAAATTAAAACATTAAATGCAAACGGGTCAAGAAAAGCATTTTTTTTTGGGTCAAAATTGAGCCCATTTTCAGCCACAAAATTAGAAATTAACTTAGGGGTAATAATGCTAATAGCCTAAGCAACCAATTCCAAGGTTCAAATTGGCCTAACATCACCGTTAAGGCCACCATTCATGATGGTCAGAATTTGAATACATAATCTAAGGTTCAATTCATGTTTGAATAATTATAATTTTTCACAAATAGACTAATTTGATGTCAAATTTGACAAATATGACATAGTTTTACAAAATAACATCAAAATCATAAATACCCCAAATTTATCATATATATCCTAATTTCAAATCTTAATCAAAATTGATTAAATCAATTCCAGACAAAGGTATTAGGGATCTGATACCAAATGATAGAAACAATTCGTAGCATATTATCTCAAAGATAACTATACAATTAATTAGATATTGTAGAATTGTACCTCTTGCCATAGATTTTGATTGAATTCAGAAAGCCAATTATAGTAATTCTTCTCCCAATAAGTTGTCCTTTTCAATATTGAAATGATCTTGTGCTTCCAAATTCAATATTGAAACCTTACGATAGATTATAATTTATTTTTAGTGGAATTTTGGAAACCAGAAGGTTGTATATATTTTCTGCAAATTATACTTGTATTTTATTAGATGCAGTGATTAACAGTATTTATATTAACGACCCTAAATTATCTAATGACAATTTTATCATTTATTATAAAGTATAAAGACCGTATTATCCCTTCGTATGAGTATTAGAATTTTAATACATTTATAATTTTAACATGTGTGTGTATGTGTGTGTGTGTTTCTAGTGGATTAAGCTGTCATTAGCAGCTGTGCAAGCATTCAAACAAAGGAACAAAGAAATGGGTGTAATATATTCAGGCCAACTCTATAAAAAATTAATTACATAATTACATACATGCATACATATATGAATATCATAATTTAATCTGCTTTATGCACGTATAGATGTTTTCTTGTAAGTGGTGATTAAATTAAAGTTTAAATTTCAGGACCAGATGAAGAGGGAAAGGAGAGTTCATCAACCTTGAAATAAGATGAAGAATATGAAAAACCTAAATTTGAACTGATCAACGACTGTTAAGAATGTAGAACTGTGAAAGAGACTAGTATAACTGTTTTCAAAAATGACAAAATATGAAATTTGAGAACATAGAAGACATTCGGCGTTTATCATGATTCGAGAGTCGAGCAAATTCCAATGGTTGAAGCTTACGAAGCAATAGAAATTGGTGGAGCACAGTTTTGGCTTTTTTCAATTTATGGATTTCCTCACATTATCAAAATGGAGAAGAAGGATTTTGTGTATGTAGTAATTGAAAAATTAGTATTAGGTTCAATTTGGTGGTATTCAGTTGCTAAATTTAATTAAAAAAACTAGCGTCAACTTATAAACTGATGCTACTCAATTGTCTTGGATTAACATTGATCCCATTTTTTTTTTTATATAAACTAGTCTGATACTAATTAGAATAGAACTAGTTTCGAAAAAAAACATCTGATGGTTCCATCAGATTAGCCTCAAAAATATTTTTCGATGCTAACTAGTATTGGAATATTGTTGATAGTATTATGTCAAATTTCTGTCTAATATTGATCTAATATTGTTTATCTTCCGACGCTAATTTAAGGCTGATCTGATATAAATTAGCATTCGATGCTAATTATCCGTTATTATAAGCAATTTTTCTTGTAGTAAAACAAAATTTTAAAATTATAAATTCAAGATTTGAAGCTATTAAAATTATATTAATATTTTATTCAGGTTGTGAGTTTGTAAATTCACCAAGCCAACCAATATCTAGTTTAAGTTTTGTTGGAAAATTAAGTACAAATTTGAAGCAAACCTGGAGTAACGAAGATAATTGAAGCAAGAGGAAACAATAATCACGACCTCGAGGCGTGCGAAACACTATCCTTAAGATAAGATTTCCGCCTCATGGGAAAGATCTTCCTAGTGCAAATGGCTCAAAAGCGGGCTGACTTCCAGGATACAAGGACGAGCTTCTGGTTAAAGTGCACTCTCTAACAGAAACTTAGAACATTACTGGAAGAAACTGATTTGTGATGGTGTAGATTGGAAAATTGAGAGCAGAAATGTTTGACTATAAAATGGAAAAAATTAGAGCCAAGAGAACATATGAGGGAGTTCTCTTACTAAAAGAAAAGGGAATCAATCCATTAAAAAAAAAACGTTACTTGTCCAGGACTTAAAAACGAAAGCCAAGCACACACAGTAACAACCATCCATTAATAAAATGAAACTACCACTCTAATTATATACTATAACCACTACAATTCACTCCTACTATAAATACATAACAACTCCAAAATAATAACAACCACCCCCAGATTCAAATGAAAGTAACAATCATTATTCAATGCTCCAAATTAATAATAGAAACTGTTATGATTTGAATTGCATGACTGAAGCAATTTGCTTTAAAAAAAAAAATAATCAAAGACTGCAATTGTTTTTAAATGCATAGTAGAATAAACAATTGGTATTTTGAAATACCATTTTGAATTAGCTTTATAACAATTCTCTCACATACTTCAAAATAACCAATGGCCACTTATTATAGAATTTAATGTTTATAAGTTTATGTCTTTCGGACTATGAACCAATCACTGAGTAACTAAACTCGAATTACAGCAATTCGTCTTTATGTAACTCAGGGGCATAGTTCCTCACACTGAATTCTCTACATCATATACTGTTCTACGGTTTGACACTTTATGGCCCTGTGCCAATCTGGATTTCTGGAGTGCTCTAAAGATGTTTACCTAAGCTTTCATAGGAATCGACCCATTTCCACACTCACATAGGTGAATCTCCATAAGGTGTGAACTGTAGTTTTTCCACATCACCATTTTATGTTGTTTATGGATTTCATTAAGAGTAATTTTACTCAACCTTATTCACTGCAATTAGTATTATCTCAACATATGGAGGACTTTCTTTAAATATGAAGTTTGACACTTAACAAGGCAACAAGTGACTTGTTGCTATAGTCACATAGGAGGGTTACTATCACTTTTGCCTTATGATTAAGGCATAAGTCCCATCCCCTTCGACGTGTTTTCCATTAACCTCTTACTTAGTGCTTTAGTCAAAGGATCAGCCAAATTTAGATCTGGCCTTACAAAATCTATTTTTACTACCGTAGATTCTAGTAGCTACTTTGTAATGGTATATCTTATCTTGATATGTCTACTTTTCCCATTATAAATTTTGCTCTTTGCTTTAGCTATTGCGGCCTAACCATCATAGTGAATTCATACTGAAACAGGAGGGTTTGTTTTAATGGAAAGATCTGTTAAGAGATTCCTTAACCACTCAGCCTCATAACATTGCCTTTTCTAAGCCGATAAGCTCACTCATGGTTTACCGAGCTATACAAGTTTGTTTTGAAGACTTCCACAACACAACACCTCTACCAAGTATAAAGATATAACCACTTGTGGATTTAATACCATCTGAATATGATATCTAATTACCATCAAAATATATTTCTAATATAGTTGGTGTGTTCCCAAACATTAGCCCATTATCTATGATGACCTTTAAATATCTAGCAACTCTGTTTAATGCTATCCAGTGATCCTTACCAGGACTATGAGTATATCTACTCAAACTAATGATAACATAAGCAACATCATGCCTTATACTATTCATTAAGTACATAAGGCTACCTACTGGGCATATCTACTTTGAATAACAATATGCTGTGTATTTTTCTTCAGTTGAATATTTCCATTAAAAGGAGTTAAGACAGATCTACCATCTGAATACCCAAATTTCTTTAAGAAATTTTCAACAAAGTGTTATTGTGATAACTTAAGGACATCATTCATAAGAATTATTTTAATTCCAAAAATAACATGTGTCTTTCCTATATCTTTCATATCAAAATTTGAGACAAGAAACTCTTTAGTCTTAATTATCAGATTCATATTATCATTGAATATTAACATGTCATCAACATAGAAACGTATTATTACGTAAGTGTTGTCATCAACATAGAAACTTATTACGTAAGTGTTGTCATCAACATAGAAACTTATTACGTAAGTGTTGTCTTCAAACGACTTAGAATATACATATTTATCTGAATCATTAATTGTATAACCATTTGAGACTAACACTTGGTCGGACTTCTCAAGCCATTAGTTTTGTGCTTGTTTACGTCCACAAATAGACTTTACCAATTTGCACACCCTATGCTCATTACCTAGGATAACACATCATTTTAGTTGTTTCATATAAATTTCTTTATCCAGGTCTCCATTAAGAAACGCAGTTTAACTTATAAATTGAGGCTAAAGCAATTATTACTCTAATTGATGTTATTTTGTTACCGGGGCATGAGCAGAGACGACCCTACATAGGGCATGACCCCTCTACTTTTTGTTTTTTATAGATCTTTTTACTTGTTAAATTATATTATAGATTTTTTAAATTTTTTTAACTTTTAGGCATATGAGTTTTTTCGGAGAAGTCTTTAAATTTAATATTGTTTTTATAAAATTTAAGTTTAAATTTCAATTTCATATCTTTATAAAAAAAAAAAGAAGATAAAATGAATATTTTTAACAACAAAACACTAACTTTCTTTATAATAAAAAAACAAATTTTCAATTTTAATAGAAGTTTTTAATCTTATAAGTGGAGAGTGATTTAAAATTCATTCACCATATTTTAACATTAAAGTTTAAGTTATTTTTTACACAAATTAATTTTGATTTTTTTAATTAAAATATTTATTCAATTATATATGTGTGAAAAAGTCAGATTGAGAAGAGAACTGAAACTTTTGAATTATCAAAATGCACTTTCAAAGTCTACGTTGATGATTTCAATGCTGTTCTAGCTTAATTGCTTAATTTTTGTAGACGTGTGTGTGATCAGTTGATGTAAATGCATGAAAATTTCAAAGGTAATGCAGACAAACCAACTCTACCGTGTGACTAGATTTTATTTGAGCAAACAATGAGACATTACATTAACAAAGAACACTCCCAATATAACTCAAACAAATTAGCCCTATTGATTAACTAGATTTCAGAATTTCTACCAATCAACTTTCATATATTTAAAGGCATCTTTGATAGTCGTAATAAAAAATGCAATAAGATAAAGTAAAAATTTAGTCATACTAATTCAAGAATAACTCAATCACACTCTTAATATAACTCAAACAAACCAACCTTATTGATTGATTTGATTTCATAATTTTTATCAATCAACTTTTATACATTTCAAAGGCGTCTCTAACGGTCATAATAAAAAAAGCAATAAGGTAAAGTAAAACTCAATCATACTAATTAAGAATAACTCGATCACACTTCCAATATGACTCAAACAAACTAGTCCTACTAATTGACTGAATTTCATAATTTTCATCAATCAATTTTCATACATTTCAAAGGCATCTCTAATAGTCATAATAAAAAATGCAATAAGGTAAAGTATAAACTCATTCATACTAATTCAAGAACAACGTGATTATACTCCTAATACCATTTATACAAACCAACTCTATCGAATGACAAGATTTTACTTTTCTATAGTTGAAAAGTATATAGACAACTTCGATGTTAGTAAGTATAGACACCATTTCTCATATATAATTGATTTAATTTGTGATTGTTGATATTACTATAATCATTTATTACATTAATATTGTAATGACCCAAGGGGTGTATTTGTCATTTTAGAGAGTTTCAGGGGGGTAGAAGAGTTATTTAGAAGTCCTTTGGGGCTTAGTTATAGTTTCTGCGCATGTGGGGGTGGAAATGGCTATTTTTCACTACACACGACTGTGTGCCCAGGACACACGACCATGTGTCTGCCTATTTAGCCAGATATATGTTTTAATTTCTTCAGTGCGCGCAGACTTCAGTTCCCAGCTTATTTCCAGCTTTTCTCTTCTCCTTCCTCAGCTCCAGTGAACCCTAGAGTTCCAGAGAGAGATCCCCCAGCAGCTCAGCTTCAGATTAGAGATCCAGAGTCTTCCAGGGAGAGAGATAGAGCTTCCATGGGGCGAGGTAAGTGTTTTCCTTACCTCCTTCGCTGAGTTCAGAGCCTGTTTGGTTGTTTCCAGCTTATGTGAACTTGATGTGTGCTTGTTTGAGATATTTCCAGCATGCTTGAGCTTGAGTATATGCATGATTGGATGATTGAGTGGCTTTCCATGTTTATTTGTGTATATGTTTATATATACATGAGATATATGTTTTATTATGATGATTGGCGTGTTTGAGATGATGATATGATAATTATGGGCATGCTAGTAGCAGTTTTGAGCTTGTATGTGTGTTGATTTGGAGTGTGGAAGTGTTGGTGTGGAAATTTCTGGATTTCTAGACGTCTTCTACAGTTTCTGGGTCGAGCACACGATCGTGCGTTCCTGAGGCACGCCTGTGCGTCTGCTTTTCTGCATGGGACACGGCCGTGTATGCTGCCCGTGTGCGTCTGAAAACCCAGACACACGCCCGTGTGCCCGAGTGACACACGCCCGTGTGCTTTCTCCCCCAATTCCACACACCCGTGTTGTTGAAACACGGGAAGAAGAAGAGGAAGGCAGACACACGCCCGTGTGCCCGAGTACACACGCCCGTGTGCCTTGCCCAGCTTTCATGAAATGTTCCAGAGCCTTGCACGCCCACCTGCACGATGGCCACACGGTCCCGTGTGCCTTGACACACGCCCGTGCGTCCCAGAACACACGCCCGTGCACAGTAGAAATCAGCAGAAATGAAATTTAAAAGAGTATTAAGTCACTCTAAGCCAATTTTAGGCACACAGAACTCAGAATTAATATCAGAAATCAGCATTTCATGCATGATTATCAGCATTAGCACGACATGCCATATCATATATTTTCAGACTGGATCTAAGGATCCAATAGCATGATTTTCAGATATACATATATGATTTTTCATATATCAGATAGGGGTGAATACGAGGGGGTGCCTGTGAGTTCGCACACCTGCTAGAGAGGGAAACTAGCGTCCGCTAGAGAGGACATGGTCACTGACCAAGCTTGTTAGAGAGAGTGCTGGTTGTGCATCAGTAGATTTATTAGGACTTTGAACTCACACGGCCAGGGTGTCGAATCCCTGTATTCATCAGTCTGGCCAGCACAGCAGATATTTTCAGATATTTCCAGATATTTCAGAGATTTTCAGTACTTTCTGATACAGTTTTAGCATATACTATACGTATATATTCAGGATCTTCAGATCACAGTTTTATTATCAGAAAGAGTTTTCAGAAAAGATAGTTTTTCAGAAAAACAAGCCTGAGGGCAAGTTTTTACAGTTTTCAGCATACATGACATCAGCATATACATTTCATTGTCATGTACAGCATCTCATGAGGAACATATGAGAACAGATCAGTAACAGAACAGAAACAGAACATAATTCAGTAAAGAATTAAGCAGTAATGGATATACTTCGGTATATCAAGAGAATCAGAATAAGAAAACTATCTAGCAGAACCTCCTACGTGATGAGTCACGTAGTCAAATGTTTTGACCTGCGAGTGTTGTGTTTGGAAACGCTTGCTGAGTGACTTTGTCACTCACTCCTTTCCCTGTTTCCTTTTGCAGGTCAGTAGTTCGAGGCTGAGCTGGAGCGAGACCGCTGCGAGATTTTGGGGATATGGCTCGGCAGCAGCAGATAGCATGTTGGCTCGCATGCTTTTATTTTCTCATGTATATATGTGTGTATTACATTATCGTATACACTGTATGATCAGTTTATTTTCATACATGAGTAGCCTGGGGAGTTTTATATGCACGCTTCAGTATATTTTAATTTACTTTCATAGTAAATTACAGTTACAGTTTCTTTATTAAGAAAAATTTTTCATACAACAGCAGATCTTTTACTGTAGAGGTCTCCGTCTCAGGAATATTTTATTATTATATGAACAGTATTTTCCGCAGTGTACAGTAGCCTAGGCCGGGGGTCGTTACAAATATATGAGTCAATACATTATTCTTATTAAAAATGAAATTAATATTGATAATATTAATTTTATTCTTATTTAATAAATTTAAAATAAGGTAAAAAAGATATTTGATTAAAATGATATTACAATATTATTTTATAATACTTAATTAAATACAATAATTTTTCATACATGTGAGTTTAACGCATTATTTTATATTCAAATCAACATTTGACTATTAATGGTGTGTGTGTGTGTGTATAAAATATACAAACCAAGAAAGTTTTTAATTAATTCTTGAATTATAGAATATTTGTAATATCTCAGGGTTAGTTTTGTCTTTTAGGCTTCTAATCTAGTGTTCGATTAAGATTGATGTGAATTCTAGGGTTGTGAAAAAGTTTTAGGGTGAAATAGATGTTTTTCTAAAGTTCGGTGGCTTGTGATAGATCCGCTTGGGAGGATTTACATGCGGGCACGGGAAAATGGTATTTTTGTAATTTTTATGTCATGCACAACCATGCATGAGAGGTGCACGCCCGTGTGTGTGATAAGTTTCAGCCGCGTTGGTTTTAAGTTAAGTTTATCCGTTTCTAAACCATTTTCACCCAAAGTTTTCATTTCATTTTCAGAGAACATCAACCTTAGGAGGGAAGATTAGCATCCAGGACCATCCAATCCAATTTAAGCTTACAATTTCTTAGAGAGAGAAGCATGTCTCGAGGCAGGCGGTTCTTACCTCTTTCCCTTGTGCTTGTGATGTGTTTGATGCATGTTTGGTTGAGATAAGTTCGATTCTAGCATGCTTATGATGTTTCTTGTGTGCTTGATGCCATGAGAATGATGATAATGATGATTTATTACATATATGTGTGATATGTATGTGAATATGTGTTTATATATGCTTTTATGATGGGTTGGATGATTGACTATATGATTGGAAGTTATGGAAGGAATAAGTGTGTGTATATGAAGTGTTTTGCATGTGAGATATGTTTATTGTGCATTTGAGTTGAGATTTAGATGGGAATCAACTTGATTCTAAGCGGTCATGGTAGTGTAAAGCAGGACACACGCTTGTGCATACTACATTTTCTATACGGTCACGGTCGTGTTCACGTAGTCGTGCATGACCTAAAATACAGGGTCACTCCCGTGCATGTTCATGCATGCCCATGCACCAAGAGAAATCTGACATCAAGATTGAAGAGAAACATAACAGATTTCGTAGCCAGATGTCTAGTATGTTAGTAGGTTAAGGTAAAGCATCAGAGACCATCAGGGTTATTACAGTCTTTGAGTGTGCCAGAATGGAAATGGGAGAGCATTTCCATGGATTTCATCTCAAGACTACCTAGAGTCAGACAGGACTATTCTAGCATATGGGTGATTGTAGATAGATTGAGTAAATCAACCCATTTTTTACCTGTTAGAGATAGTATGACAACTGATCAGTTGGGTCGATTGTATGTCAGAGAGATAGTGAAACAACATGGAGTTTCCAGAATTATTATGTCAGATAAAGACTCCAGATTTCTGTCAACTTTCTGGAGGAGTTTGTAGAGGACATTTGGGACTCGTTTATACTTCAGTTCAGCTTATCATCCTCAATCAGATAGCCAGACAGAGAGGATGAACCAGATTCTGGAAGATATGTTGAGAGCTTGTTACCTAGACTTTCAGACCAACTGGGTAGAGCTACTACCATTGATGGAGTTCGCGTATAATAATAGTTACCAGTCAACTATTCAGATGGCTCCATTTGAAGTATTGTATGGTAGGAAATACAGATCTCTCTTACATTGGGATGAAATTGGAGAGAGAGATTCAGTGGAAGCTGTAGTGGGTCCAAAAATGACTCAACAGATGATCAAGCAAATCAGAATCATCAGGTAGAAAATAAGACAGGCCTAGGATCACTAAAAGATTTATGCAGATATGAGACATAAGGAGTTAGAGTTAGAGTTCGAGGTTGGAGACTACATGTTTCTGAAAGTCACTCCTTATCGTCATGTGTTAAGATTTGGCAAAAAGGGCAAGTTGGCCCTGAGGTTCATTGAACCTTATGAGATCTTAGAGAGAGTTGGTCTGGTCGCTTACAGATTGGTATTACCTGTCAGTATAGACAGATTCCATGATGTCTTCCATGTATCTCAGTTGAAGAAGTACATTAGAGACCCTTCACATGTTCTTGAGCTTCCAGAGTTGGAATTGGCTGAAGATCTGAGTTATCAAAAAAATCCAGTTCAGATCATAGACAGAAGAGTTAAAGTGCTCAGAAACAAGGAGATTCCTCTAGTCAGAGTTCTGTGGAGGAATCAGAGGCAGGAAGAATCCACGTGAGAAGTGGAGTCTGAAATCAGGGATAGGTTTTTCAAGCTTTTCAGGTAATTCCGGGGATGAAATTTTTATAAGAGGGAGAGATTATAACATCTCAGGGTTAGTTTTGTCTTTTAGGCTTCTAATCTGGGTTTATATTGAGATTGATGTGAATTCTAGGGTTGTGAAAAAGTTTTAGGATGAAATAGACTTTTTTCTAGAGTTCGATGGCTTGTGTATGGATCCGATTGGGAGGATTTACATTCGGGAGTGGGAAAATGGTATTTTTGTAATTTTCCTGCCATACATGACCGTGCATGAGAGATGCATACTCGTGCGTGCGATAAGTTTCAACCGCGTTGGTTTTAAGTTAAGTTTATCTATTTCCAAACCATTTCACCCAAAGTTTTCATTTCATTTTCAAAGAACATCAACCCTAGAAGGGAAGATCAGTATCTAGGACCATCCAATCCAGCTTAAGCTTGCAATTTCTTAGAGAGAGAAACATGTCTCGAGGTAGGTGGTTCTTACCTTTTTCCCTTGTGCTTGTGATGTGTTTGATGCATGTTTGGTTGAGATGAGTTCAATTCTAGCATGCTTATAATGTTTCTTGTGTGCTTGATGCCATGAGAATGATGATGATGATGATGATGATGATGATGATTTATTACATATATGTGTGATATGTATGAGAATATGTGTTTATATATGCTTTTATGAGGGGTTAGATGATTGACTATGTGATTGGAAGTAATGGAAGGAATAAGTGTATGTATATGAAGTGTTTT
Organism: Anacardium occidentale; assembly: GCA_026122585.1. Taxonomy (NCBI): domain Eukaryota; kingdom Viridiplantae; phylum Streptophyta; class Magnoliopsida; order Sapindales; family Anacardiaceae; genus Anacardium; species Anacardium occidentale. Next base: position 185,205 of record JAJEJH010000237.1, read on the forward strand.
GCATGTGAGATATGGTTATTGTGCATTTGAGTTGAGATTTGGATGGGAATCAGCTTGATTTCAAGCAGTCATGGTAGTGCAGAGTAGGACGCACACCCGTGCATGCGTAGCGCATGCCTGTGTATATTACATTTTCTACATGGTTACGGTCGTGTTCACGTAGCCGTGCATAACCTAAAATACAGGGTCATGCCCGTGCATGTTAATACACACCTGTGCACCGAGAGAAAATGAGAAATATACAAAAAAATCACAGAACCAAGCACGATCACATGCACGACTTGCTCACGGTCTCGTGCAAGTTCATGCACACCCGTGCACACGGCACGCACGCCCGTGTGTCAGGCAGAAAAGAGAAAATAAGCATGAAATAAGAAATGTGCACAGTAAAAGCCATCAAATGAATATGAAACAGTAAAATAAGCTTAGTTAAGCTTACATGATGCATCATATACATAACATAGCATGACATGCCATACAGAGTTTTCAAAAAGGGATCCAAGGATCAAAATTCATGTTTTCAGTTGAAAAACATTGATTTCAAGGGTGAATACGAGGGGGCACTTGTGAGTTTCAGCACACCCGTTGCATCAAGAGCTATATGCTCATTACTAGCCCTATATATCGGCATATGTCGGAGTGCTCAGTTACTAGATTATAGGTTTCTTGATCCTAGGATCAGATGCAGCTATAGCATGAGGCGCTCAGTTCATTATGAGATTCAGAGGTATCACGTGACCCATACAATTTATGGCGCATGTTTACATAGGAAACTCACATAGTCAGGGTGCCAAATCCTTATATTCATTAGTCTGCACAACATAGCAGGTACCCCAAGGTACATAGTTTTCAGCATAGCTTTCAGATCAATTTTTATATGAGTTTTCAGATATTTGATCCCAGGATCCAATAGTAGTTTTTTAATAAACAATTTTTAGAAAGTTATTTTCAGTATACAGGCCTAGGCCTAGCTATATTTTCAGCATATTGCATAGCATGTCATTAGTATATGACATAGCAGCATATCATTCAGAGAATGATAAGACAGTAAGAAACAGTAAATGAACAGAAAATGAAACATCGTGTAATAAGACATGAATGTCAGTATGTAAGAACATGAAAAGCCACGTAATAATACGTGAAGTACAGAAAACAAGTAACAGAACAGAACAGTAAAGATAAGGACAACATAATGAAAAGTTAAATATAAGAACGATGACACGTGAGAACTAGTTTAGTTTCTTCGCGTGTATAAGTCTGTTTCAGTATGCGATGATGTGGCAATCGTCCGAGAGGGATTGGTTTAGGGTCAGAGATAGGAAGCGCTTCCTGAGTGATTATATCACTTACTCCTTACTTTTCTTTCTCTTGTAGGTTAGTATGTTAGGGGCTGAGATGAGGGGTTGGCTATCGTCTGAGATCCATTATGCTTCAGTTTTACAGCATGCATCGGTTTGCATGCTTATTTAGTTTTTTTTGCATGTAAATGTACATGTTTTACCACACACGTACTTTAATATAATAAAGTTTTGGGTATGTATATGTATATGTATACATTTGCACCACATGTTTTCCATTGCAGCATTTCAGTTCAGTTTAGGTATTCTGGTTGGGTATTATTGACCATATTTTTCCTTATTTATTTATATTATATTTTTATTGAAATTTAGAAAAGCAGTAAACAGTAATACCCAACTGGGGTGCCTACAATATTTTACAAATGTTTATATTTTTTCATTTCGCAGAGGTGTTATCTTCTTTAATTTTTTTCTTCTTCATTTTATTTATTATATTTTTATATAACAAACTATATAATATAAAAAGTGGAGCTTTAGGATGCTTTCTTCTAAACCCTTTGGAATCCAAAGGGGGATGCACTAAGAGATGGACTACAAGACCAATTACAACAAAATTGCATGGAGACTGATTTCAGATGAGGATATTGAAGCAAGAAGCCATAAATAAGTCAATGAAGATATAGACAGACATGAATAAAGAAGGAGAGATTACCTAGCAGCCTTGGTAGAGTCGTAACAGGCTTAGAAGGAGGCTAAGGGAACAATAACAGCTATTTGGAGTAGCACAACGAGCAGACCAGGTGAAACAAAGTGAACAGAGGAGGGGGCAACCAGCTACAGGCGAGGGTTTGCACGTAGGTGAATTGGGGAAGAAGAGATCTGCATGCAAATATATATTCAAATTTTGCATCGGATTAATTTCAAATGCTAAATTTTAATAATTAGCATTGAATCATAAAATCCGATGCTAAATTTTAATAATTAGCATTGGATCATCAAATTCGATGCTAAATGAAAACTATTTAGCATCAAATCATGTAATCTGATGCTAAATGAAAACGAATAAATTTAGTCACTGTTGTTGGAATAACATCGGATACTTAGTCGATGCTAAAAGAATTACATGGAAAAATAGCATTGGACACAAATCTGATGCTAAAATATTATTAATATCAATTAGCATCGAATATTGAAATTTGATGCTAATTGCAAGCTTCCCAATTACTTCGTTGTTGGAATAGCATCAGATACTTGGTTGATGCAAATAAAATATTGGAAAAAATTAGCAACAGAAACAATTCTAATGGTGAAATTTTATTAACATCAATTAGCTATTGAATCAAATATGAAAAAATATATGAAATCAATTATAGGATAGCATCAGAATATGCGTTGGAATATTTTCTAATGCTATATACGTATTAATGCCATAGGATTATAATCAGATTATGTTTTCAATGCTAAATAGTATCTGATTTTTGCCAATGTTAGAATGAAAACTCTTTTCGGATGTTAATCTGATGCTAACTACTTTTTAATTTTATTTCAAAGCTAATCCGATACAAATTAGTATTGGATTAAGTCTGATACTAATTTTTCGGTTCTAATAATAGCTTTTATTATAGTGGTTATTATTATTAAAACTTTGGTTTCTTGTTCTTAGGTTGAGGGGGAACCATTTGGTTTTCAACAACATTAGCCTCGGATGTCAATTTCTTGGCCTCATTGGCTTTATCTCTAAGCGTATTTGGCTCCTCGGATGTTCGTATTCGGACTCGTTTCGTACTGTTCGGGTTCGGGTTTGTATTTGTGTTCGCCGAACTTTTTAGTTCGGGTTCGTATAATTAAGTTCGTATAATTCGTTTTTATATTTATTAAAAATTATAATTAATACAAATAATTAATAAAATTTAATTAAAAAAATTATTATTTTAAGTTCGGGTTCGTGTTCATGTTCGGTTCGCATAGTTCGTATTCGGGCTCATTTGAACCGAACTTTAAAATTGCAGTTCGTGTTCGTATTTGGGTTCGTTCGGCTCGTTTCAGGCTCGTTCAAGTCGAACTCAAAAACGAACCCAAACATGTTCGGTTCGAATCCAGCCCTACATGTACTATCACATCTTCTAAGCTCATTTGCTTTCTGCTTATGTTTCATTCTATTCATATAATCTCTCCGCGAAGAACTTTCTCAATTAAACATCCAACCACAAAAAATTCAGAGAGAGTTATATCCTCATTTTTTAAAATCATTTATGAACGTTCATTGAAACTTTTTTGTCTTCTACCATTTTAAATTCTAAGAAATTTCCTACCACATATTTTTGTGGTCCAGCATCCTCAACAACATATTGTTTATTTAGAAATGCCCAAATTTCGTTTGCAGTTTTATACAAACAGTTGACATCATAAAGTTTGTTCGATAAAGTACTCAAAATAGTGTGACAACATCCCTTATTTCCTTTCTTCCATGTGTCTAGCTTTTTGTCATAATCTTCGACATCTGGTTTCGGTTCCTCAATTGTAAGGTACTCGGCAAATCCAAGAACATCTAGGGAGTCGAATACTTTCTCTTACTATCTCTTGAAATGAGCTCCAGCAAAAAGTTCAATTTTTGAGATGTCAAGAAGCGACTTGGCGGTGAGAATAGCAACGTCCATTTTTTTTTTTAAAAGAAATCTGATCTTAAGATTGTTGGAAAATTAATTACAAATTAGAAGCAAATCTGGAGCAACAATGATAAGAGGAAATAATAATCGCGACGTCAGGGCCTGTGAAACACTGTCCTCAAGATCAGATCTCTACCCAACAGATCTTCTTTAGTGCAAATGGCTCAAAAGTAGCCAACCATACAAAGTAACAGCCATCCATTGATAAAATGAAACTGCCACCGTAACCGCTCCAATTTACTCCCATTATTAATACATCACAGCTGCATAATAATAACCGCTACACAAATTCAAAAGAAAGTAACAGTTACTATTCAATGCTCCAAATTAATAATAGGAACTGTTCTGATTTGAATAAGCAATTTTTAATTTTACGGAATCCGAAAATATAAGTTTTAAATTATATAATCATATCCTATGTCAGGACTACGTTTAATACTAATAAAAAAGAAAATCATTCGCGCGAGAGTGGACCAAAAGCTTTTCAATAATTTTCTAGCTTTCGGCAAAGTTGAGACATGGCCAATTCTGACTAGACTACGTTGTCCTGTAATAACTGGTCGCCCGCCCGTGACGTAGGAATCAAATTAGTCAACAGAATTAAACGTCCTTGACGTTATTTCTCACGTCATGACCAATTACTTGCCGCCAATTCATCTCAATTCGTGAAACACAATCTTCCATGTCCTCGTGGTTTATCCGCCATGTGTATGGGCTTTTCGTTTTGGTTCGTAAATGAGAATCTTTCCCCACTTGCAGAGTGTAAGTAAATTTATGTACTCTCCTTATATGCTTGAGATTCCCTGTTGACTAAAAAGTATGGTCTTTCCCCTAACTCCGACATTGCTAAAAAGTATGGTCTTTCCATTCATTAAACACAAATAAACGGTTCACAATATGTTATTTTAGCGTGAATCACATTTCTCACCCAACTTGTTCCACACCTTGTGTATAGACATCCATCTTTTCATTCAAAACCTAATTTTAGCAACATGAATTTGAAAATAGGAAAGTAAAAATATCCCATCACTCTATTTTTCTGAATCTTTATGTTAAGCATGTAAATTTATCAAATGACTATCATCACTCTTTTCTACATTTTACAATTCTTCACAATATCATTTTTTTACTACTACCAACAAAATTGTCATTGTTTTCATTTTGGTGAAGCCAATGGTGGTAAGTCACACCAGTTAGCTTGCTTATTTGAGTTAAAACCAATAACACCAACTAATGTCAAAACATTTAACAACCTAGAATCGAATCATTTGGAATCCAAAACCCAACACCATGACCATAATTTATCTTCATGCAAGGCCAAAAGACTATTTCCCATTCATAGTTCTCCAAGTTTTAAAAACCCAGTCTCTCACTCATGAAAATAATTTAATATTAAATAAAATAGAAAACAGTAACATTTCAAGGGTAATTTTGTCATTTTATGATTAAAATTTTATAAAATAATAAAATAATTTTTATATAAATTTAAAAAATTATTAAAAAAATTTAAAAAAATTAAAAAAATAAACTGGCCACAGCCGCTGATGCCGACGGCGGTGGCCGTTGATAATCACACCAGGTGGTCATCTCCAACTACCTGGTTCCAAGGGAGGTCAGATCTGACCTCCCTGTTCTGTGGAGGTAGCCAGATCGGTCGCCTCCTGTTTTGGAGGAGGCGGTCAGATCTGGCCACCGAAAACGACCGAAGAGGGTCGGTATTGGTCCCAACGACTGTTTCCAACCACGTTTGTCGGGGAGGAGGCTAGATCTGGCCTTCTCTTCCAAAACTGGAAGCCGCCTCCACCCAACGGGGAGGCCTGATCTGGCCTCCCCTGGAACCAGGTGGTCGGAGACGACCACTTGGTACGATTATTTTTTTAAAATTTTTAATATTTTTTTTAAAATTTTAATATATATTTTTTATTTTTTTATATTTAAAAATTATTTTATAATTTTATTATAAATTTTTATTTATTAAAAGGTATTTTAGTCATTTCATTTAAAAAATTATAAAATATGTTTGAATTTTGGTCCAGGGATGAAAGACTGAACTTTTGAAACTTGGAAGATGGGACTTTGTCCCCGCCTCAAACTATGCATGGGAAATAGTCATTTGGCCTCATGTCAAACCAAAAGCCCTGCAATCCATGCCCATAAAACACAACCACTCATCACCCTTCCCCACATGTATCCTCTTTGATCAAAACCCTCATAGTCTAGTTCTGCTTCTCCTTTCAAGTAGCACAAAAAATCCACACTCTTAAACTCTCTTTAATCGAATTATTTTTTCCTTTATTGGCAGTGATTTTAGATGGTCTCAGACACAAGCAACAAGAAAATCGCATAAAAAAAAAAAAGTGATTAAGAAGAGGGGAAAAAGTAGTGAAGGTGGTATCTTCTTCCAAGGCAAAAAGGTACAAACTGGTGGTGGCCAAAATCAAGAAAATAAGAAAAGTAATAGATGATAGTGAAATTCAACTGGCAAATCATATAATTGAAGCGCGTAAGAAAGAGGAAAAAGGCGTAGAAGGAGAAAGAAGAAAGTGAAATGACAAGGACAAGAAAGATGACAGACTATAACAGGTGTAATATAATAATCATTTGTCGACATTAAGTTTTGGTTGAGAAATGTGATTATGTATTTAAAGAGTGAAAAAGTGTTTTAAGAACTAACATTAGGTGGTAAGTTTTTTTTCCTCTTCAAAAAAAAAAAAAAAAAGGAAAATATTATTCACTCTTTATAATATTATATTCCTTCTTAAGAAAATGGGATCCTATTTTCTTAATTCAATATTTACATGCCAATAAGTTAAACAAGTTGTTTAAAGGGTTTATCTCCATCTATCAGAATCCTGCTAGAGGATTTTGTGTGCACACACACACAAATTTTATTAGTATTATTTAATCATTAAGACAATTTTAATTTAATTATCATTCTGGGCCACATAAATTTAACTATGTTTGCTATTCATGCATGACAATATTACGCCAAATTTTATTCCATGTGAATGTTAGGGTATGACAAAGAGAAATATCAGTCAAACAGAGAACTACACACCACATTTTTTAACTGAATAATACCTCAATTGTTATTAGAAACAGAAAATGAGAGAAAAGTTTTTTAATTACAATTATGAAAAATTACTCACACTCTTTTCTAATTATAAAAAATTAAAATAAAACACATATATGTAAGCGAAAAAGAACTTAACAACTAGTGACAACTAGACAACCCTTGGATCTTTATCATCGACTTAAAAAAATATCTCCAAAACTTTCATCTTGATTGTCAATCAACAAAGAGGAAGAGATTAGAGAATATTCTGGAACCCCTAGACTTTGCTAATCCTCTCAAATAGATGAAGAAGAACTCCCTCTCCCTTTGGTTATTCAACTTCTCATCCCATATACATGAAACTCACTATTTCATTTAAGAGATAAAATGCACCGTTTTTGTGATAAACTAAAATTAGCCTTCACATCTTCTCTAAAATCACAAACTAGACGCAATAGTTTTGATTTAAACGTAACAACTAATTTTAGTAATAAATTTGACACTCATCAACAATCAATCCTATACAATTACAACAAAAGTAATAACAAATCAGTTTAATAACCAACTAACAAAAAATATTTCTTCCCTTACTCATTAAAAAAAATCTTCCCCCTTGTCATCTTATCTTCGATTTTAACTATCTTTAATTTCTATTTTTATTTGAAAATCTTGTTCTATCATCACTGTCTCATTGTTATTGTGTTCACACTTCACCAAGTTAAGCCTTTCTCTTAAAACACAAAACATGTTTGTAGATAATGGTTTAGTTAAAATATCTGCCACTTGAAATTCAAATGGCACAAATTGCACTGCTAACTTGTTTGTTGCAACTTGCTCCCTTATATAATGCATATCTAACTTTGTGTGCTTAGTTTTGCCATTAAACATAGGATTGGAGGCTAAAGCACCTACACCCTAGTTATCACACCACACAATTGATTTTTTTACAAACTGTATTTGTATCATTGATTGTAAATTCTATATCCAAGCCAACTTAATAGATATTTGAGTAAAAGACTTGTATTATGCCTTTGTAAAAGAAAGTAATCACTATTTGTTTTGTTGAACTCCATTGCACTAAATTTCCTCCAAAGAACACATATCCACCAATTGTGGATCTTCTATCACTCAAGTTTTTTGCCCAATTTACATCTATATAAGCCTATATTATTAGAATATTGGCTGGTTTGAACTTAAGTCCAAAATTTAAAGTCCCTTTTAACATATCTTAAAGTGTTTTTGCAAGCTTGCCATTGTAGCTTTGTTGGAGCCTTTAGAAACTAGCTAAGCTTGTTAACAACAAAGGAAAATCTAGTCTAGTTATTAACAAGTATTGCAAGGCACTTATTATACTTATGTATAACATTAAATCTTCAAACAAATCATTAAATTTTGTAAACTATTTTACTCCAATTGCCATAGAAGTGGTAGAGGGATTAGCATCTTACATCCTGGTTTTTATTAGTAAATCATGTGCAAATTTAGACAAACACAAAGTTAATCTTGATTGTTCTCTTTGTGATTCAAAACCCAAAAAATAACTCAGCTCACCTAGATCTTTTAAAGAAAAATCCATATTAAGGCTAGCCAACAATTCTTGAATAAACTTTGAATTAGTGCCAATTAAAAATATGTTATCAACATAAACTAACACATACACTATAACATCCTGATTTTTATAAATGAACAGACTAGTATCAGCTACAAAATTTTAAAACCTTTCTATCAACACATTCCTCAATATCTTAGACTAGGCCTTTGAAGCCTGTTTAAGTCTATACAATGCTTTAATCAGTTTACAAACATGATCAGTCGACAAATATATATCTATCTTTTTTCAACACTATTTAAGAAAACATTAGTAACATCAATTTGATGTATTGACTAGTTAAAGCAATAGCCAGAGTGAACATTATTTTCAAAGGCATAGACTTTATCACAGGATTGAAAGTGTCTAAGTAGTTAATATCAAGTGTCTATCGAAACCCCTTAGCCACTAATCTGGCTTTGTACTTCTACAGTGATCCATCAAGTTTAAGTTTTGTTTTGAAAACCCATTTGTGATCTATAATATTCATGTTAGATTGATATGGTACTAACTCCCACATATGAGTTTTTTTTTTTTTGCAGAAAAATAACCTTTTCCCTTATTGTGTGAAATTAATAAGGCTTACTTAAGGCTTCTGCTACATTTTTTAGTTCTGTTAAATCATAGCTCAGTATACTTCTTGTGAAACATTTTGGTGATAGTAAAGAACAAACTTTTGATTTGGTAACCATCGGATGTATGGATGACACAGTTGTTGTCTTTAACTCATTATTAGGTTTGGACAACAAAGTATTTTCTGTTGATAAAACAACTTCCAAGTGAGTTATAGAATGACTACTACGGTAAGGGCAAACTAGATTTCTATAATGACTTTTTTGTTTTTTAGAGGAAAGATTTATTTGAGTTTTAATAGTTTCAAATGAAGATGGAAACAAGTTCAATTGGCTATCAGTTGTTTCAGTGAGATGTGGCAAATTTAGACCTAGAGGTTTTTTTTATTAACAAGTGGAACAATATGTATAATGATGTAAGTCTTCCCTACAGTTTCTACTTTCTTAAGACCTAGGCTGGATAGTTTTCCTTTGGAACAACTCATATCATAGTTTTTAAGATTATTTTCTGAGTTCATGGTAGTTTTTTTAGGAATAAAGAAGCTATTAAGAAAACTCTCATTTTATCAACTAAAACATTATGTTTAAGGAAATAAGGATAAATTTTAAAAGGAAATTTAGTTTTATTGAAAGTAACACTTACTGAAACATATAATCGACTAGAAGTATTCAAACATCTATAGCCTTTATGTTGTAGACTATATCCTATGAAAATAATTTTTTGCATATGAAAATCTAGATGCTTGTTATAGGAAAACAATCGCAACCAAAAGTTTTAGAAAAGTGTATTCAACTAGTTGTTGAAAAAGTTCTTGAAAAGGTGATGACATGTTTATTACAAGTATAGGCAAATGATTAATAGCAGTTGTAATAACCCAGGGGTAGAATTGTCCTTTAGGCTCTAAAACCAAGGGTAAAAGAGAGATTTTCAAATAGAAAATATATTTGAGAGGGTTAAAGGGTAGAAAAGTTATTTATAAGCCTTTTGTGGCTTGTACATAGATATTTTGGGAAGAATATTCTATGTATGGCACAAAGAGAGAGAGAATTAAGATTTTCCTTGCACACACGATCGTGTGTTAGGTGAGAGGTGACATAAATGTTTAGTTTTTCTTATTTTTGCCCAGTGTATTCCATTTAGCTTTCTTCTCTTTTTCATTTCTAGCAAACCCTAGTCCAAAAACCATCCAACTAGTAGCCATAAACCAAGTTAGAGATCTAGACATGGCTAGAGAGAGATCCAGATGTAATGGTGAGAGGTAAGTGTTTCCTTGCCTCTTTTATTTGAGTTTTTGCATGATTTGCTGGTTTGAGTTCCCTTCATGTGTTTGTTGCATGCTAAGAATGCGTTATAGCATGATTTGATAATGAAATGAGATATTGGATGATGATTGATGAGTTTTTATGAGATGTTTTGATAATTATGTGCTTGGGTATGTATTTAAGAGAAATGTGTGATTTTTAACATGCTTTATGATGAATAGATGACATGAGCATGTTTATTGGTTGATATATTTGATGTATGAACGTTTGAATGAGTTATGGTTGTATTTTGAGTTGAGAAATCTGAGATTTTTGGATTTTCATATGCGTATTACAGAAGAAGAGTTGATTACACGACTGTTTACTAGAGTATACATGCCCGTATGGCCTCATGTTTACATGAACATGACCTTGCATGACACTCGTGTACATATAAAAATCCAGACACATGCCCGTGTAGTCGATGCACATGCCTGTGTGCTTATTCCTAATTTCACAAGCCCATGTAAGTAAGACATGAGAGTGTGTTTGTGCTGTTACACACCCATATAGTATGGTTGTAACATCCCAAGTTTGGGGTCAGATTGAGATTTTTGAGTATTCTAGGGTTGTGAGAAAGTTTTGCAGTGATAGGGGAGTTTTTCTTGAGTTTGGTGGCTTACGCATGGATCCGATTGGGAGGATTTGTATGCGAGCACGGAAAAATGACATTTTTGTAATTTTCTCGGGATGCACGACCGTGCATAAGAGGTGGACGCCCGTGCATGCATATTTTTCCAGCTGTCTTGGTTTTAAGTCGTGTTTATCCGTTTCCAAACTCATTTTCACCCAAAGTTTTCCTTTCAATTTCAGAGAATCCCAACCCTAGAAGTGGAGAGCAGCTTCCAGGACCTTCCAATCTAGCTTGATCTTTTGTTCTTCTTGAGAGAGAAAGCATGTCAAGAGGTAGGTGCTTCCTTCCTCTTTCCCTTGAGTTTTGATATGTTTGATCCGTGCTTTGATGCATGAGTTTTGTTTCCAGCATGCTTGTGATGTTTTCCTTGTGTGCTGATGATGATTTGAGATGATTATGATGATGATTGATGCTTATATGCATGTGATATGTGAGAATATATGTTTATATATGCTTTTGAGATTGGGTTGGATGATGTGCTTGAGATTTGAAGTTGTTGGAAGTGTTAATATGCTTATATGAAGTGTTGTGCATGTGAATTATGTTTAATTTGCATTTGGTATGCGATTTTGGTCGGAATCGAGTTGATTCTAGGCGGTCATAGAGGTGAAGAGCAGGACGCACCCCCGTGCACCCGAGGCACATACCCGTGCATACTGCGTTATCTACATGGTCACGGTCGTGTTTATGTGCCCGTGCATGACCTAATTTGAAGGGTCACGACCGGGCATAGTTCATGCACGCTCATGCACCAAGAGAAAATGAGAAATATGCTTGAAATTCCAGAACCTTGCACGACCACACGTACGATTTGGGTCACGGTCCCGTGCACGTTCATGCACGCCTGTGCACACGACACGCACGCCTGTGCGTCAGGTAGAAAAGAGAAAAATAAGAAAGAAATAAGAAATATACACAGTAAACCCTATCCAATGGATAGAAAACAGTAATATGAGCTCAAATAAGAATACATGATGCATCATACATACAGCATAACATGGCATGCCATACAGTGTTTTCAGAAATAGATCCAAAGATCTGAATTCATGTTTTCAGTTGAAAAACATAGATTCCAAGGGTGAATACGAAGGGGCACTTGTGAGTTTCAGCACCCGTGACACCAGGAGCTATATGCTCATTACTAGCCCTATGTATTGGCATGTGTCGGGTTACTCAGCTAGCAGATTTAGGTTTCCTGATCCCAGGATCAGATGCTATATAGCACGAGGCATTCAGTTCAGATCAGTTTCCAGACCCAGGCCTGATGGCATCACGTGGTCCATACAGTTTGTGGAGCGTGTTTACAAAGGAAACTCACATAGTTAGGGTACCGAATCTCTGTATTCATCAGTCTGTGCAACACAGTTTTTAGTATAGCATAGTACCCCAGGGTACTCAGTTTTCAGCATAACATGTACCCCAGGGTACATAGTTTTCAGTACAGCTTTCAGATAAAGCTTTTATATGATTTCAAATATGGGATTTCAAGATCCAACAGCAGTTTTCATGAATAGTTTTCAGAAAACTATTTTCAGTATACTAGCCCTGGCCCAGTTATGATTTCAGCATGTTACGTATCATGTCATTATTATATGACACATCAGTATATCATTCCGAGAATGATAAGATAGTAAGAAACGGTAAATGAACAGAATATGAAACAACGTGTAAAAGACACAAACAACAGAATATCAGAACATGATAAGCCACGTAATGACACGTGAACTTCAGTAACAGTAACAGATCAGAATAGTAAAGTAAGGATTCCAGTCAGAGATTAGTGAGTCGAGTTCGACCGCTCGGATTACTCTTTACTCTAGGTTGTTTACGTATACTCATATACGTATTTTACGACCCGATATGAGGTAGTTCCAGCCAGTGAAGATGAGAAAGATGTCAGTTGAGCCTATTCTGTTTGAAATGAGGTGGCAATCCTTCGAGAAGGATTGGGTTTAGGGTCAGAGGATATGAAGTGCTTACTGGGTGATTTTATCACTCACTCCCTACTTCCCTTTCTTTTGCAGGTGAGTTTTGGGAGCTGGGAGGAGGAGTTGGCTGCCGTTTGGGATCCAGTTATTTATGTTTTTCAGCATGCTCTGGTTTGCATGCTTGATCAGTTTTTATTTGTATGCACATGTATATGTTTTTATTACACACGTTTCACGAATATTTTAATATATAAACTCAGTTTTTATTTAGGCATGTATATATGTATGTATACATTGTACCACAAGTTTTTTTCCGCTACGATATGTTTGTTCAGTTTAGACATTTCGGTCGGGTATTATTGACCTTATTTTCTTTATTTATTTATTATTATTTTATTTAAAGCAGTGAACAGTAATACCCCTCTGAGGTGTCCTACAGTGGTACATGACCTTGTGCCTTAGACGCATACCTGTGTGTCTGTACCACACTCCTGTGTGGTCAGCCCAATATTTTCAGATTGATTATAGAAGCTAGCATGACAAAGCACACGACTAGCATATATCTGCGTGTTTCTCTACACAAGCCCATGTGTTTGACATTGCATACCTGTGTGCCTTAAGAAAAACAAAGAAACAGTTCCAAAACAATCTTCAAGAAAAGTTAAGTAATTTTAAGCCACTCCTAAGCATGAGAAATGTATAAATAATAAGATATAACAACATATCATGCATGATTATTAGAGCATAGAACATGACATGCCATATCAGATGTTTTCAAAAATGGATTTAAGGATCTAATAACATGATTTTAAAAGTAAAGTTACGTGATATTTTGGACATCAGTTAAGAGTGGATACAAGAGAGTACTATACTCCCACTAGAAAGTGAAACCAGTATCTGCTAAAGTAGACATGGTCTTTGACCAAACTCATTAGAGAGAGTGCTGGCATGCACGAGTAGTTTTATTATCGGATTAAATATACATGACTAGGTTGTCGAGTCTCTGTATTCATCAGTTTGGCCAACATAGCAGATATGTTTAGATACAATACTTTTTAATACAGATTTTAACTATACTATATGTATGTATTCAAGATCTTCGAATCAAAGTTTTATATTAGAAAAAGTTTTCAGAAAAGAAAGAATTTTCAGAAATCAGGCTCAAGGGCAAGTTTTTATAACTACTTAGTATCTATATGACATCAGAGCATGCATATCATGTTATGTACAACATTCATGAGAAATAAGATGGAGAAAGACGAAGAACACTTCTGAAAATAGATAAAATAAGAAAGTAAAGAAATCAGAAATCAGAAATAAAGAAATAAAAAAAATCGTAAAATAAGAATCACGTAAAAGATATGAGATCAGCTTGAGCTTGAAGCTTAGGAGTGTTAGAGATAGGAAATGCTTATTGAGTGATTTTATTGCTCACCCCTTTCCCTTCTTTTCTCTTTTGTAGGTTAGTGATCCTTGAACTGAGCTGGCACAATGTAGTGTTAGATTTTAGGGACATGGCTTGACAGCAGATAGCATGTTTTAGCTTGCATGCTTTATTTAGTTTGCATGTATATATGTGTGTATTATACTTTAGTATATATTATATGAATAGTATATTTTATACATGAGCAATTTGGGAAGTATAAATGCACATCCAGTTTCTTTTTATGATCATTGTTAATATGAAAATTTTATTTTCAGCTTCCGCATTTATATTTGAAAAATTTAAGCAGTAACTTTATTGTAGGGATTCCTGTTATAGGTGAATTATTAATATAATAAATATTATAAGTATTTGCACATAGGAGGCCTGTGGCGGGGGTCACTACAACAACAACTTGAATAGCTAATAAGAAAAATGATAAAGGTAAATATGTTTGTGATAGAAGTGTAAAAATGGTTTCAACTAAATGCTTATGCTTCCTTTCTATTCTATCATTTTGCTAATGAATATAAGGATAAAGATGTCTATAATTGATACATTTATCTTGAAGAATATCAGTGAGACTCTTAAATTCCTTTCCTTAATCACCTTGCAAGGTTTTGACT
This sequence comes from Anacardium occidentale, assembly GCA_026122585.1. Classification (NCBI taxonomy): domain Eukaryota; kingdom Viridiplantae; phylum Streptophyta; class Magnoliopsida; order Sapindales; family Anacardiaceae; genus Anacardium; species Anacardium occidentale. Next base: position 200,297 of record JAJEJH010000237.1, read on the forward strand.
TTATGATCTAATTGTTTTTCTATAAACTCTAAAAACTTTATAACCACTTCTTTTTTTCACTCCATGTTTGTTAAGGGAAAACCCATAAAAACTTGGAGAATTCATCTATAAACACTACATAATACATGAATCCTTCTAAAGAAGTGATTGAAGTTAGTTTCCCATAATTCAATATAAACTAATTCAAGGGGTTGCTTAGCTCTTGATATGGAATAAGGGAATGATTTAACATTATTGTTTCCTAGCTGACAACCATGACAAAGAGACATTTTATTTATAATGGTACTATCATACTTTATTATTTTGAGAACAGAAACAAGTATTTTAGTACAAGGATGGCAGAACAGAAACAAGTATTTGAGTACAAGGATGACATAACCTTTTATGTCATATTAAAAGATCAATTTTCTTAACAGAGTTTTAACTGCAAAATTATTCAAAAACACAATAGACTTATTATTGAATTAAATATAACCTAAATTGTTTAAACACTTATTTATGTCTTCTATACTTGATTGATGTTAGTATAATCCTTTTTTCATAGCTCTTTTAAGAAGTATCGCAACAAAGTAGAAATTAGAGTTAAACTCTATCATTACATTATTGCCTCTTATTAATTTTGAAATGCTTAGAAAATCTTTTGTTATGCTACACATAGAACATTTTTAAGTGTAGACTTTTATTTAACAAAGAAGTTTCAATAAAGGAAACACTTGTATAGAAAGTATTTAGGCACTCTTTACTCACCACTTGTAATTGATGCTTGCCTTCATAGTTTACCTTATTGTCCAACTGACTTGAACATGAGACTACATGGTTGTAGCACCAAAGTCCCTGTACCAAGTAGGATCAGCTATTGTTAAAGGTGTAGCAACAAATCCCTTAGCTTTACCATATAATATCCCCACATTTCTTCCTTTTTCCATCATTACATTTGCTTGAGCATTATTCATCACATTGGTTTCCTCATTAACAAGATTTACAATCTTCCTTGACCTATTACTACCTTCAAAACTCATTATTCTCCCAAAATTGGCCTCAATAGGATTTTTATCCTTTTTATGTTGATTCTGGAAATTTTCACTCCTATAATTGCTACTATTCTCCTTATTTCCTACGTATCTAATATCAAATTTGTGGTAACATTGTAATGTTATGTGACCACTTTTTCCATATACTTAACATGTCACCTTAGACTTATTAAATACTTTACCTTTCCCTTTCATCTGCCTATGTTGATTATTCTCCTTGGAGTCATGATACATATTTTCTCTTTGATTATCATAATTTTTCCTACTTAATTCTCTATTTGATACTTTCTTAGCTATATTCACATATCCACCATGTATATCACACAAAAAATTATTATGTTTTGACATGCATTGTTCACATTTTTGTAATACCACTTTTGTACTTACTAAAGTTATTTCCTTTCTAACTAAATCTTGCCTACATTTGTATATCCACCATGTATGTCACACAAAAAATTATTATGTTTTGACAGACGTTGTTCATATTTTTACAATACCACTTTTGCACCTTCTAAAGTTATTTCTTCTTTAACTAAATCTTGCCAAGATGTAATATAAACCACTACTAGATCAAATTATGACCTAACTCCTCAAATAAAACTGACTAATTCCTCTTCAATTATAACATAACCATTAGCTTTTAAAGCATCAGTTACTTCTTTCATTTTCTTAAAATATTCGTGAACAGTGAAACTTTCTTTCTTCATATTTTGAATAGTATTTTACAAATTCAACACACTAAATTTGGAGTTAGCAACAAAATAATTCTCTAAAGCTGTCTATGTAACACTACTGTATATTATGTTGTTATTCTTTCTCTATGCACACACACATATAATATTTAAATTATTCATCTATAATAAATAATAGTGTCATAATAACAAAAAATTGTTGAGAATACACATTTTGTGGAAACAAACATGAATGTACAAAATACTGAAAAACATCATATATTATTATTATTTCATAGTAAAAATTGGCACATCTATTGCAACTGTACTGTATAACTATACATATAAATTGTCCATAACTGATGTACAAAAGATCATGATGTTATGCTGGAATATCTTTATGAGTGGCAACTCGTCCAAAAAAATATATCCAATTTACAGCTGCCTCGTAACCCTATCTTAGTAACTCAAACATGACTTACAAGGAAAGGAAGTTTGGAAAATAAGTGACAAGTCACTCAGTAAACATTTTTTATCTCTACCCATAAATATGTTCATATCTTTCAACATTAGTGTCTTATCACACTTTTTATCTTATTTTTTGTCTTATTATCTTGCTTATCTTATTTTTTGTCTTATAAGTTTTACTTGTCTTATTGCTTACCATATTATCTTTGGATAATGTAATGTCATATATGTCATGATATAAAATATGTTGAAATTTATGTCTTAGCCCTTGGGCTTGCTTTCTTAAAATATTTTTTGAAAAATCTCTGTTATAATCCAAAGATCTAATCGTAAATCATACCTTAAAATCTTTTTTTTATCTTATATATAAAAACTCTTTCTGAAAATCTCTATGTTGATCAGACTAATGAATACAAAGATTTAAACATTTGATGATGTAATTTCAACTATAAATTAATATACAACCAACACTCTATTTAACGAGCTTGGTTTATGACTATGTTTTCCTTAACATGTATGCAAACTTATAAATGCCTCTTCATGTCCACCTCTAAAAGATGTGTAGAATATTACCCTTTATACTTAAAAAAACTTATGCATATGGATCATTTGATCCCTTTTAAAAACCTTACTTTTGCATGCCATGTCATGTGATGCTTATCATGCATGAAAGTTTATCACTGTTTCTTCTTATTAATTTCTACATAAACTTACTTAATTTCTAATTTATTGTTTTGTACTTTACATGTTCTACTCTCATGCACCCTTGGGTCACATGATCATGCATTTCATATGGTTGTGACCTTGCATTATATGGTTCTATGGAGCTATCACATACATATGACCATGACCCAATCAATGCATGGTTGCGTCTCAATAAGACATTATCAATTTCTCTTTAGTCATGCATGTGAGCATACATATCTATGAGGTGATGGAATACAACCATATAGTCATACACTTTATTGGGTGTATAGTTGTGCGTCATGCTTTGCTTTTACAAAATCCTAGCCAATAACCAAAATTCCTAGTACAAACTTATTTCAACACACAATCAATTCGTTGAATCTTCAACATATGCTCAACAAACTACTTTTGTATATATTATCTTTATCAATAGCATTTAATCTCATCAAAACATTAAATCATCAAATCAAAGGACATAACTTCCTAAACAGATTTCTAATCAAAATAACTTTATCAAGCTTTCAATTCTCATATAAACTAATCATATTCACATGTTAATCAATCATAGCATCATCATATCACAAGAACAAGAAATCTCATGCTTAGGAAAACAAGGGAAGGACATAAGCAACTACTTACCTTTAGGCTTATAGATGCTTTCTATCTCACTAGCTTAAACTTTTCTCTTAGCTCAAGTTTCAACTTTTGGATGCACGTTCTTAGGCTTCTGGTTAAGGTTCACTAGATAAGAAGGAAAATTGGGGTGAAATTTTATTTGATAAAGTGAGAATAGTTATACTAAAATTTGGCACATGTACGGTTATGTATCCTTAAAACTTATGGTCGTGTATGACAAAAATTCTATATTTCCACCTTTTTGTGCTATAAATGCATTAAGCCTCAAGTTGACACATGTATATGCCACACAAAGCCTCAAAATGACCATTTTACCTATGGGACTCCTAGCTCAATTTTCTCATCATAAAATCTCATTTTTATCCTTAATTTTTAGCTTGAAAAGACTATTTTAACGTTGGATTGTTACACTTTCTCCTTCTTGTAAAAATTTTATCCTCAAAATCACTTGAACAACTCTAGGAATCTCCTTTTAAACTCAAATTCTACCTCTCAAGTAGCCTTCTTATACCTCTAATTCCTCTATAATATCTTAACCAATTGTATCTCTTTATTCCTTAAAACCTTAACTCTATAATACAAAATTTGAACTAGCCTCTCCTGATAACTCAAATCCTCAACCAACTTTAAATCTTGAACGTTTAGCATATAGGACTCATCTTTTACTTACTTCATCAAAAGAGACACATGGAATATATTATATATCTGATCCATGTGAATAGGTAAAGCAAACCTATAGGCAATATTTTTCACTCTCTCCAGCACCTTAAATGGCCTAATGAAACTGTAACACTCTAGGGTTAGAAATGTCTTTTAAACTTAAAATTTGGGGTCACAAAGTGAGATTTTTAAAATAAAATTTGAGTTAAGAGAGTTCAGGGTTGAAATAGGTAATTTTCAGAGTTTAGGTGGCATGTGCATGAATCTTGATAAGAGGTTGATTCATGTAAAGCATGAGAAAATGCAAATTTCATTTTTCCGGCCATGCACAAATGTGCACCATGAGAAGCATGACTGTGCATGCCTAATGTTTCAGTTGCCATACTTAAAGTTGTTCTTATATTTTATTTCTTAGTATTTTCATCTAAAATATCTTTCATTTTCTAGAGAACCCTAACCCTAGAAGAGAAAAGCAGCAATTAGTGATTCCCAATCCAGTTAGAGAGTGAGATTTTTATAGAGAGAGAAGCTTGGTTGGCCATAGCATAAGGTAAGTGTTTTTTGCCTCTTCTCATCTTTTCCCTTATATGTAGCATTTGTTTGCTTGAGTTTGAGATTGATTCCAGCATGCTTATGATTTTCCTTGCATGACGGATGTAAAGATTGATTATATGAAGGTGATGATGATGATATTTATATATGATTGATGTGTATATTAATGCATATACGATTTTTAAAAAGTTTTGGATGATTAAATACGAAAATTGATGTTGTCGGCATGCTAAACTCGTGCATATGAAGTGTATTGAGTGTGAAATTTGGTTGATCATGATTGACTTGTTTTAGGTTGGAAATTTTTGGAAATAAGCAAGATTAGCCACGACCATGTCAAAGCAGAGTAAGGTGCATACCCGTGCACCCATAGGATGCACGTTGTACAGTCATGTTTTACATGGTCACGATCATGTCTATAAACTCGTGCATGACTAGCTTAAGCAAGTTCATGACTGTGCATGGCAATATCACGATTGTGCATATGTAGAAAGTGGAAAGTAAAGCTGAAATCACAGAAGCTTACATGACCAAACTATACGACTGGCATATGGCTTGTGCAGGCTTATGCATACTCGTGCACCCAGTCATACACACCTATGCGTTAAGCATAAATTGGAAATTTAGTCTATAACAAGCAAAAAAGATAATAAACCTAATACAATAGTTATAACATAGTGTAATATGACAAAATAAGAGAACATAATGCATCATATGCATATCATGACATGACATACCATGCAGTGTTTTCTCAAAAGGATCTGAGGATCCAAATGCATGTTTTAAAGTAAAAACTACGATACTCCAAATATCTTTATAAGAGTGAATATGAAAGGGTGTTTGTGAGTTTTAGCAGACCCACCAGTTAAGGGAACTAGTATTAGGGTCTATAACCATACTAGCAACTATATATATAGGCATATACTAGTGTACATTCAGTTAGCATCCTAGGATTTAATAATCAGTATGTAATTTAGATTCGACATTCATACTCAGTAGCTACACGTGTAGTAGACAATTACTATTTTTATGTTAACACATGAAACTCATTTGTCTAGAGTATCGAATCCCTATATTCATCAGTCTGATCAGTACGATAGTTGTTTTTAGTTATAAAGAGATTTTAATTACAACATTTCATTCAGCATGATAGTTATTGCATAATCTCTGGATCACAGTTTTACTCAAAAAATCGCTTCTTATAAATAAAACTAAGGGCTCATATATTGTTTTTAACATGTATTTTTTACATGGCATACATAACATGGCACAATACAACATATGAATAGCTAGAAAAAACTTTGAATCAATATGAACTCAAAATGTATAACAACAATATTAATGAGACACAAATAATAGATACAAAATCTAAAATAATAGACGATATAACCAGCTTGATATGTTTACAGTTATATCCTCAGAGTATGATTACCATAGGGTCAGAGAAAAGAAATACTTACTAGGTGACTTTATCACTCACTCTCTACTTTTCCTTTCTTTGGCAAGTTAGTTTAGTAGGGGCTAAGAGGAGGAGGTGACCACTATTTTGGGATCTAGCTTTGGTTTTGTAACATTTTTATGGTTTGTATGCTCACACTGTTTCATATTTGCATAGAGTTGTACAGTATATGTATATGTATGTAAGCATACCTACTTTGTATGAGCTTTTAAGTATATAAAAATCTATTTTATGTATTCATAGCTTGCTTGTACCACATGTTTTTCCGTTATCGTATTTCAGCTTAATGTTTGGTATTTCTATTGTATATTAGCAAGACTAGTTATTATATTCCAAAATATAAATATCTAATAATATATATTAGATTATATACAATAATATGTAGCAGGAGTGCCTATAGAAACAATGAGCTAACATATCATTTTTATCATATCTCATTATATGTATATAAGGAGTAATTTTCAAAAATACCTTATCTCCCACCTGAAACTCTATCTCTCTATATTTCCTATCTACATAACTATTTTATCGATCATAGGCTCGTCTTATCCATTGTCTAATCAATCCAATCTGATCAATCATTCTTTAAGTCATCTCAAGACCTACAATAGTCTTTAAAGAGTTTCTCTCACTAATCTTATCCCAATGTAAATGAGATATATACCTCTTAGCTTTAAAAGCCTTAAATAGAGTGATTTTAATAGTTATCTAGTAACTATTATTATAAATAAACTTTATCAAAAGAAACAACGTAGTCTAACTCATTTGATAATCCAAATAGTAGGCTTTTAATATATCCTTTAGAATTTGATTAACTCTCTTAGTTTGCCTTTTTATCTATGAATGACATGTTGAACTGAAATATAACTTAGTTATTAAAGCTCTCTGTAAACTACCCTAAAATATTGATAGAAATCTTGAATCTATATCTAAAATGATGATTGTATAGACTCTATACATTCTCACTATCTCCTTGACATACAATTAACTTAACTAATCTATAAATATTCCCTCTCGAATAAGTAGGAAATGGGTTGACTTACTTAGTCAGTCTATAGTCACCTATATGCTCTATACTATACTTTAAGAACACTTGATATGAAATCTAAATACTACACCTCACATTATTCATATAATGCCTCTAAATATTCAAAGTGAAGACTATGGTAGCTAACTCCAAATCATGTGTAGAATATATCAACTCATAATCCTTGAACTTCTTGGAAGCATAAACAATCACTTTACTTGCTTGTATCAATACCATACTAATCCTCTGATACGATACATCAGTGTAAATGTCATACTCATCTCTCTCATCAAGTAATGCAAATATTAGAGCGTTAGTCAACCTCTATTTTAACTCTTGAAATTGAGTCTTATAGTTCTTAATTCACACCAAAGGAACTTTCGACCCAATTAAAGTAGTCAAAGACCTTATTAAACTAGAAAATCCTTTAATAAGTCTTCGATAATAACTAGCTAACCTAAGAAAACTTTTTACCTCCTTAGTTGTCCTCGACCTTTACCAACTTAATACTACCTTTACCTTACTCGAGTCTATGGAAATGCCCTTAGCTGACACCATATGCCTAAGAAATCTCACACTGTCCAACTAAAACTCACACTTGGAGAACTTGGCATACAACTACACCTCTCCCAATCTTTATAACATAAACCTCAAATGCTCCATATGCTATTCTCTATTGTTTGAGTAAACCAGGATGTCATTAATAAATACTACCGTAAATCTATTGAGATAATCCTAAAAAACCTTATTCATTAGATTTATAAACACCACAGAAGTATTAGTCAACCCGAATGACATCACTACACATTTATAATGGTCATATCTCATCCTGAAGGCAATTTTAAGTATATCCTTATCAGTCACTCTAACTTGATAATACTCATACCTCAAATCAATCTTAAAGAACACTACTACTTTTCTTAACTGATCAAATAAATCATCAGTCTTAGGTAATGGATACTTATTTTTCATAGTCGCTTTAGTCAACCTTTATAGTTGATAAATATCTTTATCAATCGATGATTTTTCTTAATAAAGAGAATATGAACACCCCAAGGTAAACAGTTAAGCTTGGTGAAATTCTTAACAGTAAACTCTTGTAACTATTTTTTTAATTATTAAAGCTTAGCTAAAGCCATTTGATATAGAGCCTTAAAAATAAGAGTCGTATCAAGTACTAACTCAATACTAAAATCTAGTTCTCTTTAGAGGTAACCCTGGTAAATCCTTAAGAAACATATCTGGAAACTCTTTTATAGTAGGCACCTGTTTGAAACTTAGTCTTGATTTACTCTTACATACTACATTGGTCAAGTATCCTATATAACACTTAACATCTTTCTTGCCTTAACACATAAGATCCACATATTTTGTGCTCTACCATCTCTAAAAGTAAACTAGTAATTACCTAGTAAGAATTTAACCTTTCTCCTCTTGTAATCAAATTTTGCTTCATACCTACCTAAGAAATTTTTGCTTAAAATCATGTTAAAATCTACCAATGACATAACGATCAAAGCTAACCTTGAATGTCTACCTTACATTGTTACCTCTTGATCTACCAACATCCTATTACTCATCACTAAACCACCATCAGACAACTTTATATAAATACTTGAACTACCATATTAGGAATCATATCTAGTCTATCCACGACTCATTTAGTAATAAAGCAATGCGTGACAACATAATCAACTAACATAAATAAAAAAGTATCATAAAAAAACAATTGACAAATCACAACATATCAAATAGCCTCAGTCTGCTCCTATTACACTACATATACTCGAGCTCTACCTCCTCTAAAAGTATCAGTACCTATTTCAGATACACTAGTATCACCTCTAAATAGACTAGTACCACCTTTGATAAGAAACTCTAAAATCTAATGACTTAGCTGACAATATCTACAACATATATTTTACCTAACTAAACACTTATTCACATATCTTTTACCATATCTAGCATAATTAGACAACTGTACTTTCTACTTCTTATGTCTTTTGAAATTCTTCTTCTACTAAGTCGATCTCTTACCCTTATCTCTACCTCTTTTTGGTCTTGAAAATATACCAATCCTTCATAAATAAACCTTCTATCTTATCACACTCTCTAAAACCTTATTGTACCACTAAAGAGAAATAGCTCTTATCATTACGTCTTTGGCAATCATAGGATACTAACTATGCGCAAACTTATATACCCTACCAATCTTTAAACTAGCTAATCTCAACATAAATCTTGTTAAGGCATTGAACCTAGTAACTTACTTTATAAAATCCTAAGCTCTGACATAAACCATATGCATACTCTTGTACTCATCATCGAACATACACTAAAACTCTATCCAACTTAGCCTCTCTTAATCAATAGATATCCTTATGAGGTTCTACTATACCCTTACATCATTTTTTAACATGTAAATTATATATCTTACCCTCTATTTGTTAGACATACTAAATAGGCCTATTGCACTATCAATAGCCTCTATCTACTCCTTAATAATAGTTGCATCTCTAAAGCCTTTGAATCTTAAGGGTTGATAAAATCTTGATAGACTATAAATTGGATGCAATCTCTTTCTATCTTAAACTTTCCCACTTTTTACTCTAAAACTTAACTTTAGATGTCAATTTAGCATAGGCTCATGATAATTATCTCTTGTCAACTCTTGGTAACCATATTTTATTAGCTTTTAAAGACCATCTCTCACGGCCTCTTTAATCACCTCTCTCACATCGTTTACTCCCAAACTCATTCTAATATCTGGGACCCTTTCCTCTCACCATGGGTTTAGTGAAAGAACTATTCTCAACCTTAACAAATCTAGGTAAAGAGGTCCTTATGTCTAGTACTTCATAAAAACAAATTCTAGAATTTTAAAATTATATTTAATTACATGTTAATATACTTATACTGAAAGGTATTATAAGTACTGGCTATTGGATATGTTAACTCTATACTCCTGCAATTTCAAAATAATATATTTTGAAAACACATTTTAAAAAATATGGCTTAGATCTTGCTTTGATACCAATAATTGTAACACTACTATATATTTTGAATTTTTTTTTTATATATATACATAATACTTATGTTATTCATCTTTAATATATAATAGTGTCATAATAATAAAACTTATCAAAAATATGTATTTTACAAAAGCTTAAATATAAATGTACAAACTACTAAAAAGGTACTCAATAAGCATTTCTTATCTCTACCCATAACTATGTTCTTATTCTTTAACATTAGTGTCTTATCATACTATTTATCTTATTTCTTGTTTTATTATCTTGCTTATCTCATTTCTTGTTATATAATCTTTACTTGTGTTATTGCTTATCATATTATATTTTTTGTGGATCATGTCATATCGTGTATGTCATGATATAAAACATGCTAAAATTTATGTCTTAGCCATTAGGCTTGCATTGTTAAAACATTTTTTGAAAAATCTCTACTATGATCTAAAGATCTAATCGTAAATTATATTTTAAAATTTTTCTTTTATATAAATCATATATAAAAGCTCTTTTTAAAAAATCTCTATATTGATTATATTGATGAATATAAGGATATAATACTTTAACCATATGAGTTCAACTATAAATTGATGTACAATCAACACTCTCTCCATTTTTGCCATTACTTAACCTGTGTGATGTCGTCAGTAGCTTTAAGGTTTATTGATTGTCATGGATTGGCTTTGTTTCTTCCATCTTATGTTTTCCCTCAATTTTATCCAACATTTGAGCCATTTTGTTTATTAAGATATTCACTCTTATGGTAATAAACTCCTCTATCTTTTTGTTAACTATTTGCTCCATTCTTTTTATTAATTTAATTGGTTTATTTCCCTCAGCCATGGCTTTTTCTTATACTAAATGGCTATAAAATAGGACGTTAGTGTATGAATGGATGATATATATTTATACATATACATGCCATGTATGAATGATTGATTGGGTGGAAATGTTTATTTAGACAACAAATGTGTTTGACTATGATGACAAAATAGATAGGTAGGTTAGACCTACTGCTTGAGTAGAATGAAAAACACAAGGAGAAATTAGGCCTACTACTTTAATGAATTATAAACAAGAAAAATTACATTTAATGCCCAAATGAAATGATAGATAAGGAAAACTTAGGTTTAATGCCCAAGTCAGATGATAAACAAGAGAGAAATCAAGCCTAATGCTTTCTTGAATCTCAAGATGATGATAAGGATATGATTTATGTAGGACCCCTTGCTAGATGTCACTATGCTATTAGTATTTATTTATTATATAAGAAACTATATTATCTCATTTTATATTTTGACTGCTTGAATCATTATCAGTCACATCTAATAAGAATCCCTACATAACTGTTGTACTAAAAACATATGCTGTGTGAAAATTTATGAATGAAATATAGTGGAATGTTAAAAACCACTATATAGTATCTTAAACAAGTTACTATTAATAATTAATAATTTAAAATGTATATGATACTGTACATCATTTATGCATGAGTAACGTAAACATGCAAGCCAACATGTTATCTGCTGAAAACTGAATACATATACATACATATGCATAACTAAAAATATTAGGTGAAGACGCACTCAAGCTGTATTCCACTCTCCAGCCATCTTGTGCTCCAAGTTTAGCTCATCAACTCAACCTACAAGAAAATGGAAACTATAGGGAATGAGTGACAAATCACTCAGTAAGCATCTCCTAATTCTACCCTTGAGTAGGCTTTAAGCTACTATAGCATACTGACTAGCTGCTAAACTAATGAACTTAACTAAGTTCTCTGATAGCCTAATAACTTCTATGGCTTTAGCTTAACTTACTGTTCGAGCACTACCTCATGTTGTGTCATAAATACGTATATAAGTATACATAAACATCCTACTATGAAGAAAAGTTTGAGTGATACAACTTGACTCACTAAGTTCTCTTTCTGATATTCATTATCCTATTTTCTAAAGATCTTAACTGAATTCTATTAGGCTTTCACTTATGACGTATATCGTGCAGTTAGTTTTTGTTATTCTCTGTTTATAAATCATGATTTACTTCTCTTTTATCCTGTTTTTTACATTCTGGTTTATCCTTGTTCTGTTTCTTATTTACTGTTCTGTCGTGGCTTATTCTATAGCCTTACTTATTCTGTTATGTGTATGATATTCTATACATACTTATATTTCTGGCATTTCATATTTTGTCTGTGTTATTAGTTATCAGCATGTTTGATAGTTTCTCTATTCTGCTTCCTCTTATGCCATGTATGACATGATATGAAGTATGCTGAAATCATGTCTAATGATACTAAAAATCATAGCTGGGCCTTTGGGCTTGTTTACTTAAAACATCTTTCTAAAAACTTTGTTACTAAAAAAGTTGTTGGGATCCATAGATCCTAAATATACTAAAAATCTGAATAAAACTATATCTAAAAACTCTATGTATTTGAAGATACTTACTATGTTGCGTAGATAGATAAAGACAAGGATTCAACACCCTAGCCATATGAGTTTTCAACCTCCTGACCCTCAGTCAGTCAACTAAAATCTGAAACTGAACTAAGCTAATAACTGATAATCTGATAACTGATAATCAAATGCACACCACCGAATACTGATGTTGGATTCCTCTCTAGCTGGCATGTAACTCATAAGTGCCCCCTCGTATCCATCCATAAAATGATGTTTGGATCATCATATTTTCTAGCTTTAAAAAAATATGCATGTGGATCACTTGATCCCTTTTTGAAAACACTAAATTGACATGTCAGGTCATGTAATACATATCATGCATGATAATTTATCATTTCTTTCCTTTTGATTATATTCTGTTTAAATGTACACCTGTATATATCTATATATTATTATTGTTTATGCTATTTCTCTAACTTATTAACCTTATTAATAAGTTTTGTATAAACTATCCTGTAGACTATTGTATATCTAGTGGTTTCTGATCTGTATGCTTTTTTACTGTTTTTATAACCGTCTTCCTATTTCCTTCTGTTTTCTGATCATATTCAGTTATTCAAGTTGTTTTAGTACTTTTATTAAGTTTCTATTAGTTATAACAGGGGAAGTGATTCTAGAAGTTTCCTGTTATAATTTTTTATGTCTTTTTTTTTTTTTTTTTTGCTTGTTCTTATTCTTAATTAGTTGCTTCATTTGTTATTCAACTTAGAATATTTGATGTGTTTCTTTATTACTAAAATTATATTGAATGGGGGGAAAAACTTTTATTTTCATTAGGTTCATGGGCATTCATTATCGGACACATGAGCATACATGCAAGTGTATAGGTCGTGTGTTGGTTATACAACCCAACCATGCTAGCTTTTGGAATTCTACTTATTTCTTTTTTTTTTTTTCTACTAGTGCACCACCGTGACCCTCAAGTGCATGGGTATGGCCTCATTAAAATCCAGTCATGCATGCCTAGCATGCATGACCATACCCTGTTAAAACAAGAATGCACAGGCGTACGTTCTCAGGCGTACAGGTGTGTATCCTGCTCTGTCTCGGCAACCATGGCTGAAACATGTAAGATCACCACAAATCTCAACTGAAATCTCTATCAATCTTCAATTAGACATACTATAACATGCATACATGTTAAATACACTGCTATTAACACATTTTCTCTAACAATAACGACCAAATCAAACTAATATCTCTCTAAACCCTTAAATACACACACACATGCATCAAGGGAACTAAGCATGCTTTTAACTCAAAATCTCTCATTTATTTCATCATCATCATCTTATAAACATGTTATTAAACTGAAGACATGCTTCTATAACTGAATCAACCCAACCAAGGAAATATAACTATGGAAACAGGGAGGGAGGTAAGGAAATACTTACCTGGAGCTGCTAATGAATTTTGGCTGGATTGGCTACTAAAAGCTGGCTAATCTCTCTCTCAAATGGCTAAGGTGAGCTAGAGAGGAAGAAAGGGGAACTAGGTAAAAAGCTAGCTGAAACTGGTGGAGGAAAATTTGACTTTATATATCAGTAGGCATGCATAAGCATACATAGCTAGATGCACAGGTGTGCATGGTAAGAAAGGGACATACAGACGTGTGTTCAGAGATGCACGGTCGTGCTCCTTTCACAAGCTACATATCAAAAAGACTACTTTACCCTCTTAACTCACTAAAGTTGATCTTTGACTGAATAATTTCTCTTTTAACTTCGATTCAAGGCCTAGAAGAACCATTCTAACCTCTAGATATTACAACTTATCACATTTAAAGTCATGAAACAATGATGGAATGGTGGGCTAGTGCCCTTATAAATAAAAATAGGAATATGGGTCTAACGTTCCCAAAGTCATGAATGGGAAGTGAATCAGGTCTAACAAGAATTAGGCCTATTACTTTCTAAAATTCTTCATTTAATAATGACAAAATTGGGCCTAACATCTCTAAGGTCTTGATGTAATAGTGATAACAAAATTGGGCTTAGTTTGACTTTCTACAACACTTAGGCATAATACCTTAGAGTTTATACAATAAAGACAAAAGTTTGGGCTTAAAGCCTAACAAAAACAATTTGAACCTTAAGACTTCATGATGACACATAGGGTATAAAACTCTTAAGAAGCTATGACAAGAACTTGAGCCTAGTTCTACCTTAGACTTATGATGAGACAATTATGACATTTAATCCTAATTTCATTCTAGACTCTTAATTATTAACAAAGATTAAGCCTAAAACCCTTGACACAATATATATTGAGCCTATCACCCTTGACACGATAGTTATTAGGCCTATTACCCTTGACATGATAGATATTAAAGTCAACTATACTCTAATTAGGGTTAATACCAAGTAGGCCATCAAAAGACTAGTGGCTTACGACCTAGTACTATAAGAAATTCTACTTATTATGAAAAAAAACAAATTGACAAAATATATTTTGTCATGATAAGATAGACTATTATGACAAATGTTTAATGTTTATCATTACATATATTGACTAGTATGATTATTTGAATTATAATAAGTTATGACACATGTTTGATATTGCATATTGTCATAATAAAATGATGGTGACAAAAACTATTTATCATAATGGTTTCATCTATTGTTTTTTAGTGGGAAATTATGGCACCAAAATAAATTTGAGATATGATAAAAGGTTTCATCATCGTAAAGTTATTATGAATAATTAATTGATGACCATTGTAAACTCATCATAATAATATTTATTGTGACAATAACTTTAGGTGGTCATGATATTTTAGATAATGATTATATTATTTAGGTGGAAACATGTTGTGACAAAATAATTCATCATACTAATTGGTGACAATATAGTTAAAGTGAAGAAATTGTTGTTGTTATAATAAGACATGTTTATATACAAAAAAGGGAAATTTTAGCACCAAAATGAAATGGATAATGTATCCACCTCTAAAAAATGTATGAAATATCAGATTTTATACTTAAAAAAAAATGTGCATATAGATCACTTGATCCTTACAAAAACTTTACTTTGACATGCCATGTTATGTAATGTTTATCGTACATAAAAGTTTATCATTGTTTCTACTTATTAAGTTCAATGTAAACTTAATTAATTTCTAATTTACTATTCTATGTTTTACATGCTACACGATCATACACCCTTGGGTCATACAGTCGTGCACTCTATATAGTCATGCCCTTTCATCACATGGTTTTGCAGAGTTATCACATACATGACTATGACCTAATTAATGCTCAATCATGTCCTAACAAGACACTATCAATTTTGCTTTAGTCATGCATGTAAGCATACATGATTATAAGACTATAGAATACAACCACACGATTATGTACTTTGTGATACAACCAAAGATTAAACAAACAATCAAGAACTCAAGTGAGGATAGGGATGCATATACTGAAAAAAGAAGCATCTAACTTAAATAGACTATGATGCAAACTCTTGGACTAAGGTATTTATCCAACTTTAACATACCATTATCAAATATTCTGGAAAGGCTAAAAAAGAAGGGCTTACTATAATCACTGACATCATACCCATTACCTAATTTGTTACAACTAATTCAAATTTATGTTTTATTGTGAGTTTTAATACACTTATAGGTATGACACTGATAAGTGTACAGGGCTGAAACATAAAGTTTAGGGTCTTACTAATGTTAGAAAATTGATTGATTCATATTGATGTCCAAAACATAGAGGCTTGTGAAGATCTAGACGTCATACATAAGGACATGTTTTTTGTTTGTATATGGTTACATCTTCTTTTAGCTTTTGTAAACTCATGATTTCTAATAAAATTATGATTTGCAATTTTGCTTTAAAAAAAAAAAAAAAAAAAGAGGTGCAAAGTAGTTTGGTATACTTTAAAACACCATAAAATGTTAGGATTTATGCCTATGGTCATACACATTTATATGACCTTTGATTTCTTTGTTGAGTTTGTTCACTCATAATAAAGGCCTCTAGAACTCTCTTCAAATACTAATCAAGATCATGATCAATCACATACACACATGAAGATGATGATGACATTTAGAATTAAAGCAATTTTGACCAAAAAACTAACTATTATGAGAATTGACCCCAGGGAAACCCTTTCAAGTTTGAAATTTTTCTTTTTGCCAAATCCTACAACACAAACCATAAGCCTTTCTCAGCCTTATCATATGGGCTAGTAGAGCATCCGAGACTATCATAATAGGGTATCATAAAATATGGGTCTAAGAAGAACAAAAAGGCAAACAAAAAACAATTTATGCTAATATGAA
The DNA here is from genome assembly GCA_026122585.1 of Anacardium occidentale. NCBI lineage: Eukaryota > Viridiplantae > Streptophyta > Magnoliopsida > Sapindales > Anacardiaceae > Anacardium > Anacardium occidentale. The sequence continues at coordinate 217,273 of JAJEJH010000237.1, forward strand.
ATAAAGATGAAAGAAAAAGAAAAAAAGAAAGAAAAAAGAAAAGAGAAAAGAGAAAAGAAATAAAAAAGAAGAAGAAAAGTATTTCATGCACAATAGCCTATATAAGGCATGAGTAACCAAAAAGCCAAAGAAGAATGATAAATATAACTGAATAGAACTAATGCCCGAACTCCTCAAAGGCGAGTTTTAGATGCTTTATTGGTTTATTTGATTTATGTAACCATTGTTCTAATCTTGCTTATATCTTAACCCCAATACAACCATAACAAAGACCATCAGATTTGTGTTTAGATGTGACTTAAATGATAGAGATTAGATGAACAAACAAGCATATAGTGAGCTTCTACCAAGTTAGCTACTTTCTTTCTAAATGAAAATCTCTTATCATGATTAAGTCGAGCTGATCCATGAACTATGGCAGTCTTCGTGCTCATTGGTTGATCTCTTGTTGGTTATCATTAAAGATGAAAAATAAGAGAAGAAAGAAGAAAAAATAATAAAAACTTGATAAATAAGGGTGTATTTCCTTGTATAGGTTTCTTATCTCTCACTGATATGGTTAGAACATCAAGTATTGCATTCGAGTCAAAATACACACATCATAATACATTTAATATATTTTTAATTGTTGAAAAACCCACGTCAAAGTAGCAATCTATTTTTCCTACATTTATTAAGAGCAATCTTTTCATTGTTTACCTCAATGGGCATTTTTATTATTGCTCTCCCAATAGGCAATTCTATTATTCCAATCTAGTAATTGCTCATCACTTAGGCATTTGAAATCGTTGCTTATCACTCAAGTATTCCAATCATAATTTTTCGCATAAGCATTCCAAAGTTGTTACTCATTGCTCAAGCATTCTAGTTATAGTTTGTTGTTTAGCCATTTTAAAGTCATTGCTCATTGCTTAAGCATTCCAATTATAGTTTACCACTCAAGCATTCTAGTTGTCATTGATGCTCTAGCATTATCACCGTTTAGACATCATTGTCACTCAGGTATTTCAAAATCAATATTCACTGTTCAAGTAAATTTTTTGAGCTTGTTATCAAATTGAGAAAGTCAAGGCTATAAAGATATCTTTAAGTTTTACATTATATTTTATAAGCTTGCTATCAAAATAGGGTAGTTTGCAGCAATAGAGACATATTTAGGTTTCTATATTCTATATTTTCTAAGCTTGCATTTTAAGTGGGACAACCCAACATCGCAAGGCATTCTTAGGTTTTTACATCTCTTAAGTTCACTTTCAAAGTTTTTAAACTTACTTTTATAGTTTTATGGGAATATTTTAGGCTTTGGACACATTTGGAGTCCTATAAGAATATTTCAAGTTTCAATCACTTTTTGGAATCGTGTAAGGCTATTTTGGGCTTTGATTTTTTTTTTTTTTTTACTTAGGCTTAGGAAGCTAGAAAGGCATACTTTTATTATGTTGTTTTTTTCTCTTTGTTAGTCCAAACTAGGTGTCTTCTTTTAGCACTTTGTTGTATTTTGTATATATTTTCCTTGCATTTATAACGCACAAAAAGGAAACTATAAACACGTTATTTTGGATCTAACAGGGTCATTCCCAATGATAAAAAAAATCTAAAAAGTCAATTTTTCAAGGTGTTGAGTTGAGGATAAATGAGTAAAACCCAAGAGCCACAAAAAAAAAAAAAAAAAAACCTAAAAGCCTGAAATGCTAACTTAAGCCACATAACCATAAACCTAAAATCTATAAATGCTTATTTGTAATATCTTGAGATTAGAATTGTCTCTTTAGGCTTGGAATCAAGGATAAAAGTGAGATTTTGTAATAGATTTTAGAGTTGAAAGGCTTTATTGGTAAACCAATCATTTATAAGGTATATGTGACATGTACATGAGTTTTCTTTAAGAGAACATTCCATGTATGATGTGAAAGAGGGAGGAAATTTGAGATTTCCTCAACATATAACTGTGTGCCTTAAGTGCACAATCGTGAGTCGCAATGCATAGCCATATGTATATTTACTTTTGAGGTTTTTTATTTTCCCTTCCTTCAACTTTTCTTTTTCTCTTCCCTAATGAACCCTATGATAGTTATTGAGAATGAGCAATCAGTAGTCCAATACTAAATTAGAGAGCTTAAACCAACTAGAGAGAAAGATTCAATAGCTATGGCTAGAGATAAGTATTTGCTTACCTTTTTCACCTTGTTTCATATCATTTACTTTCTATTATTTGAGTTTTAATGATGTTGGTTGTTTGGTTGATGCTTGCTTAGCTTGTTTAAGTGTTGAGATGATGATTTAAAAGCTGATTAAGTGGATTATTTTATGAAAATATGCATATATGTTTGTATACATGTGCTTCATGCTTTTTATTAAGAAACACAACGTGTTTGGCTTGATTTTGATATGGTTTGATAAATGTATTTATCATTTCTAAGGCTTTATGCTTTTGATAGTATTTAATTATGATTTGGAAATGATTGGATGGTAAATAGTTGGGATTTTTAGATTTTCAGATACGTTATTATATAATTTGAGTTGAGTGTACGATAGTGTAACCATATGTGCACAACCATGCAACCTTATTTTTGCAATACCATGGCTGTGTAGGTAGCCATACATGCTTGAAAACCTAGATACATGATCGTGTGAGTGAAAGCATGATCATGTACTTATTCTCAATTCCATACGCTTGTGTAAGTAAGACATGAGAGTGTTATATAAGTTGCTATATGCATGTACAAGTGTAGGACAGGAACATATGCCTTTATGCAAGCCCTTGTGCCTTACACCATAAGCCCGTATGGTAAGCTAGAGTTTTACAAGAAATTCATAGATGCTAGTATGACTAATTGCATGACTTGATGCACTACTCACTTATGATCCCATGCACCTTCCAATTTGCTTGTGTACATATAATACACGATCGTGAACCTAGGCCAAAATACATAAAACACTTTATAAATATCAAGAGAAAACAAGATATCATGCATGATTAACATCATATAGCATGACATGTCATACTAATGTTTTTAGAAAAGGATGTAAGGATCTAATAGCATGGTTTAAATTATAAAATATACGATGTTTTAAGCATCAGTTAGGAGTGAATAGGAAAGGCACTTGTAAGTTCACAAACCCATTAGAAAGGGAATCCAATGTCTATTAGAGAGGATATGATGATTGACGAAGCTTATTAGAGAGTGTTGGTTGTGTATCAATAGTTTTTAGTAAGATTGAACTCACATAACCAAGGTGCTAAATCCATGTGTTCATTAGTCTGACTAGCATAGTAGTTATTTTCAAATACAGTATATTTAGATGTAACTTTTATGTATATACTATATGTATATATTTAGGATCTTCATATCATAGTTATTATTTTAGAAAATATTTTAGAAAAGAAAGCCTAAGAGCAAATCTTTATGATTTTTAGCATTAAAATAACATTAGCACATTCACATCATGTCATATACAACATTTTATAAGAAACAGAATTAGATTAAAACAAAGAGATAAAAGATACAAAATTTATTATAGAAAAGGGTATCAAGAAAATACTAAGCTAAGTATACTATATGATAATTCAAGAAACAAGACTAAGCTTGAAACCTAGTTTTGTTATAGATTAGGAAACGTTTACTAAGTGATTTTATTACTCACTCTTCTTTGTTTTCCTTCCTTGGTAGTCAATGATTCTAATAGGTTTGAGCTAGATATGAGAAAGTTGGGAGTTTTAAGATATTGTTTTGTAGCAGTTGGCATGTTAGTTGTTCGCATGCTGTTGTATAGTTTGTACTCATGTATATGCATATACTATGTATAATTTATAAGATTGCACCTATAGTATGTTTTATAATATAAGATTTTAATTTAGCAATAGTTTTTACTTTAAGAATTCTTGCTATAAGTTCAGAAGAATTAATATAAAAAAAATAGTAGCTTATAGTGACTAATGGTAGGGCTCCTTCAGTTATTGATATCAGAACAAATCTGAGGCATATTTTTAAGATAATATGTTTTCACATGCATCATTTCTAAAATTGCATGAGCCGCAGCCAGTGTATCTCAAGCAGTCATCGCTCGTGTCCTCTTAACATAAATATAATAGTGTAAAGTTTACCTTTATTTTAGATATTAACACCCCTTATGTTTGTGATTCTTTAGATAGAAGATCCCACTTACCTAGATTTATGGGAGATAATAGTCGTGCCTCAGTGAGGCTTATAAGTACAAGTAAGAATAGAAGATCTTAGCACTCTTTGATATCTCTTAGACCAGAAGATATGAGAGAAATAGTTAAAAAGGTGTTGAGAGAGGACTTCAACATGCAGATTAAGTGGAGACTCATGAGCTGGTCAGAGATGAGGCTTATCAGGGGCCAGATAGAAGGTATTATGAATAAAGGAGAGAGATTTATTAGATGCTAGGTTTGATCATCAAATAGGTTAGAGTTTAGGTATAGATACAATAAGTACAAGTGGTTATAAGAGATTGAATTCAATTTAAGCTGTCTGAAACATATTAACCACCAAGTTTAGTGGTTCCAAAGACCCAATGGTAATTGAAGATTGGAATAAGTCAATTGAGAGTGTCATAGAATTATTTTCTATGATTGACAAAGAAATGGTTAGATATGTTACCTATATACTTAGAGGTGATACAAGGGTATGGTGGAACCTAGTGAATATGTCAATTGACAAGGAAAGTTTGTCCTAGATTGAGTTTCAAAGGTTATTTAATGAAGAATATCATAGTGCCGATATGGTTCATGCTAAAGCCTAGGAGTTCATAAAGCTAACTTAGGGGACAAGTTTAGTTAAAGACTATACCATCAGATTCAATTCATTGGTAAGGTTTGTCCATGTATTGCATTTCGACTATTGCCAAAGATATAATGTTAGAATCTTCTTTCCCATAAATATTTAGTGATGCTTTGGGCAGAGCTTTGAGGTTTGAGGTGTATTTACAGAAGATAGGTGTATTCTCTAGACCAGCAGAAAGAGGTCTATATAGAGGTATAGATAAAGACAAGAAGCCAATGTAGTCTGAAAAATCAATCAAAAAAAGGAAGTAAAGAGTAGAGCTACTGGTATGTAGGATGTGTGATGGAAGGCATCTTAAAGAGTACCTTGTAAGGCAAAGTGTGTGCTTTAGATTTCAATAGCTTAAACATAGGTTGTATGAGTACTTATCTAAAAGAGAAGTTAGACTATCTAGAGGAGGAGTAGGACCAAGTAGAGGTATTCTTAGTTTAACTATTAGAGGTAGCAGAGTAGGTAGGGGTGATGACAGTGCACTTGGAGGAGGTATTGGTCCATCAAGAAGAGGTAGAATAAGAGTTTTTACAATGAGGCATGATCAAGTAGAAGCCACTCCATATGTGGTTACCAATTAATTATTCTTCTTTCATATTCCTTTATATATGTTGATTGATTGTGATGCCACATATAACTTTATATCTGGATGAGTGGAAGAAAGATTAAGGTTGATCCCTAGTGTGACAGATAGGAATGTTTGTATTGAGATGCCAGATAGAGGTATAGTGTTGATTGACGGGTACTGGTAACCAGAAGATAATAATTATAGGCAGAAGATTGAGGATAGACCTAACCATATTAGAATTAACTAATTTTGACATAATCTTAGGCAAAGATTTCTTGACGAGTTATAGGGCAGAGATAAACTATAGGAGGAAAAAGGTTAGACTATAGTTAGTCCTTGGTCAATTTATATTTGGAGAGGGTAGATTAGAGACTATGTTTATTTCTTGTATCCAGGCAAAGAGGTTGCTAAGTAAAGGTTATGTTGGATACTTGGCTAATATGGTATGTAGGAGTGTAGCTAGACCGAGTATTGAGGATGTTCCTATGGTAAGAGAGTTTTCTGATGTGTTTGCTAATAAGTTACCAAGGTTGCCTCCCAAGAGGGAGACAGAGTTCTGTATTGAGTTATTTCTTGGTATGACTTTTATCTCTAAGGTTTTGTATCATATGGCTCCAATAAAGTTTTAGGAGTTGAAATATAGCTTCAAGAGTTAATAGACAAGAGGTTCATTAAGCCGAGTTGTTCTTTTTAGGGTACTCCTATTTTATTTATAAAAAAGAAAGATAAATTCCTAAAAATGTGTATATACTATAGAGAATTAAATAAGGTGACAGTAAAGAATAAGTATCTATTGCCCAAGATTGATCATTTGTTTGATCCATTGAGTGAATCTATAGTCATCTCCAAGATAGATTTTAGATTTGGATACCATCAAGTGAGAGTAATAGACAGAGATATACCTAAGACTGTCTTTAGGACGAGGTATGATTACTATAAGTTTATGGTGATGCCTTTTGGTTTGACAAATGATGAATCAAATTTTCCAAGACTATCTATATAGATTCATTGTTGTGTTTATCAATGACATCTTAGTTTACTCAAAGAGTATAAAAGAGAATAATGAGCATTTAAGAATTTTCCTTTAGAGATTAATAGATCGGTATCTTTATGCCAAGTTCACCAAATATTTGTTTTGGTTGGACAAAGTGTTTTCTCTTGGGCATATTGTTTTAGTAGCCGATATTTCTATGAACCCAAGTAAGGTTTATCTTAAGTTAGTCAAAATCAAGGACAACTAAGGAGATGAAAAGTTTTCTCAAGTTAGTAGGTTATTACAAGAAGTCTATTAAGGAGTTCTTGAGTATAACGAGACCTTTGAATTCTTTGACTCAAACAAAAACACCTTTTCTTTAGGCCGAGATATGTGAGGCTCGGTTTTAAGAGTTAAAACAGAGATTGACTAATGCTCTAGCTTTAGTATTATGTCAGGAAGGAGTTGACTTTGACATTTTTAGAGATGTTTCCCACTAAGGTATTGGAGTTTTTTTGATGTAATATAGTAAGGTATGATAAGTGTCAATTACATGTATAATTTCGTGGTTAATTTATAGAATTTTAGAAAGTGATTTGACTATTTTACTCTAATCAAATTTTGAAACCACAAGTTTTCAAGTTTGGTCTTGCAAAAAATGTTGAGTTTGATGTGATTTTAATGTAAATCAAGCCAAAAATACACTTATGAAATTCTAGTCGATGGTTTGAATTTAGTCCAAGAAAGAATAAGTGATCGAAAGATTAAAAGGGAAAGAGAGCATTGTGTGCTACAACAAGAAAAGAAGGATTCTCAATAATTTTAAGCTACATAATGAAAAAGTATTCTTCAACAAAGTTGTAGTAGACATCTTAAGCTTTTCAGAAAGCTATTAAGGTGAAAAATCCAAGTTTGTTTGGGCCTTTAACCATTGCCACAAATTTAGGCCTTCTTAGTGAAATTTTGTGTTTGACCTTTAAGGACTAAAATGGCCATAACATGAGATTGAAAAGTTCAAATGAGCTGATTCAAAATCTAAATAAAACTAGACATCTAGAGCTACAACTTTGATAAAGATCAAAATTTTAGATTCTAGAATTTCTATGCCATGGTATAGCACCGTATTGCCAGATATGACAAAAATCTAGAAAGTCCATGCCGAAACATGCCCAGTTCTTATTTGAGGCAAAAACTCCATGTCATAGCATCATACTATGGCATAGTGACTTTCAATAAAGTTTCATTTTTTTGAAACTCTTTACTAACCTTAAGTAGGTATATAAAATTGTAACTCTATGGAAAAGAGGAGAGCCATCTTAGGATAGTTTTTTAGAGATTTTTTGATTACTTTTAGGAGATTCTTAATTTTATTTTAAAGACTCAGCCAATCCAATTGTAATTGCAAGATGAATTTTCATCAGAGTTCAATAAAAGCTTTAGTGATTCATCGAGTTTTATTCTTATCCTTCGTTATGTCTTATTTGAATATGATTGTTTATTTTTGCTTAATGATGAACTAAATAATTTTTGCTAAGACTAAGGCTAGTTAATTCATGAATGTGTAGCATTTTCAATTATGATTTATGAGAATGTTATTTTATATGAGTTTATATTCTAAACTTAGTGTCTATTGAAAACTCGACCAATTTTTAATAAGATTTCTATTATGTAACTAACACAAAGCGGTGATATTGCATAAAAGCAACGAGAATATGAACTGTGGATTAGTCGAATATAAAGATATATTTGGTAATACATACAATAGTCATAGGCACAATAGACTTCTACTGAAAGCTAGTGAGTTCCATTAAACTTAATGCATTTTCATCTAATTAAACCTATATAAATATATCTAGGTTATTAGATTGTGAAATTGGATTAATATTGCTTTAAAAAAAATATCGATCAATTTAAGGAGTTTCGTTATCATATGAATAACACAATATATTTATCGTATCGAAAACCTACTATGAAGTGAATTAATGAACTGAAGTCGTAGCATCATCTCGTATATTATCATCCGATTTACTTAGGCACATTTATTAATTATTTGTTTTTAGTTTTTATTTTACTTTTAGATTTAGTTTCTAGTCACATTCGATAGTTTAGATAAAGTTAGGGGTAGTGCCTTCGTCGTACTTACATACGTAATTTCGTGGATACGACAACCTTGAATACTTTCCGTATTACTTTGAACTAGTAAACTTGTTGAGAAGTTAAGGTTTAAAACTTAATGCATCAAGTTTTTGGTGCCATTGTCGGGGATTGTGTCTTAGACAATATCGAGATTTACTACTTCTAATTTTACTCTAGACATTTTATTTTAGTGTTATTTCAGTTTATTTTTCTTTTTGTTTCCATTTTACAATGCTATGTGGTGTTGTTTGCCTTGTAGATTTTTACTTAGTACATGAAACGCACTAGAAATCCAACAATTGAGCCTTTCGATCCTAAGATAGAAAGAATATTACACCAGTTGATGAGACAAAGAAGATAAATGGTAAAAGATTAATGCATAGCATCGCCAGCCTTGGAGTAAGCTGATTGAGCCATAAACTAGCGATCTTTGATCAAGTATGTAACTTCTACAGTCGAAGGAATAGCTTCAAGCATAAGGTGACCGATGATACAAACTAGTAACTTTGAGATCAAACCGAGCATAATCCAAATGATTCAGACATCAATTCAGTTCAATGGATTGCCTAGTTATGATATGAATCAGCATATTGCCAATTTGCTAGAGATTTACGATACTTTCAAATAGAATAGAGTTATAAAAGATGTTATCAAGATAAGATTATTCTTTTTTTCACTAAGGGACAAAGCTGAAGAATTGGTTAAATTTATTGCTTATTGGATCAATCATTACTTAGAATAAGATAACACAACGATTCCTAGTAAAAATTTTCCCTCTATCAAAGACTGCCAAACTACACAATGATATTACAACATTTATGCAGTACGACATAGAGTCATGTAGCATCCCAGGTTAGAAAAGCCCTTAGGGGAAGAGTTTTGGGGTTAGAAACGAGATTCAGAGAGAGATTGGGAGTCTAGTAAAGTTCAGGGGTGAGTTAGTAAGTTTTCGGAGCCGTGTGGCTTTTATTTAAATCCTTTCGGAAGGATTTGATCAGGCGAATGAGCGGGAAATGGATTAAGCCCATTTTCCCTTGTGCCCGCCCGTGCGCCTTTGATGCACGACCGTGCATAGCATATTATATAAGTGAAAGCCGAGAGCTTTAGTTTCTTTTCCTCACCCACTTTAGCCAATTTCATTTCTTTTTCAGCAGCAGCTTCTCCCAACCTTAGAGAGGAGATTCCTCAACAAATTGCTCCCAATCTGGCGAGAGAGCCAAGACAATAGTTTGAAGGATTAGTTTTCAGAAACAATGGCGCGAGATAAGTGTTCTCTTACCTTTTCCTTGCGTTTCCCAGCTTGCTTTGTGAGTTTTGATGCCATGGATGGGTTAAATGCATGTGGATGAATGTTTGGAATGCTTATATGACCTTGCATGTTGATTTTGATGATAAATTTCCACCCTTAAAGCATGCATGTGTTGTGTGTGTGTGTGTTTTAGTGAGAGAATCAAAAAGCTTCCATGGTAGATTTCATGTGGCTTGATGCATGTGATGATTGATGCTTGAATTGTGTTATATAAAGTGCTGGGAATGCATATTTGGAGTGATTTTGAGTTTGAATGCAAATTGGCATGAGTTAAGAGCATTTTCCAGGCGGTGCTCTTGTTGAAGAACAAGACGCACGGTCATGCGCCTGCATGGCACGGCCGTGTGCCTTTGTTTTTTCAGATGCACGCCCATGTGCACGCCGTGTGCATGGCCAAAAAATGCACATGCACGCCCGTGTATCCACAGACGCACGCCCGTGCGTGCACTTTCAGAGAAATTCCCAGAAAATTCCAGTAGCTTGTACGGTCAGGCGCACGACTAGCGCACAGCCCCGTGCATCCTGGCTCACGCCCGTGCACTCTTCCCACATACCCGTGCACCTGCAGATTTTCAGAAAAAGAATTAAAAATAAGAAATTAAGCATGCGAATTCAAAATAAAGGTTAAATGGCTTAAGATAAGCATCAGATGAGCATGTATTCAGATAATAAGCTGCATATGCATATCATGACATTACATGTAGCTTCAGAGAGGATCAAGGGATCCGAATTCAGTAGTATTCAGTATTCAGAACCTGATGTACGGGTAAGAGTATAGGGTGAATACGAGGGGGCATCTGTGGGATTCAACTTTCTGACACCAGTCAGAACTCTCAGCAGCATTTTAGATTTTACCATCTGACTGGCAGCAATATCCAGATTCAGCTTTCTAGCCAGTAGCTAGACTGTTCAGCCCACATGGCCAGGATGCCGAATCCCTGTGTTCACCAGTCTGATCAGCACAGCAGGTACCTTTGGGTACATTCAGATAGAGATATTCAGATGCATGCATCCACCGTATTCTCAGTTAGCATGACATGACATACACATCATGACATGAATAAATGTGATATCAGTAAATGAATGAATCAGATATTTAGTATTCAGTTCTCAGATTCCTGCAAGCGCGTAGATGTATGAATAGGGTCGAGGCCCATGTATGTTTGATTAATGTGATTGTTTGTGCTTGCTTGGGTTGAGGGAAGTAAGGAGCGCTTACTGGGTGATCTTTATCACTCATCCCCCTCATTCTTCCAATCTTTCAGGTGTTCGTGCTGGGTTCCGAGGAGCGGTTGGATCGAGGCTGACGGAGAGGGCACGCACACACACACCTCGATCTCAGTTTGTATGTATAGTAGTTTTGGACCTGTGTGGTCATGTTGTAAATACTTTTGTATCCAGATGTACAGAAACAGTCTATGTATGTATGAAAAAGGGCAATAGGCCTATTGTAAAGAACAGTTTATGTAATTTCAATTATGTATATTCAGCGAAGCTTCCGCATGTGCAGAAATGTATAGTTTCAGTTTTATATTTATTTCGTAGGATTCCCGTCATGGGTACCCGAGTTTTCAGTTTATTAATAAAAGCTCATCACAGTTATTCAGCAGCAGGGGTACTCATGGTGGCGGGTCTTACAAGTCATTATACGAAGCATGGGAGCAATACAAAGAATTACTCCAAAAATACTTATATCATAGCTTGTCGATATGGTTTCAAGTACAAACTTTTTATAATATATTAATGCCTACTAATCGTACCTTGTTTGATATAGTTATAGGGGTAACTTTATAAGAAAACGCCAAAAGAAGCATTCGAGTTGCTTGATGAAAAGGCATTTAATAGTTACCAATAACAAGCTGATAAAACACCAAGAAAAGCTATAGAAGTACGTGGAATAGAGTCATTCAATGCCTTGGCTACCCAAATAGAAACACTAAATAGGAAAATAGACACCATGACTGTTATGCAAGTGAAAAGTGTAGTTCGTAATCTTTGTGGAGAGGGTCATGCAAGTATTGATTACTAAGTAGCTAACCTATTCAGGTACTTTTCTGAAAATGCTAATTGTGTGGAAATTTTTGTAGGCCTTCATAAAACAACCTTTATTCAAACACATATAATCTTGGGTGGTGAAATCATCCAAATCTCTCATAAAGCAATCAAAATCCAATCAAGCAACCACTACTAAGATGTTAGCCTTAAGAAAAAATGTCAAACTTAGAAGAGATGCTAAGAAAGTTTATTAATAAAGCTTAAACTAAATTTTCGAATCAAGAAGCATCTATCGAAAATCTTGAGGTGCAAATAGGATAATTGGTAAACATAGTTGCTAGGAGAGCATAAGGCACACTACCAAGTGATATCGAGACAAACCCAAATGAACATGTGAAAGCCATTTCATTTAGAAGTGGAAAAGAATTGAAAGGACCTAAAGAGGAGAAGCCTAGAGAATTGAAAGTAGATAAATCAGTAGAAAAAAAGTTGAAGCAAAAACTAATAGCCTTTTTTTTTTTTTTTTTTAAACAAAAAGAGACAACTAAACAAGCAATTTGTAAATGAGATATCTAAGAAGCTTCATATCAACATTTCTTTTGTAGATGTCTTACTCCAGATGCCAAGCTATGTAAAATTTCTAAGGGAAATTTTATCCAACAAGAAGAAATTGGAAGAGCATGAGACAGTCAGGCTTACATAGGAGTGTTTTGCCATTCTACAAAACAAATTGCCACTAAAGCTCAAAAATCCAAAAAGTTTTTCTATCCCTTGTACTATAGGTTCAATTTCTTTTTCTAATGTTGTATGTGATTTGAGTGCTAGTATTAACTTGATGCCCTTGTTTTTTTAAAAAAATTAGGACTTAGAAAACCATAACCCACTATAGTATCTCTACAGCTAACAGATAGATCAATAAAGTATCTAAAAGGTATTATGGAAGATATACTAATAAAGGTTGATAAATTTATATTTCCTATGGATTTCCTTGTGTTGGATACAGAAGAAGATATTGAAATATCTTTAATTTTTGGAAGACCATTCTTGGCCATCGGAGGGGCACTAATTGATGTGAAAAAGAGACATGCCATAGAATGGAAGTGAGTAAGGCAAAAATAGATCCTAGGAATGACAAAGCTCAATTTGATCAAGAAAATCCTAAAAAATGGCGAGACCAACTACCTACAAATAACAAACTTGATGATGCCCAAAAAGGATTCTTCTCTAACTCCCAATATTGACCCTTTTCTCGAAAGCTGAGAGCTCAGGAGACCGATCCATTCATTGTCACCAAAGTCTATCCTAAGAAAGCTATAGAAGAAAATCATAAAGATAAAGACAAATACATGGTAAAAGGGCAATGGTGGAAATATTATAAAGAAAGTGGATGAAGAAAAAGTAAATTCTCCATCATATTGAATGATCCGAACTAAAAAAACCAATATCAAGTCAAGCTAAAGACTCTAAACAAGTACTTTTTGGGAGGCAACCCAAGTTGTATCCTTTATGTTTCTTAAATTTTTTATTTTTCTTGTTTTTAAAATTTTTTTGTCAAATTGATGTAATCTAAAAATTGTTTTTGAGGTTGTTTTGTTATTAACATTGGCTATGGAGAATTTTTTTTAGTTTCAAATCCTGATACATGAGCAAGCAAAGGCATCTCACACTAATTTTCTTATTTACTATTGAGGACAATGTCAATGCTAGGTTAGGGGTAAGGGAAAGTTAGAAGTAGAATTATATGCATAACAACATTAATGACAAATTTTTTTAAAAAAATTTGTTTTGCTTTAGTGTGTGTGTTGAATTAGCTCATATGTCTATGATTATACTTAACTATGATGAATGATTGGTATATGATGAGCTAGTTTTGTTTAATTTAAGAGTATGGAGAAATACACACTGTGAAATTAAGATTCTCAAGTTTGAGATATGTATGGTTGATTACTAAGCTTAAGGAGTTATTCGTAAGTTGTGTTCATATTTGCAAGTGACAAATTTAAAAACCCTTAGATGGACTTGACGATTATTTGAACTATGGTTTTAAAAAAGTACATTGCTTAGATCCTTAGATATAATGAGTAAATAACTGAAGAAAACATCAAGGGTATGAATTAAAATTTCAATTACTCCAATGTCTTAGTTACTGAGTAGGTTAAGGGTTAGCATGTCCATCGTGAGTGACCCTTTAGTAAAAAGTGACAAGAGATAAGAGTATATAAAGCACCTTCGGTATATGATTAGTTGAGTAACCAAGTGATGGTATTACAAGTATTGATTACGCACATAGAAAGACTAGTTTATAACCTAAGAAAACCAAATAAAGCCTTAAAAAATTATATGTAAAAGAATAATTTTATTAGGCATGATACGTAATGAGCATAAAAGTTATGACATCTATGATCAAAGTATTATTACTAATATATCAATTAGATGGTTTGTTTGAGGAAACCTATTTATAAAATTTGTTTTCAGTCACTTGTACATATGGATGCATGCATGGATATATTCTAACAGTTTAGTTAATGGTTTGTGAATAAGATAGATGTGAGAGTTGATAAAGTAATAGTGTGTTGTTTTGAAATACTTGTGAAGGATGAGGTTGGTAAGTTGTGTACCGATTATTTGTTGTAGTTTATGAGACATTTGTATGAGTTAACGATTATGTTGTTGTAACATTATGGGTACTTGTTATGTTTCTTTCTTGAGATTAGGTAAATGAGGTTTATGGGTAGTAGCATTTGGAACCCTTATGAGACAATAACTTGCCCACTAGAGCTACCTAGGGTTTTAAAAACTTGTTGCATATGCTAAATGCAACTGTGACAACCTACGAAAGTGGTTTAGATAGTTAATGAATATGTTAGTTTAATATTATTTTCATTTATTTTTTGTTTTACTTGTGTTCTAGTAAGTTGCTTATTTTCCTAAGGACTAGCAAAAAGTTGGTTAGGGGTTGTGATAAGTGCCAATTGTATGTATAATTTTGTGGTCAATTTATACATTTTTAGGGAGTGATTTGACCATTTTACTCCTATTATATGCATATTTTGAAATCTTAGGTTTTCATATTTGATTTTGTAGGAAATATTGATTTGGACATGATTTTAATGGAAATCAAGCTAAAAAGACACTTATAAAGGACTAGCTAGTGGTTCGAATGTAATCCAAGGAAGAAAGAGCGACCAAAGCATAATGGGGAAGGAGAGTATTGTACGCCATAGCAAGAAAAGAAAGATTTTAAATAAGTTTGAGCCATATAATGAAAAAGTAGTCTTTATCAAAATTATAGTGGACATCTTGAGCTTTTTAGAAAGCTATTATGGTGAGAAGGCCAAGTTTGTTTGGGTCTTCAACTATTGCTGCAAATCCAGACCTTCTTGGTGAAATAATATGTCTGATATTTAAAAACTAAAATGGTCATAACTTAAGATTCCGAAGTTCAAATGAGGTGTTTCAAAACCCAAATGAAACTAGACATCTAGAGCTATAATTTAATGTAGGCCAAAATTTCAGATTCTAAAAGCTCCATGCCACAGTGTAGCACTGTAGTGCTAGATGTGACAAAAATCTAGAAGGTCCATGCCACAACATGCCCAATTCGCATTTGAGGCAGAAACTCCATGTCATAGCATCATGCCATGGCAAATTGACTTTTAGTAGAGTTTTTTTTTAAAAAAAACCCTTTCCTAACCCTAAGTATATATATTAAATTGTAACTCTATGAAAAAGAGGAGAGTTTTTGAGAGATTTTTCTAGTAATTTTAGGAGATTCTTAATTTTGTTTTAAAAACTCAATCAAAAGCCAATCCCATTGTAATTGTAAGATGAATTTTCATCAAAATTAAATAAAAGCTTCAATGATTTTTCAGGTTTCATTCCTATTCTTTGTTATGTCTTATTTGAATCTGATTGTTTATTTTTTTCCTAATGATAAACTAAATAATTTTTGCTAAGACTAGGGCTAACTAATTTATGAATGTGTAGCATTTTCAATTATGATTTACAAGAATGTTATTTTATGTGAGTTTGTATTATGAACTTAATGCCTATGAAAATCTTAACCAATTTTTAATAGGATTTATGTTATGTGAATGAGACCAAAATGTGATATTGCATAAAAGCAAAGAGAATACAAATCGTGGACTAATTGATTACAGAGATATATTTAGTAATACATGCAAAAGTCATAGGCACAATAGACTTGTGTTGAAAGCTAGTGAATTCTATAGAATTTAATGTATTTTCATCTAATTAAATCTAGATAAAGATATCTAGGTTATTAAATTTTGAAATAAGATTAGTATTGCTTGAGAAAGAATACTGATCAATTTAAGGAGTTATGTTGTCACTTAAATAACACGATATATTTAGTTGTATGGAAAACCTACCGTAAAGTGAATTAGTAAATTCGAAATCTTAGCATCATCTCATATATTATCATCTGATTTATTTAGGCACATTTATTATTTTGTTTCAGTTTTTATTTTACTTTTAAATTTATTTTCAAGTCACATTTGATACTTTAGATAAAATTAAAGGTAATGCCCTCTTGGTACTTGCTTACACAATCCTATGGATATGACAACCCCGAATACTTCCTACATTACTTTGAACTAGTACACTTGCAAGGAAGTTAGGGTTTAAAACTTAACGTATCAAGGTAATTTCCTATGCCTTTAGGCAATTAAAGGATTATGAGTTAAGATGTCTTCCCCATGATTTAAAGTTGGTTGCAATAGTTTTTACTTTAAAGATTTGGAGACATTATCTATATGGTATGAAATGCTGCATATATTTTGTCCATAAAACTTTGAAGTATTTCTTCACCCAATAGGAGTTAAGTATGAGGTAGAGAAGATGGTTAAAGTTAGTGAAGGACTATGACTGCAAGATCAGATATTATCCAGGTAGAGCTAATATAGTAGCTGATACTTTAAGCCAAAGAGTGGCTCTATCTATGATTTCAGTATAGAAAGAATTGCAACATAAGATTTCTAGAAAGAAGAATGAGGTGATGATAGTTAGTTTCTCCAGACTTCAAAAAATATCCTCACTGCTTGATGACATCAAAACTTATTAGATGACTAATGTATAGGTTTAGAGGATGGTTCAAAAGGTCTTTGAGGGTACAACACTAGATTTTGTGATCAAAGATAAAATTCTGCAGTTCAAAGATAGAGTTTGTATACCAAAAGATACAGAGTTGAGACAAAGAATTTAGGTAGAGGCTTAT
Organism: Anacardium occidentale; assembly: GCA_026122585.1. NCBI lineage: Eukaryota > Viridiplantae > Streptophyta > Magnoliopsida > Sapindales > Anacardiaceae > Anacardium > Anacardium occidentale. Next base: position 234,289 of record JAJEJH010000237.1, read on the forward strand.
TGTACAATCTATTCAGCACATCCCGACAACACTAAAATGTATCAAGATCTCAAGTGAGTTTATATACAAAAATTATGATTTTTATTTTTAATTTTCTACTTTTATTTATTTTTCTCGTTGATATTTTATATTATTGTGAATTTTTATTTTATTATGAATTTATGAATAATATATACATAACGAAATTTAATTAAAGTTAGTAACACACTTAACAAAAAAAACTGTAATAATAAAGGCCAACTATTAAACTAGACAATATGAGCACCTAACACATTTTTATCATCATATCCAACTCTCTGAACCCTCTATTGGATAGGTAAGAAAGGTTGGGTCAAGTCGTCTGTCTTTATTAACATGTACTTTCTAGAGATAATCCTCAAATGGCAACTCTATAGACTTTATAATAGGTCATAAACTCTTTAAACACTCTTCTTGGCCATGTTTAGGTTGGTCAAACAAGAACAATAAGCTTATCCAAGCTCAATCTGACAAAAATTGATGCCATAGTGTCCTGTTATGATGTGAGGTTAAGTACAAAACTTAAAGGGAGGGAGATAACTCTAATCTATCCCATGTAACGTCATCCACATAATTATCATATTGTCATTATAATAATAAGAGAATATTAATTGACTATATACCAATTCGAAGGCTATGTCATATTCAAAGGTTCATAAACATACCAACACATCAATTAGGCAGGGTGTAACTAACATTTCTAGTGAAAGTATCTCCAAAAATGCCTCTAAAACTATCATTTTAGGCTTATTAACCTCTTAACATAAAATGAGTATACACATATCAGGAATATCAAAATATTAAACATAAATTTTACTACAATGTCACATTTTCTTGCCTACTTGATCGAGTTTCACGATAACATGGCCTACTAAATAAATGGTCTAACGGAAGGCCTCTGATCAGTTTAGGCACCCTATAACATAATAAACAATTAATTAGTAAAAGAAACAAATATATGAAAATAATTTCATTAGTATAATAACTTACATCACTAATAGATACTAGACGTGAATCAGGTAGACTCAAACCTGGAAGTGACTACTGTCTTCTAGGGTATACTATCATTATTAAGAAGGACCTTCATCATTCCTAGAGGGACCTCTGTCTAGGTTGTCTATGTAATGTAAACCCTGTAAACAAAACTATGTGTTATTTATTAAACATACTTTATGTGAAAATATTATGAAGCCATAAATGTCTTACGTTAAGATAACCCTTAATATAATAGGCATAAGAATTGAGAGTAGTAACACATTTATCAATACAGCCAACTACTCTAAAAGTTTATTAAACTTGATAATAATGATTGTCCTCAAATCGTTCTCTCTTGGTTAATCAAAGGTGAATCATTGTGTGATTGTTGGCTCATTAATAAGGGGCTCATTAATAGAAGGCTTAATAGATGGGTTATAATAAAAGTTGGGACCAGTTATTATTTGCTTCTAGATCTTGACTAGATTGGTATTTGGGCTTGAGATGATGATGTATTTGGTGATGAAGATAGTCTAATAGACGATCTCATGTACAACACCACAATTTTATATCAGTGATAGTCTAATAGACGATCTCTTATACAATACCATAATGTTATATCAGTCCTCTACCACCGCCGTCTCTAATTTCCATTAGATCAGTAGTAATAGTAGTCGGCCATCGCCAAATGTTCTCCTCAATGATAGCCTCCACCTTAGCATAAACCCCCAAATTAGAGTCATGAATAATTTTATCGCCAAACCTCTCATTCAAGGGGCCTAAAGGGTGCTAATTGTCGATCCAAAGCTTGGTAGATTTTTCATTGCTAATAGAGTATTTTATATGGTGTTATACACTCTCCCTTAAAAGCAAAAGTTTTCTTCCACCACCATGGACTTTTATTAGAGGTATTTATTTCCCAAATACTCTTATTCCTTACTCTATAAACCTTAGCCTAGTTGACCTAAGAAGAATGGCTTTTCGGCTAAACAATGTTCTAAATATGTTTTGCCATCACCTCTTTGTTCTAATCTTCACTTTTCATGATACCTAATCCACCCTCTTTCTTTGGAAGACAGATATCCTCTCAAGCCACCTTACCATTACCCTTGTTGTCATTACCTTTCCAAAGGAAATTCCTTAGTTTAGAGTCAATTTTCATGAGAACTTTACTCGAGAGGATGAAATGAAATCCCCAATAAACTTGAACAGCCTAATAGTCCAAAGTGAAGATAATACCATAGTGTTACCTTTACTATGTCCACGTCATTTTCCCCTAAAGTTGTCTTCTTGAATATGCATTGGATGTCTACATATGTAATAGATCTATGCCTTGAAACATTCCAAGGTTAAAAATTGTCTTTTTAGTTAAGATTTGGGATTAAAAGTGAGATTTGATGATAGATATAGAGTTGAGATAGTTCAAGGGTGAAATAGCTAATTTTTAAAGTTTTTCTGGCATATGCATGAATCCTATTAGGAAGTCTTTCCATGTAAAGCACGGAAAAGTGGGAATTTTCCCTTTTTTTTTACAATGCACAACTATATGCCTTAGGCAGCATAATCGTGCAAATCTACTGCTTCAGTCGCTTTACTTAAAGTTATGCTTATCCCCTTCTCACTATTATTTTCAACCAAATTTCCCTTTTGTTCTAAGAGAATCCCAACCCTAAGAGAGAATAACAATATCCAAAGATTTCCAATCCAGTTAGAGAGTGAGATTTTAATAGAAAAAGAAGCCTATTTAGCCATGGTAAGAGGCAAATACTTCTTTTCCTTTTTCCCTCTTCTTTCTTGTATTTGGGTTGTTGTTTATTTGAGTCATAATGATGATTTCAGCATGTTTATGACTTTATAATATGATTGAGTAAGGAACATAAAGATATAGAAGTGATTATGATGAATTTGCCATTTAGAAATATCTTTTGTATATATATTTGTATATATATGATTTTAAAGAATTTTGGTTGATTGATTATGGAAATTGATTTTGTTAATATGATAAACTTGCGCATATGAAGTATATTAAATATGAAATATAGTTGATAACAATTGATTTACACTTGGGATAAGATTTAATGGGATTAAGCTTGTTCAGCCACAAATATGGCAAAGCAGAGCAAGACACATTAACGTACGTTTGTAAGATGCACACCTGTATAGTTGTGTTTTGCAAGGCTATGGTCATGTTCATGGAATCGTGCACAACTAGATCTAAGCAAGGTCATAATTATGCAGGGCGAGGTCATGACCGTACATCTACAGAAAATTAGAAATAAGGCATGAAGTCTCAGAACCTAGCATGACTTTATACATGACCAAACACATGTCCATGCAGCTTATGCACAACCATGCATTTATGTATGCACGATTATGAATCATGTAGAAATGCATATTTAAGCTCAGATTAAAGTACAAAACATAAGAAAGCCAATATAACAACTATAGAACATTAAAATACAACAAAATAATATGATATTAAGAATTACAAGCATATCATGACATGATATGTTATATCAATGTTTTTAGAAAGAGATTCAAGGATCCAATATGCTTTGGATATTTTTGATGAGTGAATATGAAGAGGTACTTATGAGTTACATGCTCGCTAGCGAGAGAGCCAGTTTTAATACAAATACAAATACACATACATACACACACATAGGTGTGTATCAGTTTCTAGTTCTCAGCTTTTAGTTTTTAATTCTTGACTGCATGTCAAGATATTAAAGCTCACATGGTCAGGGTGTTGAATCTCTATGATGTGTTAAAATTTTACATCCTAACTTTCTAGCAAGTGCACTAGATCAAAGTAATAAGAGAAGTACTCAGGGTTGTCGTATCCATGAGATTGCATAAGCAAGTACTAAGATGACACTACCCCTAACTTTATCTAAGTTTTCAAATATAAATTAAAAATAAATCTAAAACTAAGTTAGAAACTGAAAACAAACAATTAATAGTTGTGCCTAAGTAAATTGATGACAATCTATGAGATACTAAGACTTTGGATTTACTAATTTACTTCATGGTAGGTTTTCTAAATGACTAAAGATATCTAGTTATTTATGTGACAACGTAACTCCCTAGGTTGATTAACATTCTTTCTCAAGTAATATTATTCCTATTTCATACTCTAATAACCTAAATATCTATATGTGGATTTAATTAGATGAAAATATATTAAGTTTTATCGAATCCTCTAGCTTTCAGTATAAGCCTATTGTGCATATAAATATCGAATGTATTACCAAATATATCTCAACATTCAATTAATCCACAATATATATTCTCACAGCTTTTATGCGATATCACCTCTTGGTCTTAATCACACAACAAAAATCCTATTAAAAATTAGCCAAGTTTTTAGCAAGCATTAAATTCAGAGCATAAACTCATATAAAATAACATACTCACATATCATAATTGAAAAATGCTACACATTCATGAATTAGCTAACCTTAGTCTTAGCAAAAATTATTTAGTTCCCCATCAAACAAAAATAAACAACCAAATTCAAGCAAAACATTATGAAGAATAAGAATGGAACCTAATGAATCGTTGAATCTTTTTAGTGAAATTTGATGAAAAATCATCTTGCAATTACAATCTATTTTACTTTCGATTGAATCTCCAAACGAAATTAAGAATCTCTTAAAAGTGCTTAAAAATTATCTTTAATATTCTCCTAAAGAGGTTCTCATCTTCTAAAGAGTTACACTTTAATATATATATATATATATATATATATATATATATCTAGGATTAGGTTAAGATTTTTAAAAAAATGAAATTATACTGAATGCTACTAGTGCCGTAGCATGGAGTTTCTGGCCTAGTTTTACTGAGCACGCCACAACATGGGTTTGCTTCTATGCGTTGGCATGTTTGCACTATGGCATGCGCTGTAACAACCAGCTTCTAGACTCTATGCATATGTTGTATTCTCCTATGTTGTGGCATGGCGTTGCAGTGCCTAACTTTTAGATTGCATGTTTCTTATTGTGGCATGACACATCAACGTTGGGCCTTCTCATGTCTTTTCGCATATGCTTTTTGGTTTTTCACCTTGGTTGTGATTCTTGATTTTAATCACACCCACTTAGCATCGTTTCAACTCAAAATCATGTAAATTCCTACAAAACAAAAATAAAAATTGTATGATCATGAATATGTACAAATAAAGGGTAAAATTGTAAAATCTCATCCAAATTTGTCCAAAACTACTCCTAAATGATGAGTTTGCCCAATACTTATTACAACCCCTAACGAGCGAATTACTAGTCCCTAGCAATAAGAGTGACTAATTTTTGGAGGAGGGAAAATGCACTAAACAAATTAAACAAAAAAAAAAAATGACATAAAAAAATTGTTAACTATCTAAACCACTTCTGTAGGTTGATGGTTGCATTTAGCGTATGCTATAAGCCTTTAAACCTTTAGGCAGCCCTAGTGGATGCGTTATAGTCTCCTGAAGGTTTCAAGTGACGCTACCCATAAACATCTTGCTAATAAACATAGCACACATAAACTATATCATAAACAAGCAACAAAACAAAAGAAAACACATATGTATCAACTCTAACTTAATGATTGTCTTATAAATATCAATATATAAATTCAACACATCACTTACCAACGTCGCCCCTCTCAAAACCACTTTGAAAATTTCACATCACTACTTTATTGATTCCTAGCCTCTAATGCATTCTCTCACCCTGAATTCAACCTTTAAAATGATTCATGCATTACTCATAAGTCCAAGTCACCCTAAAATTAATTCTTTATAGCCTCTTCATCATTTTTTGCTTGGCTTTTCCATTCATGTTGTAGCAGCTCCCTAAATTCCTAAGACCCATCATCGACGTTTTTTTTTTCTTCTTTTTTTTTCTAAGGGCTTTATTTACTAATCCTTAAGTTATTAACTTACCCTTTTATGCGAATGCTAACTCTTGTGGTGCCATCGCCTAGTTACTCAACAAGTAATGAACTTAAGGTGTATAGTATACTCATATCCTTTGAGGTAATTTGGCATAGAGGTTACTCATAGTGGTCATGTCAACCCCCAGCTTACTACGCCCTTAGAACATTGGAGTAGTTACCCTTTTTCTAATATTTAAAAATTTATTTGAAATATTTTTATTTATTTATTTATTTTAGCTAATTATGGGTCTCGAGACCTAGTTTGTCTACACAGTTGAACTTTTATCCTTGCTTTAGACAACGTGTTTTCCATATTAAACCAAAATTAGAATTATTTATACTCATGAAACACATTACTACAATTCTTGGGTTTGAGTTTTTTTCAACTTTTCTTACCTCTTATGTAGAAGTCTCAATTTTGCAATTATCCATCTCTCCATGTTTCTGATTGGGGTAACATCAACTCGTTTTACTCTAAAATATTCATCTCAATTATTTGCAATCATCGACTTATCAAGCTAATGCTAAAAAACAAAAAAGAAATCCAAACCTTTTAACTAAAAAAAAAAAAGAAAAAAATTATTCAGTCGTCTCTCAGTCCTATAAATATATTCATATATGATGTAACTAAACCCTGTAAGCTACTTGACAATAAAAATCCTAGTTTTAACTTTGTTTTCTCCCACGCCCAACTTATCATTAACATTGTCCCAATGGTGAATGATAGATATAAAAGAAAAGAAATTTAAAACGATTTCTCTATTTGAGAGTGAAGTGGAGTGAGGTGTTGTGTTCATCTCTCAATGCAACAAAAAGGCAATCTCCTATTAAAACTAAGATTAAATATTATCAAACAAATATAATTGGTATAGCAGGTAAAAAAAACATCATGTACGAGAGGGATAAAAAAAATGTACAAAACATATAAATATCCTTTTTTAATGATAAAAGCTTGGATTCTAAGATAAAATATAGCTAGTCATAAAATATAAAGATAGTATATGATAAACATAGCCATATTTAAAAGGTGGTCGATGAAGTATTAGTAGCATTATCCCTTTACCTATCATTATCGTTATTCTCGTCATCACCATTATCTTTATATTCATTGTCACCCTCATCATCACCATCACCCTTATCACCCTTATCATCACCATCACCTTCATTACCCTCATCATCACCATCACGCTTGTCACCCTTATCATGTTTATGCTTATGTACCTTTGGTTTTGGTTTTTAAGAAAACAGGTGGTAGAACGGAGAAATCGAACTCGTATTTGTGTCTTATTTCACACACATTAGGTGTTGCATTTGGTACACCACTTTTAGATTTTTAAAGATCTCTATATGCTCTTGGTGACATGTTTGGACCTCGAGCTTGAGGGAATCGAGATGAGACTACACAGTTTGTATAAGGTCTAGGCTTGATGACTTAAGCACGTGAGATATTGTGTAGGAGTGTGGTTTGTCACTTGATGGCCTTGCATGGCATAATCTAGATAATAAGTAGGCCATCATGGATCTGCTTAACCATTGTCTATTCTTTATTTAGCGCTCGTCTAATGCATACGACACACTTACTCGAACACATAATCCTCTAATCAAAATGAGAAACAAGAAAGCTATATGTTCATTAGTAATGGTATATTTAATCATTGAATGAATAATAGTCCTAACATTGATTGGGATCCAATTGTGAATGACACAAAGAAGTGTTACCCTATCCTGATCCAGATCACTCACGTGTGATATTGGCATCAACCAAACACTTATAAAATATTGTTACATTTGTACCATAAAGTGTAGAAATTTGGCTTTAAATACTTAGGTACCACATATTTATAAGTCTATTGAGCACTAAGATTAGCAAGCTTCTAAAGAATTTGTTTGGGTGTCAAGTGTTCTGTATACTAACAGTATGCAACATAGATAGGCTTTTATAACTAGTAATATGAGTTGATCATATGCACGTCATATGGGATGGTCCTCTCTCAGACTCTCACTTTACTTTACAGGACATCAACTGCATTTGTGTAGAATCTCATTATAAGAGTCACAACAACACCTTTAGGCTTATACTTCCTATCTGTGGGTAGCTATGACATTAGTAATGTCTAGGTTGTTGTCTTTTTTTGAAAAGTAAAAGCCTCACTCCTCAATGATTCCCTTATTTCTTAGTTGGCTATTTTAAATCTTTGTTGTGTCTCTTGGGAAGTGAATCTCAAATATGTTGGCACCACTTATTCACTTGGTTGCCTATGTCTTCTCTTTGATGCCTATTGTATCCTTTTGCTACGGCACGTTAGCTTGACATTTTAGGTGTGTTTGGATATTTATATTTACTTACATACAACAAATAAACAAACTAAAACAAAGAAAGAAAGAGAAAAAAAAAAACAAGCAAACACGTAAGGGTGAGTATGATGAAAATCTAAATGTTGCCCAGTACATGTGCAATTAACACTCTATATCATGCCTAAAAATAAATGAATATCAATCACAAGCTTAGCAAGAATAAAAAAGTGTAACATGTGCATTATAAGTTCATGGGGCCATTTAATCAAACACATGGTATGCATATGCTTTAATTGATATTATTGCAAGATCCAACATACAATCACTTATGAAAAAACATATCAAATTAAATATGCAGACAACTTCAATTCTAATTTTAATCTAATACAAAAATTGATCAAATGCTAAAAGGATTTATTTAATTAATTACTATATAAAAAATAAAAATTTTAAATAAAATTTTAATTTTAATTTACATACCTTAATGGTTATGGAATATGTGTAATATGGTTGAAAGTGGGTTAGCTAAGTGTAGCGTGTTTATGACTGTTGCTAAGTAAGGTCAGCTTAATGCTTGAGAAGCCCTGGTGGAAGAAACTAGTGCGACCAGGTTAGTGCATAAGTATTGGCTACTAGGATAAGATTGGGCATTATAATGAGTTATTGGTTGCTTGCCACTAAGTTTTGGTTGCTTGAGTGTTACTTGTATTAAGGTTGAAGGCTGAAGGTTATATGAGAAGTGGGGTACAATGCTATGTGGCTGGGTGAGTGTTGAAAGGAAAATAAATGAGGGTTTTGAAAAATATAGGTTTATTTAAGTGTGTTTTTTTTAAGGAAAATAAAAATTTTAAATGGTTAACTTACCTCTACATGCACACTGATGCATGTGTGCGTTATAGTACTGGCACTACAGCATAGCATTATAGCGTGCGTATTCTAAAGTATAGGTTGAATTGGCGAAGCGCTATGACACTACAGTGCCCATGTTCTATGATGTGTATAATTGTTCACTTGTTCTGGCATCCTGGCATGGTGTCACGGTGCCTAGATTTTGTAATTGCATATTGATGTGGCACTATGGCATGGCATTGTAGTGCCCATATTTTTTTTTTTTTTTTTTTTTGCACTTTGAATAGTATTACGACACCCAAATTTTGGACTTCACTACTTTTTTGATCGTTTTACACTCCTCGTGTTCCTACTCACCTTCACTTGACTCGACAATTAGAAAGCACAACAAAAATTCATTATCACACAAAATTTCAAATTAAATAAAATATAAAAATGCATGGAAAAAAATGTAAAACCGAAAAATAATAGGGTTGCCACCTAATAAGCGTTTATTTAAAGTTTGTAGCTCAACTTTTATATGATCATCTTTAACTCAGATTGTTCAATGGGATAGAGCTAATTCCTTTGCTCCATACTCCATCCTCATAATGCTTCAGCCTGAAGCCATTAATTGTGAATGTTTCTTTCTCCTCATGCAATATTTGAATGACACTCGATGGGTACACTTTTGTCATAGTGAATGGTCCCGACCACTTGGACTATAGCTTTCTTGGAAAGATTCATAACCTGGCATTGAATAACAACATCTTTTCTTCTTCTTTAAACTCTCTTTTTAGGATTTGTTTGTCGTGCCACCTCTTAGCTCTTTCCTTGTATAGTTTGGCAATCTCATAGGTTTGATGCCTAAACTCATCAATTTTGTTTAGCTATAACAATCGTTTGGAACCTGCATCTTGCGTATTAAAGTTGAGAAATTTTATGGCCTAATATACTTGATGTTCAAGCTGTACCGAGAGGTGACAAGCCTTTCTAAACACTAGTCTATATAGGGACATTCTTATTGGTGTCTTATATGTTGTCCTATAGGCTTATAGTGCATTATCTAGCTTTAATGACCAATCTTTCCTAGACTTGTTCATGGTTTTTTCAAGGATACATTGAAGCTCCTTATTCGACACTTTAACTTAGCCACTATTTTATAAATGTTACGGGATGGCTACTTTATGTGTTACTCCACACTTACTCAAGAGGTTTTCAAATTGTTTGTTACAAAAATGCTTACCACTATCACTTATGATTGCCCGAGGGGTGCCAAACCTTGTAAAAATATGTTTCTTTAAAAACTTGACTTCTACCCTAACATTATTTGTTCTAAAAGCTTCATCTTCAACCCACTTGGATAGATAGTCTATGGCCTTCAGTATGTATTTATTAGAACATGAACTAGGAAATGGATGCATAATATATATGCCCCATACATCAAATAATTCACACTCAAAGATGTTGTACAATAGCATTTTATGTTTTCTATCTATGGTTCCCAGCCGTTGGCACCTATCATAAGACGTTACATTGACATATACATTTTTAAATAATGTACGTCAATAAAATCTAGATTGTAATACCTTAGAAGCAGTCTTGATTGGCTCAAGCTAACCATCTACCTCTCTATCATGACAATGACTTAGGAAGTTCATCATCTTTTCCTCAAGTACATGTCTTCTAATGATTTGGTCGACATATACTTTGAATAGATATGGCTTTTCCTACACGTAATGTTTAGTATCAAACAAGAATTTCTTCTTTTGATTTGAATTCAAATTGGGATGGAGAATACCTATCATTAAGTAGTTTATATTGTCTGCATACTATGGAAGCGAGCTACAAAAGATGGCACAGATTTATTTATCTAAAAACTCTTCTCGTATTGGGGTCTCACAACTTTCTTGTAAGTTTAGGTCTTTTATTTGAGATAAATGATTGGCTACTACGTTTCTACCCCGTTTTTATCTTTAATTTCTAGGTTGAACTCTTATAATAATAAAATCCACTGTATTAACCTAGGTTTTACATCTTTTTTTGTTAAAAGATATTTTAAGGCTAAATGGTCGGTATACATTATCACCTTTGTAAGGACAATGTATAAATGGAATTTGTCAAAAGTAAATACTACAACTAAAAGTTCATTTTCTGTGGTAGCATAGTTTTGTTGTGCTTCATTTAGGGTTCTATTAACTTAGTATATTGGTCTAAATACCTTATCCCTCCCTTGACCTAAGACTACTCCTACAGTTGTATCACTAGCATCAAACATGAGCTCAAATGGGAGACTCCAATCAAGTGCCACCATGATAGCTAATATGACAAATTTTACCTTGAGTTCTTGAAAAGCATGCAAACAATTATCATTATAATCAAAATATGCATTTTGAGTAATAAATTAGTTAAAGACTTAGCTATATTTGAAAAATCCTTGATATTCTGTAAAATCCTACATGCCTTAGAAAGCTTCTTACAGCCTTTACTGATGTCAGTGGAAGTAATTTTTCAATGATTTCTGTCTTTGCTCAATCGACTTTAATTTCCTCCTTCGAGATCTTATGGCCTAGTACTATACCCTCTTGTATCATAAAATGACACTTTTCCCAATTTAAGATAAGGTTAGTATCCTCATATCTTTTCAAAACTAGATCAAGATGATTTAAACATACTTCAAAAGAGTAAATAAAAATAGAAAATTTATCTATGAAAATTTCTAGGAATTTTTCTACCATGTTATGGAAGATAGCCATCATATATCTCTGAAAAGTGGTCGGTACATTACATAAACCAAATGGCATTATCTTAGATGCAAATGTGCTATAAGAGCAATTAAAAGTGGTTTTTTCTTAGTCTTTTGGAGCTATGGCAATTTGGTTATACCTTGAATATCCATAAAAAAAAAGCAATAAAATTCATGGCCAGCTAGTCTTTTTGACATTTCGTCAATAAGTGGTAGTGAGAAGTAGTCTTTTCTAGTTGCATCATTTAACTTCCTTTAATCTATACATACTATCCACCCAGTGACTATTCTAGTGGGGATTAATTCATTATTTTCATTTTTCACTATCGTCATCCCACATTTCTTTGGTATTACTTGTGCTAGGCTTACCTATGAATTGTTTGAGATAGGTTATTCAATACCAACATCAAGTAGTTTGATCACCTCCTTCTTAACAATTTCTTGCATCATCAGGTTCAATCATCATTGAGGCTAAATTATTGGCTTATAACTTTCTTCTATTAGAACTTTTTGCATGCTAATTAAAGGGCTAATACCTTAAATGTCTACTATTGTCTAGCCAAAAGCTTTATTATGCTCCTTTAACACTTTTAACAACCATTCCTCCACAAGGCCTATCAAAAATGATAAAATAATCATAGGTAAGTATGAAGAACCTTCTAAAAATATGTATTTTAAATGAAAAGGTAGAGGTTTAAACTCCAGGATAAGAACCTTCTAAAAATGGATTATACTCGGTTTGATCTCAAAGTTATTAGCTTGTATCACCGGTCTTCTTATGCTTGAAGCTTTTTCCTTAACTGTAGGACTCATAGAGTCGATCAAGGTTTAGTGGTTTATGGCTTCGGTTACTTGCTCTAAGGCTAGCGGTGCTATACATTGTTCATCTACTATTACTCTTCTCTGTCTCATTATTGATGTAATATACTTTCCATCTCTAGATCAAAAGGCTTAGTCGTTAGATTACTAGTGTGTATCATGCTCTAAGTGAGAACTGCAAGGCAAACAAGATTAAGTAGTGATATTAACAAAATAAAAACAAAACTAATCAAAAACTAAAATAATAATGAAATAAAATGTATTGAGTAAAATTAGAAGCAGTAAATCTCATTATTGTCTATGACACAATTCCTAGTAACAGCACCAAAAACTTGATGTGTTAAAGATTTACACCTTAACTTTCTTGCAAGTGTACTAGATCAAAGTAATACGAGAAATATTTTGGGTTATCGTATCCACGGGATTGTGTAAGCAAGTACCAAGATGACATTACCCCTAACTTTATCTAAACTATCGAATATGAATTGAAAATAAATCTAAAACTAAAATAAAAATTGAAAACAAACTATTAATAGTTATGCCTAAGTAAATTGGATGACAATATGCTAGATGATGCTAAGACTTCGAGTTCATTAATTCACTTCATGGTAGGTTTTTTCATACGATTGAAGATATCTAGTTATTTATATGACAATGGGACTCTCTAAGTTGATTAATATTCTTTTTCAAGCAATATTAATCATATTTCACACTCTAATAACCTAGATATCTCTATTTTGGTTTAAATAGATGAAAATGCATTAACTTATATGGAATCCTCTAGCTTTCAACGTGAGTATATTATGCCTATGACTATTGCATATATTACTAAATATATCTTTATATTTGATCAATCCATGATTTGTATTCTCACAGTTTTTACGCGATATCACCTCTTTGTCTCAATCACATAACAATTTTATTAAAAATTAACCAAGTTTTCAATGGGCATTAAATTCAGAACACAAACTCACATAAAATAACATATTTGTAAATCATAATCGAAGGAAGCTACACATTCATGAATTAGCTAGCCCTAGTTTTAGCAAAAATTATTTAGTTCCTCGTCAAACAAAAATAAACATCCAAATTAAAGAAAAACATAATGAAGAATAAAAATGGAACCTGAGGAATCATTAAATCCTTTACTAAAATCTAATAAAAAATCATCTTGCAATTACAGTCTGCTTTGCCTTTAATTGAATCTCTAAACAAAATTAAGAATCTCTCAAAAATGCTTGAAAATTCTCTCTAATATTCTCCTATGGCGACTCTCCTCTTCTAAAGAGTTACACTTTAATATATATATATATATATATATATATATCCAGGGTAAGGCAAGAGTTTCTAAAAAATGAAATTCTGCTGGATGGTGTTGGTGTTGCGGCATGGAGTTTTGGCCTGGTTTTATTGAACACGTCGCAACATAACACCATGACATAGGTTTGCTTGCTACAGTGCCTAACTTCTAGACTCTGATCCTGCATTGCATTCTTTTACATTGTGGCATGGCATCACAGCATCTAGCTTTTGGATTGCGTGTTTTATTCTCGTCACGACATGGCGTCGTAGTGCCAGGCCTGCTTAGTTCCTTTCATATTCGGTTTTTGGTTTTTCACTTTGGTTGCAATTCTCAGTCTCAAGCACACCCACTTAACATTGTTTCAATTTGAAATCATGCAAAAACAAAAATTGTGTGATCCCAAATTTGCATAGATCAAAGGGCGAAATTATAAAATCTCATCGAAATTTGTCAGAAACTACTCCTAAATAGTACATATGCCCAATACTTATCACCTTGTATTCATCAGTCTGATTAGTATAGTAGATTTTTCAGTTATGATGTTTTCAGGTATACTTTTATTTAAGGATGTTTGGATCAATATAGATAAATATTTTCAGATTCTAAGTCCAAGGACAAAGAGCATGTTTTCAGCATAATTCTTATCATGACATGAAACAAAAATTTAGAATAAAAAACAAGTAAAATATCAAAGATAGTTTAATATACAACTCTAGAACAGCTAGTTAGACAACTACAGTAACGTCTCTAAACAGAATCATTGTTTATGCAAGAAAAAGTTAAGGAAACACTTACGAAATGATTTATCACTCACTTATTTATGTTTCCTTCTATGTAGGTTAGTCAGATAGGTGCTAATGAGAGATTAGCTGGCTAGGGCTACAGGGGGGAAAGCATGATAACGGCTCGCATGCTTGTATATGTCTCATGCATGCTTATATGATGATCATGCATGCATTCAGTGTAATATGTGTATGTTTAGTACTAATGTGAATAATGTCAAAAGATGATTTTCAGTATAATTGTATATAATATAGAGTTTTTAACCGACCATTATGTGACTCATGTCTTTCTACTTCCACTTGCATTATTTTAGTCAGTTTGTGTAGGATTCCTACTATATATATATATATATATATTCATAAAGAATTTTATTGAACGCAATATAATTTATAACAATAATGAATATACATACTAATAGTAGTATATACAGCAGCAGGTCTCACATGACCCATGTCAGATAGAATATAATCTTGCATCTCCATCTGATGCGCAAATCTCAAACCCATGATCATGGCAAATTCATATAGGCTAAATCAAACCTCAATGTCATTAATTTAGAACAAAAAATGATCACTGATGGTCGCACCCCTTCTACAATCTCCATCAACATGAATGAGTGGAATAAAACTCCACTAAACAAAGAATCCTATAGCCTTAAGAATTGCCCAAAACACATCTGATTGAATAGCTATAATTGCCACTTCGACAATGTCTCCCTCACTAACTAAATAGTGTCCCTAGTGCCAAAGGTTGTCACCTATGATTAGAAGTGATGCTCTAGTAAATGTCTCATTGGAGGCCCTCGACTCATTGTGTCTTCACTTCTTGTTTCTTTGTCATTATCTACACAAAACGAACAAATCATTCTTTTAGTTTTCAAAATATGTTTATTTCAAAAATTATGGACCAAAATTTTGAAAACAATGCATCAAATAACGTTGAAATCCTTCGAATAGTCAATATTAGAAAACACTCTCACATAGAAAATATCATAAACCCTTGATATGGAAAATTCAAAAAAAAAAAAAAAAAAACCTTCCATGTACTGTCAGTACCTATGTCGTGCTTACCTAAACTTTTGAAAACTAACAAATACACCATAAACCCCAACCTTCACCACCACGCATGATTTATAATGAATATGCATGATGTGCATACTCATATTCCATTTCTAACTTATTCACGTACAAAATCAATCCTAACATATTTTCTACTTTAACACTTATGCAACAACAAATTTCAACCAAAATCATTAACAAATCACGTTTATGAAGCAAAAAAAATTTGGATTTTCTAACATAAAAAATGCTCTATATCAATACAACATAAATTAAAGCTTCATCCTATTATGCTTAGAATCAATTTGCTAACTTTTAGAGTCATTTTTGTGGTCAACAATTGTTCAAACTTGCAAAAAGAAAATCTAGTTTTCAAAGGATTTTCAAATCATTGAATTCGTTTCAGGACTACATAGATGGTAAGCAATTGTACACTACCCCTGCATTATTTTGCTTTATATGCAAAGGGTTTTGCCAGACAAAAATATGATTTTCAAAGGATTTTTTTTTTTTTACAAGTATGTGCAATAATCAAGATATGTGTGGTGAATATGTACGATTTGTTTTTAAAATCGTTAATCTAACAAGTATGTGTGACCCATGTACCATGGGTGATTGAATACACATAAAAAATGCTAAAATCATTTAACATGATAAAATTAGAATAATTTTGTTGGAGATAATGAAAAAAAAAAAATTAATTAATATACTTATTATAATTACAAGGTATAAGTTTCAAACTGCTTTGACATAATAAAACAGACCCTCCCGAAGGAATAAAACAAATAACCCTAATAAATTACCATATATAATTAGATATCAAAAATTTAATTTCCCTTCTAATCTTGGTAATTACAATTTATTACTGTTCTCCAGGTGTCCACTGCCTGTGTAACCTCCACCCCCCGACTATTCACACTCAGACAACAATTAAAATCTCGGATAAGCTCCCTTCCGAAATCTCGCCAGTTGCAGCCCTTCATGCAACTCAACTGTACTTAAAACTCCCTTATAAATTCTCATGCAAATCCCACTTCTCCCCGCAAATTCAACGCAGCATTTCTCTTATCTTTTTTCTTCTCTGCTTGAACCATCCTTCCTGATTTAACTAGAAAGAGATGGAGATTCAGCTAGAGCAGCCATCGTCGCAGTCTTTTAAAAAGATTGCAATGGTGGCCTCCATTGCCGCCGGGGTCCAGTTCGGATGGGCGCTTCAGCTCTCTTTATTGACTCCGTACGTTCAGCTTCTTGGAATCCCTCACAAATGGGCTTCCCTCATTTGGCTCTGCGGTCCCGTCTCCGGGATGCTTGTGCAGCCGATTGTTGGGTTCCATAGCGATACATGCACATCCCGTTTCGGCCGCCGTCGGCCCTTCATTGCCTCCGGAGGTATTCTTGTCGCCATTGCCGTCTTTCTCATCGGCTTCGCTGCCGATTTGGGACACTTGTTCGGAGACTCGTTGTCCCGGGAGATCAAACCCCGGGCTATTGGCGTCTTCGTTCTCGGGTTCTGGATCCTGGATGTGGCGAACAACACGCTACAGGGCCCCTGCCGGGCATTTTTGGCCGATCTTTCCGGGAACAACCACAAGAAAACTCGAGCTGCTAACTATTCATTCTCCTTCTTCATGGCCGTCGGCAATGTTCTCGGCTTTGCCGCCGGCTCCTACACTCGCCTCTACCATATGTTCCCGTTTACGAAAACAAAATCTTGTGATACGTACTGCGCGAACTTAAAGACTTGTTTCATCCTCTCCATAACACTCCTCTTGACGCTAACCACGGCGGCGCTGAGTTATGTACGCGAAAGCCCCTGGACACCAGAAAACGCCGCAAGCAAAGCAAGTGAGACTGTATCCGGCGAAGACAAGGTCGGAGACGGATCGTCAAAGGTGCCGTTTTTCGGAGAAATTTTTGGCGCCTTGAAGGGTTTACAAAAACCCATGTGGATTCTTCTTCTGGTTACGGCACTCAACTGGATTGCTTGGTTCCCGTTCTTGCTGTTTGATACGGACTGGATGGGGCGCGAGGTTTACGGCGGGAACTCCAACGGGAACGCGGAGGAGCTTAGGATGTACAACGCTGGCGTGCGGGCGGGGGCCTTGGGTTTAATGCTAAACGCCGTTGTTTTGGGGCTGACGTCTCTCGGGGTTGAGTTTTTGGCACGAGCGGTTGGTGGGGTGAAGAGGATGTGGGGGATTGTAAATTTTCTACTGGCGTTTTGTTTGGCCATGACTCTTTTGATCACCAAAATGGCGGAATCGAATCGGCGGGAGGTGGCTGCAGCGAACAGCGGCGCCACCGGCCATATTTTGCCACCACCTGTTGGTGTTAAAGTTGGTGCTTTGGCAATCTTCACTATATTGGGGATCCCTCAGGCAGTAAGTTCTGTTACAGATTAAAGTTGCGAGCATATTTGAAAAAAAAAAAAAAAAAAAAAAACAGAACCTTATCTTCTTTCTCTTTTCATTGAAAATTGTGACAAATTTTGATTGGGCCTTGGATGCAGCATTTCTTCTTTGATAAAATGTTGACGAATTAAAATTTTTTAATGAAATTACTTGAGAAGCATTTTGTCCTGATATCTAAGGCATGTTGCAAACATGAAATATTTTTATAATATAAAACTGAAATATAATTTTCTTTTCTAAATTAATTAATTAATTTTATACAATATGAGTTCTACATAAAACACTAATTTGGGTTCATTCTAATCACTCTTAAGCAAATAAAACACAAAAAATAAATTAAATAATTTTGTCAGTCTGAAAGGTAGCTATTCTTTTAATTTTTTCTATAAAAATCCTTCAAAGTTGTTTGAGTGTCGCCATGTTGAATGATTTGAATGGATAAGAATGTCTTCAATCAATGCTGTCAATCAATGCCCTGTTGCTATTTTTAAATTACTTATTTGTTTTGGTTAGGCAAAGTGTTGTTCTTAATACGCCATTATTCTAAAAGGTCAATTTTATTTTTTATTTTTACTAGTGCATGACTTTTAAAATCAGGAAAGGATTCGGTATGATCTTCAAGTTGATATTGTTCTTTGACAACCTTTATGAGTTAGTAATTTATCCAGATAAATCTTTGCAGAAACCAAGTTAATTTCTAGTTTCAATTGAACTATATATAATTTCTTCACGTTATTCTGAAGGTAACATTCAGTGTTCCATTTGCTATGGCATCCATATTCTGCAAATCTTCTACTGCTGGTCAAGGTATGTAAACTTCTGCCCGCTTTACAAAACAGTTTCAAATCTAAAAATTTCAGGTTCCTTATAACGACTATTTAAACCTTTTTTTTTTTTTTTTTTTTACTTTATCAGGGCTTTCCTTGGGAGTTCTTAATCTTGCCATAGTTATTCCTCAGGTAACTTTGATATGGCTCTGGTTCCACCCTTTTGACAAACAGCCATCTGGATTGAAAATTTATTGCAGCATAAAGTATCCCATATGTTAAAAAATTGTTTACAGATTGCTGGTTTTACAGATGTTGGTGTCTGTAATTGGAGGACCTTTTGATGCTCTATTCGGAGGTGGCAACATGCCCGCTTTTATTGCAGGAGCTGTGGCTGCCGCAGCAAGCGGCATCGTGGCACTCACCATCCTGCCATCGCCCCCGCCCGACACTCCGGCAGCCAAAACTCCAGCAGTTGGATTTCATTAAATTGCTGTGGGATTCAGATTTAGTTTAATCTAGTAGAAGAAAACTTTTGTTTTAGTTGAAGCTCGCAATAAAATAAACTTAACGAGCATTTTGGTGCTAGAAAAATGTGAAAAAAATTTAGTTGTAATTGTGAGGTGTGTAGAGGTGCCTCTTTAAGTGCAATATGAGCCACAATGTCTTTGTGCGGAATAGTGCATGTCTGGCTTCTTTCATTCACAAAGTTTTAAATGGAACGAAGATGTTTTCTGTGTATTAATTTATCATTAAGATAAAATTAATTATCTTGTTCTAATCAGATAGTGATATGTCGTTTGTGTATATAAATTGAATATATATATATATATATATATATAAAATATTATTTTAATTAAAGTGTATGTATAATCAACCATATAACATCAAAATATGATCATGCATCGGTTATTAATAGTACGGCCGTATGTGTATCGTTTGAAATATATAGTATATATCATCGTATTTAACGTTCAAAAATTTGTATTTGCCTATTGTAAATTTGCGCCCCTATTATCGATAAATACCTTTTAGGATATTATCAACCGAAGAGGTTTTTATTTTTTCTGTTACACTTTTGGGGTACCTGTAAATCATTGAATCCCCTTATTTGTAGAATATTATTCTTCCCTTGTTTGTAGAATATTATTCTTCTCAAAAAGAAAAAAATGATCACTTCGCCATTGCTGGTGTGCGACAAACATACGTAAATGCATTAATGTTAGAATCATAAGTTTTGTCCAAGTGGGTCTTTGTATAAGACTGATTCGACTCACATTTGAATCTTTATTTGGCTTGAATAAATCATACTTGAATGAAATTTTCAATTTGATTTAAGTTTGATTTATTTGTCCCTCTAACAAGGCTCTTCATCTCTTTGGGGACAATATTCAAATATTTATTAGTAATATTATTAATTTTGTTGATAATCTTATAACGATACTGTACGCTAACTCAAATGAACTTAAAATCAAGTTCGAATTATAGATTCAAGTCAATTTTGAGTTAATTTTTATTTGGATTTGACTTGACTTGAATTCACTCTTACCTCCATTGCTCCGCCGTTGTTTACCAATCCATGTATGTTTTACTTAGAGTAACATTAAATCAAATACTAACTTTTAGACCACAAATGATAATATTTTATTTGTGATATACATAATTAAGGTAATAAAATTACTTTCTATATAAGTAATTATTTTATGCTCCAATTGTTATAGTGCCAACAAAGAGTAAAGACTTAAAAAATACCAACAAACCAATTTTTTGTAACCACTTACCTATAAAGCACTAAAAAGAAACAAAAATTTATATCTCAACAAAATATCAAATAACCAATTTAACTTAGTCAAAGTAAAATCTTGACCACATAATCAATTAAAACACATAAACTTCAACATTATAAGCATTGTAAATTAGAAGTATATGAGATGGTAATTGAAGTGATTAATTATTGTATTCACTTCTGTGTTTAAATATACACTTTTAATGATAGATAGGATAAACATAATACAAATTTAGAATATACAATAGCTAAGATATTATTCAAAGGTTATCCAAATTACAGGTGTTTAAAAGTTAAAAATTATTCTCCCTTATCACTCTCTCACAAGTTGAAAGGAGAGTGTAGGACCCGTCGCCACGAGTACCCCTGCTGCTGAATAATATGATTTTTTTACTAATAATCTGAAAATCTGGGTACCCGCGACGGGAATTCTACGAAAAAGAAACTACTGCTACTAATTACATCTGTATACAAGCGGAAGCTGAAAATAAAACTGAATACAAATATACAATGAGCCCATAATGGCTTTTCATATATATATAATTGTTCTGTACAATGTTCTTACATATGGGTACATAAGGATGTACAAAATACAAGACCTCACAGGCCAATACTGAAAATACAACTGTATAATGTGTGTGTGGGGTCCCCTCCATCAGCTTCGGTCCACTCGCTCCTCGCCAGCAGCAAACTGACCTGAAAAAGAAGGAAGAAGGAAGGGATGAGTGATAAAGATCACCCAGTAAGCATTCCTTACTTCCCTCAACCCAAGCAAGTAAACATACAAGCAACATACCTAGCATCGGCCCTATTCATACATCTAGTCGTTTGCTGGCGCTGAAACTAATTAATTGATTGTCTGTTCTCATTATTAATCATATTCTGAAATGTATATCATGACATAATATCTGAAATAGCTGATGATGCATGTATCTGAATAAATTATATGTACCCGAAGGTACCTACTGTGCTGATCAGGCTAATGAACACAGGGATTTGGCATCTTGGCCATGTGGGTTGGACAGTCTAGCTACTGGCTAGAAAGCTGAAAATGTGATGCTGCTAGACAATCTGACTGGTGTCAGAAAGTTGAATCCCACAAATGCCCCCTCAAGTTCATCCAAAACTACAACCTGTACATTAGGTTCTGAATGTTGAAACTATTGAATTTGAATCCCTAGATCCTCTTTCAGGCTACATGTCATGTTATGATATGCATATGTAACATTTCCTATCTGAATTCTGACTTATCTGGTGATTATTAGCCTTTGGATGGATTATCAAACCTTTATATCTCATTTTCTGTAATTTCTAGGAAGTTGCTACTACTGCACGGGCGTGTGATCAAGGCACATGGTCGTGCATGACACACACATAGGTGTGCATGGCAAAGGCACACGAGCGTGTGCCTAGATGCACAGGGTCGTGCATTGGCCGTGCAGTTGGTCGTGCGCACTTCTGGAATTTTTGACCATTTCATGCAATAAGCTGACACACGACTGTGCTCCTCAGGACATACGGTCGTGTCCTCTGCATTTCAGGTCGTACACACTTCATGCACACGAGTGTGCTCTTGTAGGAACACAGACACACGGGCATGCTCATGTAGCCACACGGGCGTGTGCCTGGTTTTGCAACAACACGGCTCACTTGGAAGATGCAGGAAACCATCCATTTCTCAACCAAAATCAAATTAACTGCAAACATTCATTTTGGGCACTTCTATATACACATATCAAGCATCAACTTCATCATACATCCATCAACACTCAATCCACCATGGAAATCCACCATTTCTCTCACTAACACACTCACAACCAAGGCAAGCATGGATTCTGGGTGGACATCAACATACATTCATCAAATCATCATTATATGAGCATACAAACACAACCCAACAAGCTGAAAACAGAAACACACGCTTCCAACCTCATCAAACAAGCTGGGAACACAAGGAGGAAGTAAGAAACACTTACCTCTCACCATGGCTGCTGGAATCTATCTTTCCAAACTAATCTCTTATTGGATTTGGAGTTGTCGGATACTAGGAATCAACTCTAGGGCTGGGAGCTGCTAAGAACAAAGAAGAAATTTGGTTGAAAATGATAAATAGTTGGGTAAGAAGCAATAAATCTCCCGTCTCTCAATATCTACCCATCTGCACGGGCGTGCAGAGTAAGGTGCATGGGAGTGCACATGGGAAAATGAATATAATTCATTTTCCCGTGCTTCGCATGATTGAAACCTCCCTAAAGGAATCATACGAAGGCCACACAGCTCAGAAAACTTACTAACTCACCCCTAAACTCTTATAGACTTTCAACCTATTCCTGAATCTCATTTCTAACCCCAAAACTCTACCCCTAAGGGCTTTTCTAACCTGGGATGCTATAGAGGGTATGAGACCTTCAACTTGGAATGCAACCATTGGAAATGCATTTTGCTAAGAGCCTTAGCAAAGACATTTGCAAGTTGCTCCTTAATGGATAAGTAGCATACTTTTAGCTACTTGTTAGATACATGATCATGGAGAAAATGAAAATCAATTTCTAGATGCTTAGAGCAAGAATGGAACACTGGATTGGCTATTAAATATATAGCACTCAAATTATGACACCACAAAAAGGGTAGGAAAGATTGTAGAAAACCAACTTTGATCATAAATAATTGAAGCCAGATAATTTTTGAGGTTGCCAAGGCTACTGCCTTATATTTCACTTCAATAGAAGACTAAGCGATTACTTTTTTTTTCTATGATGACCAATATATTAAATTTGGTCTTAGAAATATGGCATACCCGAATGTCAACTTACGATCATCAGGGTTGCCACCCCAATCAGAATCTGAGTAACTCAAAAAGGTTATACATGCTTGACAAAGGTCCAATGCGCACTTGTCAGATTGTGCATGAACTAGGTAGCCTTGTTAATAACAAAGGATAGTTCAGGTCATGTCAGAGACAGATATTAGAGGGCACTAACAATTTTGTAATACAATGTTAGATCATCAAATAGGTCACTATTGTTTAGACCTATTTTTAGTTAAGGGCAACCTGGAATGCTTTAGTGTTGTCTATATGTGTCATCTTTAAAACATTTAGAATGTATTTATGTTGGCATAAAAAAAAAGCCCTTCTTGTTGCCAAGTGGCCTCTACACGAAGAAATTAATTAAGTTATCCTAAATCTTTCAAGGCAAATTAAAATTGTAAGTTGCTAATTAAAGTAGAAATATGGGGCGGGAAATTGCCAATGATAAGTTGATCATCAATATAGATTAAACAATCTATTATCATGCCATGAGAATGATGAAAAAATAGAAACATATCGGTTTTGGACCCAAATGAAGAAGATAATTAGTGAGACATCTAAACCAAGCCTAAGGAGCTTACTTTAGCCCATAAAGTGATTTTTTAAAGAACAAATGTGATCCAGATAATCACAATTTATAAAGTCTAGTGGTTGTTCCATAAAAACTTATGCTTCTAGATTACCATGAAGGAAGGCATTTGATACATCTAATTGTTTAACATGCCATCCAAAAGTAACAAAAATTAACAAAACCAAGTGAATAATTATAGGTTTGATAACTGGATAAAACGTTTTGGTATAGTTTATCCCAAGATATTGATGAAATCCCTTTATCTCTAATCTCACCTTATATCTATTAACAATGTCATCCAGATCTTGTTTGATACAAAGCACCCATTTGCAACCAATGATATTAGATGAAAAAGGGCATGAGACAAGAATCTAAGTGCCATTAATGATAAGGGCATTATATTCATCAACCATTGCAACTCTCCAAATTGTATCTTTCATGGTGACAACATAATTGTAAGGTTTAGTTTCAATAAGAACATAGAGAAAGGCCTTGGCCTTTAGGTTACTAGTTTGTGCCCGAGTGACCATTGGATGAGTGTGTTTGCTATTGACACGAGTAGGTGACACAGATGGTGTAATGGTAAAGTCAGAAGAGTCAACCTTACAAGATAAGTGGTGTTTACTATTAAACGTGTGTTGAGGATTATTGGATACAAGGGAGGAATGTAGAGAAAGTATGGCAAGTAGCTATTGGTGTAAGACCCGTTACCATACATGCCACTACTACTGATCAATTTCTTTACTATTATTAATATTCTAAAAACTCTGGTACATTCAATAGGAATCCTACGAAAAGAAAGCTGCTACAATCTGAATACATACATATTCGGAAGCTGAAAGCTTTAAAATACAATGGTGGCCAAAACAAACTTTATACATATACATATGCTTTTGTACATTACATCTGAGTACATACATATTTACAAATAATCCCACCAGGCCAACTGAAAACTAACCGAAGGCCTCTTCCATTAACCATGGTCCACCTACTCCTCACCAGCACCAAACATACTTGCAAAAAAAGAAGAAAGGAAAGGAATGAGTGATAAAATCACCCATTAAGCATTTCCCACTTTTCTCAACCAAAACAAGCATACAAAACAAAATTTGTACCTGACCTTGGCTTAAACATTTATATATTTTGCTTGCTCATTTATCTGAATATTGCTTAATTTGTTTTCTTGATCGCATTAATAATTAATGCTATGAAATATGTGTCATGGTATCATGTCATGCTAAATACATACTGAATATACATACATCTGAATCTTTATGTATCCGAAGATATTTGCTGTATTGATCAGACTGATAAACATAAAGATTCGTTATTTTGGCCATGTGGGTTGAATAGTCTAATGAAATGCTAGAAAGTTGAATATAACATATTAGTCTTTAGACTAATAAGCTGAAACTAAAACGATCTGATCGCAGTCAGAAGGCTGAAATCCTACAGATTCCCCTTTGAGTTCACCCAAAATAACTAACCCAGATATCGGGTTTTGAATATTGAATAACTAATGTATTCAGATCCCTTGATCCCTTTTTACGCTAATGCCTTGGCATGTCATGTTTTGTAATGCTCATGTTGCATTATTTTATCTCATTTTACCTTTATATACAAATCTCCATATATAAGCATTTTCTCACACATTCATTCATCAAACAAGTTCATGGGTGAGAATCATCATCATAATCATTTCCTCTTTATCATATCAACTCATAATCACATTCACATCAATCGTAAGCATGCTGAGAACACAACACACAACACACAATATCACATACATGCTGAGAAACTCAAGGAAGAGGTAAAAAAACACTTACCTCTTGCCATGGATGCTAGATTCTCTTTCTATCTAATTTCTTTATTCTCTAGCTAGATTGGGAGCTATTGGCTACTGTAAATCAAGTCTAGAGTTGGGAGTCTTTATAAACAAAAGAAAACTTGACTGAAAAATGGGTAAAAACGAGTGAGAAAACACTTAAACTCCCATCTCTCTCTTCAATCAAACCTCCACAGGAGTGTAACCTAAGGTGCATGGGAGTGCACAAAGGAAAATGAAGAATCTTCGTTTCCTATACTATGCATAAAAGAAACCTCCCAAGGAGAATCATGCATAAGCCACACAAGTACTGAAAACTTACTATTTCACCCCTAAACTCTTTTAACTCCTAATCTATTCCTATTTGTTACATCTAACCCCCAAATTCTACCCAAAGAGGGCATTTCTAATCCTTGGATGCTACAATTGGTAGGGAGTAGTTAGTGGAGAATTAAGCGAATGGGATGAAACAGTTGGCAATGGAAAAACACAAGGCAACAGTGTAAAATTTAGAGATAGAGCACAAGACAGTCCATTTTTCATCAACAAGTGAGGGAGTGGAAGTCCAACAGGATCAAAGGAGGAATGAGTGTCAAAGAATGTAGCCACACCACTTGATACCAATAGAAAAACCTATTCATCAAATAAGACATGACGTGAGACAAAAAGACAATTAGAGGAAGGATTAAGACACTTATAGACCTTATGAATTTTGTTATAACCTAAAAAAATACAAGGCTTAGTATGAGGAATCCAATTTATATGTGCTGTATAGTCAAAGTCATGGATAAAATAAACACCCAAACACATGAAGAGAATTGTAGTCAGGAACTTCCTTAAAAATGATCTAAAAAAGAGTTTTGTCATGAAGACGAGGTGTAAGTAGTCGATTTATAATATAGATAGCTATCCCAAAGGCATGAGTCCAATAGATCAAAAGTGTGGAAGAATGATTGAGTAAAACCAAACTAGTTTCAATGACATGTGAATGTTTTTATTCTGCATAACCATTTTGTTCAAGTGTGTTTGGGTATGAGCTTTATTGAGAAATGCCATCATCTCTTAAATATGGAGTGAGTGCTTAAAACTTCTTCCCAATTAGCCTAGAAATTCTGAATTGGCTTGCCAAAATATTTTTAAACAAGACTGTGAAATTGAATAAAAACATTGAGAACTTTTGATTTATTTTAAATAAAATAAATCTAAAAATATTTGGAGTAGTGATCAAAAAATAAAACATAATATTTATTTCCATCCACAGAAAGAATAGCATTAGGGCCCCACAAATCAAAGCAAACAAGATTAAGAGCTCTCTTCACTTGATAATGAGTAGCAAGAAAATGAAGTTTATGAATCTTGCTCACACTACAAGCAAGACATAAATTATGGAAAACATTATTAGAAATAGACAAATCATGAGCAGTGTTTTACAAACTATCAAAGTATAGGCATGCCCCAACCAAGCATGCCATAAAGAAAAAGAATTAGCAAAAGCTTTAAAAGAAGAAGAGACAAAGTCATCCGGGTCAAAGAGATACAACATTTGTTTATTCAAGGCATAGTATAGAATTTCCTTCATATGAATATCCTTTACAATAAAAAAATCAAGGTAAAATTCAAGACAAACTTGGTTAGCCTTGCTAAAAGATAAAATAGATAAAAGATTGTGATAAGAGTTTAGAACATGAAGAATATTATTTAACAAATATGATTTATTAAAAATATTAATGAAGGAGGCTCTAACATGGGAAATTGGAAGAGTCTCACCATTACCAATTGTGACTTCTTTTGGATTAAGATAATCAGTATGAACGTGTAGTTTTTCCATCTCGACTATCAAATGATGCATAGCACTGCTATCAACCATCTAAGAAAGCGATGGTTTGGAACAGACATGGGCAATATATGAAGCTAGTTTAATGGGAAGATAGCCTGAAGAATCCAATTTGATTTTTAGGGAGGAACAACGATTGGCATAATGGCCAATCCCACCACAATTAAAACGCGTAACAGTTAGGATGTCTCTTGAAATAGCAGAGGGCATATTCGAACCTAATGTTGAGATGGGAAAATGGGGTGAAGAAGTGGTATTAAAACTAGGCCTGTGATGTTTGCATGTACCAGACATTAAAGGATCACCCGCGACCACGACCTCGCATGCCAAATTACTGACAAACAAAATAGAAAACACTAGGAACCATAGATTTGGAAGATTGTTATTCATGTTGAAGTTGTAGTTCTTTACTTAACAGTAGACCAAACAGATCATCATACGAGATACTATCCAGTTATGCTTCTATAGCACATTAAAACGGATGATATGTAGGACCAAGTCCATCCAAGATAACTTCCATGAGATCATCCTCGCTAATGGGATTATTAAGGGTAGCCAAGTTATCATATAATTATTTAGCACATTGCATATAAACAGATGTTGAATATTTGTTGCGCTCAAGCTTTTTCACATTAGATTTCAATTGGTGAATTTGGGCACGAGAGCTGGAAGCATATATGGCGGCCAACTTAGACCATGTTTCCCTTGCTATAGAAGTATTAACAACATAAGAAATTAAACTTTCCAAAAAGGAGCACGTGATCCAACTAAGAACAATCTGATCATGATACTACCATTCTGTATAAGTTGGATTTGGTTGATTTGAAGCAAGCATGGAAGGAGAAGGAAGAGCGCTACCATCAATATGGTGTAGGAGATTAAAAACACGGAGGAAGGGAAGAATTTGAGCTTGCCAAATTAAAAAATTCGTAGATGTGAGTTTGACTAAAAGTTGTTGGGAGTGTTCGGTATGGTGGGAAAAGAAGAAAACATTGATCTAGTGTTGCTTGTTGGAGACACCATGGCAATACCAAAAAAAAAAAAATTCTAAACAGTGATACCTAGTGCTTTGATACTATGAAATGGTAATTGAAATGTTTAATTATTGTATTCACTTATGTATTTGAATATATATTTTTAATGATATACATGATAAATATAATACAAATTTAGAATATATAATGGCCAAAATATTATCCAAAGGTTATTCTAATTGCAGGTGTTTGAAAGTTAAAAATTATTCTTCCTTATCAATATATTTGTCTAATATGACTTTATATTTCAAAAACGTTTGATTGTATTCAATAATATTTTCATTATCAATTATAATAATTTTTTTTCAATAAAAACAACAAATAGTTCATTTATCTAATTACTATTCATTTGATTGTGCAAACATAATTTTTACAATATTTATCATAAAGAAAACCAATACTAAATTAAAAAGAAAAAAACTTTATTATATGTAAAGTTGTTCTTAAATTCAATAATTTTTTTAGCAATGTTAAGAATTTTTTAATATAAAATAAGGAAAAAAATTAATTTTAAACATAATCAATAATGAACAAACTATATCCTTACAAATTAGAGAGTTTGACAAAATCACATTTGTTTGACAAAGAATGATACTATATTTTGCAAATTGCACCGACAAAAACAATTGGACAAATCACAAATTTGGAGAATATTTTCGTAAGAACGAATTTGGATGAAATATTCGAAAAAAAACAGAAACGAACTAAAGGTGATAGCGACCCACAACCTACAAAGATTCGCAATTTTTTGGAAAGAAAGTTCGTTTGGGCTCTAAAGGGGGTTGGTTCCGCCCTATATGCATATGATCATACTAGGTGTTTGAAGCTTCCACGTATTCATATGATGTGCCATTGATGTAACACAAACCGGAAATGGGATATGTTTTAGTTTTCTGTGCTGACTCGTAAGTCAGACTTCGATAAGGTGCAATTGCCCGTGAAAAAATAGGCCAAAGGACATGTTCCCACCCATAGTTTGACGCGGAGACAAACTGCCACCCACAAGTTTTCAAACACCCAATCTTCTACCCTTTAATCAGATTTAATATTAAATATATTAATAAATAATAATAATTAATAAGTATTTTTATCCTTTTAAGATTAAAATTTTATAAAATAATAAAATAAATTTTATTTAAATATCAAATATTTAAAATATTTAAAAAAATATTAAAATATTTAAAAAAATATTAAAAATTTTAAACATTTTTAAAAAATATTAAAAAATTTTTAAATTTTAAAAAAATATTAAAAATTTTTTAAATTTTTTTAAAAATAAGACAGTCACAGCCGTTTTCAGAAATGGTCGGCCATGGTCCCACAGGCTGTTTTTGGCCCACGTTTCTGACGGATTAGGCCAGATCTGGCCGTCTCTGTCAAAACTAAAGATAATCAGATCTGGTCATCTACACCAAACGAGGAGGGCAGATCTGGCCTCCCCTGGAACCAGATGGTCGAAAACGGTCACCTGGCTCAATTAGTGGAGGCCACTGCCGCTGACATCGGCGGTTGTGGCTGCCTTTTTTTTTTTAAATTTAAAATTTTTTTAATATTTTTAAATTTTTAAATATTTTTCAAAAATATTTATATTTAAAAATTATTTTATAATTTTATTATAAATTTTTAATTTCTAAAAGAGTATTTTAATCATTTTAATATAAAAATTATAAAAAAGTATCCAAGGGTAAGAGACTGGGTTTTTGAAACTTTGGGAATGATAGTTTGTCCCCGTCTCAAACTATGGGTGCGAACATGTCCTTTGACCGAAAAAATATTCGTTGAACAATTTTAGTTGTAAAATCCCAAGTGTAAACTAATTATTCTTAATAAAAAAAATTACAAAGACAAAAATGACCAAATAATGAGCCTAGCAACATGTAAGTGCCCGTATAGGTTAATTCTGATTATCGTATCGTATATAATCTAAATTAGATACCAGGATTATATCATTTTTTTTTTTTTGAAATGAAAGTATAATTAGTTACTTATTAGATTTTAAAAGATTATTTTTACTTTTTAAATAAATGAAAAATTGTCATTGCTGAACTGCCCGTATATGTTCCAACTCTTTTCTTTTACCTCCCAGGCTCCAGCCATATCGCAACGGACCTCACGAGAACTTGGGCTAATTTGGGCCTGTAGAGAGGATAAAGATCACGAAAAGGTGATTTTGAAAATGTAAAAATAGAAGAAGATTATGGCCAATGATGAGAGTCATATATTGAAAGATTGGCCAAATTTAGAGTTATTTTTAGTTCATGTAAGTGCTTCTTAAATATAGGATTAAAGGGAAAATTAGTACATGAAAAAAAAAAATATATAGTAAATGACATGTAAGTAAATCAAATATTACAATATTAGTGACAATCCAGGTGTTTAAAACGTCTAATAGAGACAGTTAGGCCCAAGATAAGATTCAAAAGGCATGGTCAACGGACAATATGTTGATATTTTTCTATTGGCCAAAATGACTTATTCCCACCCAAGTTTTCTTTACATGATAAAATATTGTCTATTAATTTTTAAAAAGTTAAACACTTATCTATTAACTAAAATCAATGATTAAATTTAAAGATCAACTGTTAAATTTAACTAGTTAAAAAGATACTTTTATTTTTTTAAATAAAAAAATTGAAAATAAAATTAATGTTATAAAAATAGTTAAAATATAAATGAAATTAAAATAATAATAATAATAATAATTTTTACTAAAAATTTAAAAATTAATAAAAAATTAAAAAAGTGGCTGAAAATAATTGTTTGGTTGGATTGACGGTCGAATCTTTCTACCAAAGATCTGGTTGAAACAATTAGATCTCATTGTCTCTATCATCAAAGATAATTGAAAATGATCGATATGGTTGAAATCAACTATTTTTTATTATTCTCGATAGTCAAGACAATCAGATCTAGTTATCTTTACAAGATCTTTGATGATCAAATTTGATAATCAATTCAATCAGGTGATCATTTTTGGTCATTTGGTTATATTTAAAATGATTACCATCGCTAGTAATGTTGTCAACAGTGGTGGTCTCTTTTTTAAATTTTTTATTATTAATATTAATATTATTTTTTATTAAATTGTATTTTAATATTAATATTATTTATTTTTTTAATGGAGGGTACATTAACTGTTTCATTAAAAATGTTAATAAATTTAGAAGAAAATTGGCTAATAGGTGGATATATGACTTTTTAAAAGTTTTTGGGTATGACTTTTGTTAGGGAATCCTTGGGTGGGAATAAGTTTTGGCCTTTTCTATTACTTTTATCACCAGTCTTGAGAAATGAAAAATGTTAAATTTGCCGAAAAATGGTTATCAATTTAGGGATGTAGTATACTGAAGCTTATGAGAATAAAATGCTTTCTAATATGTATTGTTAAGTACTTGATGGCCTTAAAAGTTAAATATGATGTTTTCATTAATATATATATTTGTATATTTATTTTCTGTTAAAAGATTAATACACACTTCTCATTGAAAGTATAAAAGAAACATCACATTAAATTTTTGTAATAAAAATGAAATATAAATCAATAATTAAAATTTGTTCTAAGAAGAGCATACTCTGTGTTTGTCTTGTTATACAAAATCCTACATATCAAAAATTTATCATAGGGTTAACACCCATAAGATATCAGGTTGAGTCAAACAATTTAGTGATTGAGAACTCACCTAAGAGGATCTTGATGTTTGTATCAATTTTGAGTATAGGCCTAGCACATTGGGCATACCCGGTTTGCCCTTATCATTTAGTCTTGTTTCTCCCAGACATACCCTGGAGCCTTGTGCTACTAGAGGCAAAGTCAAACCCCCTCATGCCTCCCATTTCCCTTTAGTGCCATTTTTCTTACAAAATTGACAATTTGTATGAAGTAAAATATCTACCCTTTGAGTCTAGACTTCTTTAAAATAATCTCCCTTTCTTAAATCCATATCATAATTATCTTAAACCTCTTTCAACTTCTGAAAGAACCATCAATATCTTGATCCATCCCTCTTCTCTCAAAATAAAAGAGTACAAGCAAATTACATCCTTTAACAGTTATCAACTCCCAGTTATTATAATAGCATAATATGTTGCCCATTCACTCAAGAATGGATATCTAAGGGTTATACTTATATGCACTTTGAAGCTTTTAGATTATTTCTAACATTTCATAGAAGAAGGGCTTCGCCTACCACTTTAAGGATAACTCTCCTGGATCTCTAATTTCCTAATTTTGAACATGTAAATCTGAGAACAGTCCAAACAACTTTTAGTGTTAGACACACTATTGTTACTTTGTTTTAAAATTTTTTCATGTCCCTCAAAGACCCTTAGCTATGTAGTGTTTTAAAGTTTTAGATGTTAATGGCCATGATACATTATCAGTTAATATATGATATCTAGTGTCACTCTCAGGATGTTGCTACATTAGAAGGAACTCATGATGGCAATTTTTTTTTAATGTAGAGTCAAACCAGACTCTTAACTGCACTTTTGTTTCAAAACAAATGCCAAAAGAATAACCAGAAGAACTTATTTCAAAGAGATCACTCAAAAAAACTGTTTTTAACGTTGGACTTAATCTGATTCTAAATTAAATAGATTTAGAATCAAATTAGAATTGAAACAGAATTCCTAATCTAATCTAATATTAAGTAGCAACATACATTTTTCCCATTGTAATCCAATACGAACTAGAATCAAATAATTTCTGATTCTAAATTTTAATTTTTTGATTTTCGTTTCTAATTCTAATCTAATGCAAATGAGAATCGGAGGAAAATCCAATTCTAAATTACATTGGATTAGAATCAAATTTTGTCTGATTTGAAACTTTAATTACTTAGAATCAGATTAAATTCGGATCTAGTCCAATTCTAAATTTTACAATACTTTCAGCGTTGTATACGTAGTCTTCTTCCCATTGCATAAGTGTTCTTCTTTTCCCAAATCCTTAATTCCCACCGCACAAGTCCTCGATAATTTTCAATACTTACAGCGTTCCAAGTGTCATTTGGTCTTCAGCCGGTATGTTTTTGGTTTCAATTTTTTTATTTTTGTTCTTCATTTTTTAATTTTCGGATGGATTTGTCTGCCTCTCCTTGTTAGAATGCTGTGGCACTAGAGCGTGTGTATAGAAATTATAATGTCCAGTAATAGTATTAGTGACACGAGATCAAAACAAGTAAGTCATCGGCACAGTCGCATATGTATAGTCAATGCCTAAACTTTTTTCGCTGAGTGAAGGCTGAACTTGGAATAAATCAACACTTTACCACCAATTTTGCCTGTTTCGAAACTTTTTCTTCTCGCATGACTTGAACTAATAATAAATTTAGCAAAAGTTTTCGTAGTTTAGTTGAGCGCTATACAGTAAAGGGGAAAGAATAAAATAGAAAGTACCCGTAATCTATATTCCCAAAAAGTAGAAAGCTTGATTACTTACAATAGCTAGCCAAGCTCCACCAAGCTGGATGTAGAGATAGATATTAGAATGTGGAGGTTAGGTTCAATTCATGTTAAACAAGGGCTCCAAAAGATTACAAGAGTTATCTTCAATTCATTAGACCTTTTAGCTCTCTCTCTCAAGTACTCTACATATAACTATCAATATGAGGGAGATATTTCATTGCATATGCACCCACAACTTCAAAATTTTATTACTCTATATAAAGTTTTGATATAAAATATTATATCTCCTAGATGCCCACTCTACATGACCACCACTACAAACAAAAAAAAAAAAAAAAGAGGGAAAAAAATGGTTGTTAAAAATGAAAATTTTATTCTTAAAGCATTTCAATAACAAAAAAAAACTCGTTGTTGTCCGTTCGTCAAGCCTTCGTCATTAAAAATATTAACGACAGGAAAAACATCTCATAGTTAAAATAAATAGTGACGATCGTAAATCTTGTCATTAAAAATAGTAATAATGATTAATATTTTTATTATTATAACATTGATTATGATATTTAAAAATAATAACAATGATAATTATTTCTGTTATTTTAGCAATATTTACTAGTCACTAAATATAATATTAACAATAAATATTCTTATCATTATAATAATATCTACTGGTCAATAAATATTCATATCTTACTTTCTCATAAATATAATTTCCATCATCAAATTCATCTCATAAAATACCAAAAATTAAATAAAAATTATATTCATATCTTAGAAATTTACTAAATTCTATAAGACTAAGCTCATAGAAAGCAAATTCAACCATCACTCAAGTCCTAAACCAATTAGACTTAAATTTTTAGTAATCATAACAAAAAAAGAAATACAAGATAAAAGCTCTTGCTCTCTCAAGAACAAAAGAAGAAATTCAAATTACATAAAAAAAAATCAAGAAACCAAACCAAACTTGCTGAGGATTAAGGA
This sequence comes from Anacardium occidentale, assembly GCA_026122585.1. NCBI lineage: Eukaryota > Viridiplantae > Streptophyta > Magnoliopsida > Sapindales > Anacardiaceae > Anacardium > Anacardium occidentale. The sequence continues at coordinate 269,461 of JAJEJH010000237.1, forward strand.
ACACCTTATTGGTCTCCTTTACAAACTTATAATCATCGTCATCATTGTCCTCATTCTCATCATCGTATCCTTCAATGTAAGCGGCATTGTTGATGTTGTAGTAGTCATTGTCATCATCCATAGCCTCACCATTGTAGAAATTGTCATCAACGAAGTCCATGGTGAGTAGAGGGATAGATAAAAACCCTAGAGAAATAAAGTAAAGGAAGTTTTTGGATGGTGAGAAAAGTGGAAGGAAAAAAAAAAAAAAAGAAAATGCTACAGTTTGTCTAAAAAAATTAGAAGGGGTTTATGATTTTTTTTATAATTGAAAAACAAAATTTAATTTATTTGTTGTAGAATCGAGTGTCCAGAGTAGGGGCCAGGGGACGGGCGCGACTTGGGATGGGGTTGGTGGGGGGATTTTTTTATATTCTTAGCTCAACTTCGATCAAAGTTGGGTGAAATTGTGAGGGAGATGACAAAGTTACCAAGAAGGGCTTGCCAAATGTTCCACCCTAAAAGCCTAGTAGGCCCAATCATGCAAGCTAGCTCTTCCTTGTGGCTCAACCATTTCTCAACTACAAAGTTGAATGGGAATGGAAAGATAGAGTAAAAGGAAGATGAATTTGAGTCGATTTGAAACTAAATAAAAGTCAAATCAAGTTTAGTTTAAATCCAAAATAGTCAATTTAAGTTTGAGTCTAACGTGGCATACTACAGCATTTGATTTCAACAATTGTTTAACATAACTCAAATCGAGATGTAAACCACGTTTGTATCAAATCAGATTATTTTTGACATTCGAGGTCAAACTAAGTCAAACTCTTTAGTTTGAATTTGATTTGGTTTTAAGAACAAGTTAACTTTTTTGGTTTAAATTTAACTCAAATTTGAGTCAAATCAAATCAAATTGAATTAACTTTCGAGATAAAGCCAATTCGATTTTGTTGAACCCTTGATGTTTTGATGGTGATAAAAATATGATTAAGTTGCTAATAAATCCCTTGCATGAATAAATCCATGATAAAAAAAAGGGAGAAAAGTTGTATTTATGTAGGTTATAGGTTTTGCACGACCATGTGCCACTCTAGCATGATCATGCATGACAAATTAACATCTCATGTGCTCAAAACACGAGACCATGTAGCAAATCGTATTAGGTTATGTGAAAATTAAAGAAATTTTTTAAGACCAACAAAAACATGTGTTAATTATGCATGATCGTATGTATGCACAACATAAATACAACACCATCAACTCAACCATATAGGACAACCGTGTAAGGTCAAAGCATCAAAGTTAAACACACGACTGTGTGTATTTTAGACACACGACCGTGCGTGTAAGGTTAATAAAGGGCACGAGATATCAAGTAGTATAGAGCAGTCGTGCATAAGGTTAAAAGATAATGGTCAATGCATGACCATGCAGATACTTGGCACACAACCATGTGTGATGAAGAGTGAAGAGCATTACCAGAGGAGTCATGCAAGGCTGATCATGCATGAAGGTTTAAAGGCTTACAGCTCACACACGACCATGCAAAGTTGACACGACCGTGCACAAGCTTAATATCACTCATGTTATGCCAGTGTGTTAGCCATGCACTGAAGTCATGTATGCTTCTGGAATTCAAAGTAAAAATCATGAAGGCATGAAGCACGACCATGCACTATTGGTGGGTAGATTTAATTCGACTGTTGAGAGTCTACTCGAGGTCATAAATATAGCGAGCACGACCGTGCACTCAAGAAGTATGACCGTGCATCCAAAAAATTTATTGTAGACCTTACTTTTCCAACCACTCCAACTGATAGAAAGCTAGGCAAACGACTTCTTACTACATCAAACAATAAATTCAATATAAAAGGAGACCTTTTGGAAGTGAAGAAGGTTAGAGAAATGAATTACATTGAAAACTACTTACTCTTCACTTATTGCTTACTTATATTCTCTCCAAAACTCACAAATACTTACTCATAAGAAAATTGTGATCTTCATTGTTTTTCTAGCCTATATAGGGGCAAAAATCAATTCCTTTTTCATTTGTATATCAACTGTAAAAGGGATGAAATTCTCTCTTGCTAAAAAACTATTGTATCTTTGGGTTTCGAAAGATAATGAAACTTCAATCAGGTTTTGATTGAGGAAGAGGACATATGAGGCTTGTGTTTAAAGCTCCAACCTCTATAAATCGACTGAGCATTCTCTAATCTCTATCTCTTATTATTGTGTTTACTTAGCATTGTTTTCTTTGTGTTAATTGTGTTTAAATTTTTAAATAATCTTATTCACCCCCTCCCCCCCTTTCTAGTATTATTTCCATAGCCATTAAGGTCTTTCAATTGGTATCAGAGCAAGTCTCTAGTAAGCTTGCAAAATCTAACAATTTTAGAGTAAAAGATCCATAAGAAAATAGCTAGCACTTCTACACCTGTCTTTAGTGAGGGGCAATGCACTACTAGACCACTATTGTTTTGTGGTATTGTAGGACCCGCCACCACGAGTACCCCTGCTGCTGAATACTGAGAGGTCTTTTTATTAATAATCTAAAAATACGGGTACCCACGACAGGAATCTTACGAAAATAAAACTGTAAACTGCTATACATTTTGAATAAAAATGCGGAAACGTAAAAATACATATATCTGAAATATACAATGAGCCCATATTGGCCTTTTTCATATATACATGCTGTTCGGTACACTATTCGATACATTGTTCATACATCTGAGTACATAGAAACATTTACAAAATGACCCATCAGGTCCAAAACTGAAATATACATACCGAAAACTGTGGTGTGGGCCCTCTCCTGCCAGTCTCGATCTATCCGCTCCTCGACAACAGCACGAACACCTAAAAAGGATGGAAGAAGGAGGGGGATGAGTGATAAAGATCACCCAGTAAGCACTTCTTACTTCCCTCGAAACCCAAGCAAGCAACACACAACAACAACATACCTGGCCTCGACCTTATTCATACATCTATGCGCTTGCTGGAATCTGAAACTGATTATTTGAATCTCATTCATTTACTGATATCAATATTATTCATGTCATGATGTGTATGTCATGTCATGCAAACTGAAAATATCTGATGGATGCATGCATCTGAATATCTCTATCTATATGTACCCGAAGGTACCTGCTGTACTGATCAAACTTGGTGAACACAGAGATTCGGTATCTTGGCCATGTGGGCTGAACAGTCTAGCTACTGGCTAGAAAGCTGAATGTACTGCTAGACGATCTGACTAGTGTCAGAAGGTTGAATCTGAAATGCTGCTGAACATTCTGACTGGTGTCAGAAAGCTGAATCCCACAGATGCCCCCTCGAGTTCACCCATACTCTTACCTGTACATCGGGTTCTGAATATTGAATTCTGTTAAATTTGGATCCCTTGATCCTTTCTGAAGCTACATGTCATGCTATGGTATGCATATGCAGCTTTATTCTCTGAATCCATGCTTATCTGAAGTAATTTAGCCATTTATCTTATTTCCCATGCTTAATTAATTAATTTCAATTCATTCTCTGGAAAACTGCTACTGCACGGGCGTGTGGCAAGGCACACGGGCGTGCATAGCTCACACATGGGTGTGCATGTCATGGACACACGGGCGTGTGCCTAGACACACAAGGTCGTGCGCTGGTCGTGCGTCTGGCCGTGCAAGCTACTGGAATTCTGGGCAATTTCTTGAAAAAAAACATGCACACGGACGTGTGTCTGCAATTCTGCCTGTGCACACAACGTGCACACATGCGTGTGCCTAGAAAAACAAAGGCACACAGCCATGCCATGCAGGTACACGGTCGTGTGTCTTGTTCTTCAATATGAACACTTGTCAGAAAATGCACAATTCATCAACCATTTCTCAATCAATCACAAATTGGCTTCAATCTCAAACTCCCAGCACTTCAACTAACACAATACAAGCATCAATTCCAACATGCATCAATCATCCAAGTTTCTACCATGGGAGCTTCTTCTTTCTCTCTCTAAAGCCATACACAAGCAACATGCATGATCCAAGGGTGGAAATTCATCAACCAATTCAACATGCAATGACATATAAATATTCCCAACATTCATTAACATGCAAAGAACTCATCCGAGCATGAAAATTCACAAAGCAAGCTGAAAAAACACAAGAAAAAGTAAGGAAACACTTACCTCACGTCATTACCTCTGAAAGCTTTCTCTTACAACTAATCTTTTTACTCTCTAGCTTGATCGGGAGCTATGGCTGGCTAGATTTCCTCTCTAAGGTTGGGAGGAACTGAAATGAAAGAGAGAAACTTGCTAAAATAGAAGTTGGGTGAGAAAAAAAAATGACTTAATGCACTCGGCTCCCTTATATATGAGCACATGCACGGGCGTGCATCCAATGTGCACGAGCGTGCACATGAGAGAATGAGCATTACTCATTTTCCACTCAATCGCATGATCGAATCCTTCCGAAAGGATTCATACGAAAGCCACACAGGCTCTGGAAACTTACTAACTCACCCCTGAACTTTTCTAGACTCCCAATCTATCTCTGAATCTCGTTTCTAACCCCAAAACTCTTTCCCTAAGGGCTCTTCTAACCTGGGATACTGCATTTCCTCCCCCCTTATAAAAATTTTGACCCCAAAATTTACCTAAAATAACTCTGGGAACCTATCCTTGATCTCAGACTCTACCTCCCAAGTGGCTTCCTCTACTCTCTGACTGCACCATAAGACCTTCAATAGGGGAATCTGCTTGTTTCTGAGAACTTTGACCTTGTAGTCCAAAATCTACACTGGTAGCTCTTGGTAACTCAAATCTTCTACCAACTCAATCTCTGAAAACTGCAGCACATAAGAAGGATCTCGTACATACTTCCTCAACTGAGACACATGAAAGACATCATGAATTCTGTCTATGCTGGCTGGCAATACAAGTCTGTAGGTAACTATTCACACTCTCTCAAGTATCTCATAGGGACAAATGAATCTAGGGGCCAACTTTCCCTTTCTATCAAATCTGAGAACTTGTCTGTACACAGCAACTTTCAGAAAAACTCTGTCACCTACTGAAAACTCAATCTCTCTACGTCTCAAATATGCATAGCTCTTCTGTCGATCCTGGGCCTGTCTCATTCTCTGTCTGATGATCCAGATCTGCTCAATAATCTCCTAAACTATCTCTGGACCCACAACTGTCTCCAGAGAATCTATCTCTCCAATCTCATCCTAATGAAGAGGAGATCTACACTTCCGACCATATAATGCCTCAAACAGAGTCATCTGAATAGTAGCCTGATAGCTGTTGTTATACGCAAACTCCATAAGAGGAAGTAACTCTACCCAATCGGTCTGGAAGTCCATACAACAAACTCTGAGCATATCCTCTAGAATCTTATTCACTCTCTTAGTCTGGCCATCTGTCTAAGGATGATATGCCGAACTAAACTATAATCTGGTCCCCAAGGCTTTCTGCAATGATCTCTAGAAAGCTGACAGGAATCTGGAGTCTCTATCTGATATTATCGTCCTGGGAACACCATGAAGTCTGACTACCTCTCTGATATACAATCGTGCCAACTGATCTATAGACATACCCTGTCTGACTGACAGGAAATGAGCTGACTTACTAAGTCTGTCCATAATCACCTATATGCCATCATATCCTCTCTGAACTCTGGAAAGACCAGAAATGAAATCCATGGAGATGTCATCCCACTTCCACTCAGGAATACTCAAGGGATGAAGTAATCCTGAGGGTCTCTGGTGCTCTGCCTTAACCTGCTGGCATATCAGACATCTGGAAACAAAGTCTACAATGTCTTTCTTTATGCCTGACCACCAAAAATTCTTCTTGAGATCCTGATACATCTTCGTACTACTTGGGTGTGCTGAATACACCGTACTGTGTGCCTTTGACAAAATTTTCTACCTCAACTCTGAACTTTGTGACACACAAACTTTATCTCTGAATCTCAAGATCCCATCTCTGAACTCAAAATCTGCCACTGATCTCTCTGACATCCTCTGAAGCATGCTCTGAGTCCACTCACCCGACATCTGACTGTCTCTAATCTCATCATACAGTGAGGATCTGATCTGAAGTTTGGAGAATCCTATAGTCACTATCTCAATCTACTCTCTGGCAATCTCATACTGCAGCTCTCTCTGAACTGAAAGACTAGATAAGGCTACTCGCCTACTCAAGGCATCAGTCACCACATTAGCTCTCCTTGGATGATATCTGATGTCACAGTCATAATCCTTCACCAGCTCTAGCCATCTCCTCTGTCTCATGTTGAGCTCTCTCTGGGTGAAGAAATACTTCAGACTCTTATGGTCTGAATAGATGCTATACTTGACCCCATAGAGATAATGTCTCCAAATCTTCAGGGTGAATACAACTGTGGCTAACTCTAAGTCATGGGTAGGATATCTAATCTCATGATCTCTTAATTGCCTAGAGGCGTGGCAATGACCCTACCACTCTGCATCAATACTGCCCCGATCCCGTGATGGGATGCATCTGTATAAATGTCAAACTCTACCCCCTCTTGAGGTAGTGCCAAAACTAGAGTACTGGTCAATCTCAGCTTAAGCTCCTGAAAACGTGCTTTGCACTCATCTGTCCATATAAATGGAACATCTTTCCTAGTCAAGGCAGTGAGAGGCCTTACTAGGCTAGAGAATCCCTCAATAAACCTCCTATAGTAGCCTGCCAACCCAAGGAAGCTTCTGATCTCGTTTACTGTCTTCGGCCTTGGCCAACTCAAAATAGCCTCCACTTTACTAGGGTCAACTGAAATGCTATCTGCTGAAACTACATGACCCAGAAATGCTACTCTGTCAAGCCAAAACTCATACTTGGAAAACTTGGCATACAACTGTCTATCCCTCAGCCTCTGAAGCACATATCTGAGATGCTCCTCATGCTCTGCCACACTCTTAGAATATACCAGAATGTCATCTATGAAAACCACCATGAACCGGTCCAAGCAATCATGAAACACTCGGTTCATCAGATCCATAAAGATCGCTGGGACATTGGTCAACCCAAATGGCATAACCACGAACTCATAATGCCCATATCTAGTCCTGAAAGCTGTCTTGGGAATATCTCTGTCTGCCACTCTGACTTGATAATATCCAGATCTCAAATCGATATTGGAAAACACAGCTGCACCTCTCAACTGATTAAACAGGTCATCTATCCTTGGCAGAGGATAGCTGTTCTTCACTGTCACTCTGTTTAGATCTCTGTAGTCGATACACATCCTTATCGACTCATCTTTTTTCTTAACAAACAGAATCGGAGCTCCCCAAGGTGAACAACTGGGCCTGATGAATTTCTTATCTATCAACTCCTGAAGCTGCTTCTTTAACTCCTGGAGTTCAGCTGAAGCCATCCAATACGGAGCCTTAGAGATTGGAGCCATACTAGGAAGAAGCTCGACACTAAACTCCAACTCTCTGTCTGGAGGTAACCCTGGCAACTCATCTGAAAAGATATCTGGAAACTCTCTGACAACTGGCACCTTTTCGATACTTGGACCCACTGAACTACTGCATACAACATTGGCCAAGTATCCAACACAACCTTGTCTTATCAATCTGCTCGCCTGAACACAAGAGATTATCATACTGTCGACTCTGCCCTCACCAAATACAAACTGATCAGGGCCTATGTGGAATCTCACTTTCTTCCTTCCACAATCTATCTCTGTACTGTATCTCCCCAAGAAATCCATCTCCAAAATCATATCGAAATCTGCTAACTCCAGCAGAATCAGGTCAATCATCATCTGTCTACCCATAATCTCTATCTCCTGATCTAGGAGAACCCTGTCACTCAACACATAACCACCATCTGGCATCTCTACATGGATACTCCTACTGGCCACACTAGGGTCAACCCCTAATCTCTCCACTACACTCTAAGCTACAAAGTTGTGTGTGGCTCCACAATCAACAAGTACAAACAAAAAAGTATCAAAATAAAGTAACTGACTGGTTACTGCATGGGGAATGGTCTCTGCCTGCTCCTGATGAATAGCATATACTCTGGCTCTGCCTCCACCTACTCCTGAAGGACCGACACCTCCCTCAGGTGCTCTACCACTAACTTTGGGAATATCTGCTCTACCTCTCTCTGCTCTAACTCTACCTCTGGGTGGACCTCCTCGGCTTCTGAACTGACCAACTCCACCTCTGCTCGGCCCAACACTAGCTCCACCTCTGGCTGGACACGCTGCCATCATGTGCCCTGACTGATGGCACCAATAACAGACAATCTGGCCAGCTAAACACTCCCTTGGATGATGCCTGCCACATCTGGGACACTGTGGCGGCTGGGGTACAAGCGTCTGTCTCTGGCTCTGAAAACCCCTGGCTGATCTCTTGGCTGACATCGACCTCTTACCTCTGTCTCTATCCTCTGTCCTTTCAGATGCTCTACTCATAGCACTCATCCTCTGTAAGCCAACCTCTGATCTAAGTGCTCTCCCAAATGTATCACTGAATCTCTGAGGAGGATCTGCTCCTGTCATCACATCCTTGGCTATTACAGGGTGTAAGCTATGGATGAATTTCTGAACTCTACCCATCTTTGTCCCTGCCAAACTCGAGACGAATCTCGCCAAAACATTAAATCTGGTGGCGTACTCCTTAACTGAACTGGACCCCTGAGTCAAGTTAATAAACTCTTGGGCCTTAGCATATACCATCTCTGTACTCCTGTACTCAGCATCAAACAATTGCCTAAATTCTGCCCATGTCAACTGCTCCTCATTGATGGAGGCCTTGGCTAGACCCCACCAAACCTTGGCACCACCCCTCAAAAGAAACACTGTATATCTGACCTTTTCTCTCTCTGATAGTGTGAAGAGGCCCATGACACTCTCTACTGACTCTACCCACTCTTCTGCCACTACTAGATCCCTGGATCCACTGAATTTTACTGGCTGAAACGACCCTGGTAGATGATAGATCGGATGAAGCCTATCTGAAGAACTAGTACCAATTGTCTCTGTACTCATGCTCTGACCACAATCTGTATAACCAGTCGGATACTGATATTTGTCTCTAACTGACTGAGGCTGAGATTGATACTGATGCTGATACTGTGACTGAGACTGTCTTCTACGTCTCGGTATTTGATAGCTCTCATACTGGGGAGGAGTTACTCTATCTGGTTCCTGAACATTACCCACTCCAGCTTGCTGGAGGCTTTCTCTGACTACATCCTCAATCATCTCTCTTAACTGCTCTGGTCTCATAGACATATGAGAGGTACTCTGAGATCGCCGCCTATCACTAACACTCATAGGACGGGTGGGTAAACCACTATCTGTCTCATTTATGCATCTAGGGACATACTCCTCTTTATCTATAACGTCACAACAAACTGGGGGTTAGAAACATATAACACAATCAAACTGAAAATAAATACCTGGCTGTGCTGTGAGGAGGGTCTGGATGATGGCTGCGAAGATACCAACAATATAGGACCCGTCACCATGAGGACCCCTGCTGCTGAATACTAAGAGGTCTTTTTATTAATAATCTAAAAATACGGGTACCTGTGACGGAAATCCTACGAAAATAAAACTGCAAACTGCTATACATTCTGAATACAAATGCGGAAGCGTAAAAATACATATATCTGAAATATACAATGAGCCCATATTGGCCTTTTTCATATATACATGTTGTTCGGTACACTGTTTATACATCTGAATACATAGAAACATTTACAAAATGACCCATCAGGTCCAAAACTGAAATATACATACTGAAAACTGTGGTGTGGGCCCTCTCCCGCTAGTCTCGATCCACCCACTCGTCGGTAACAGCACGAACACCTGAAAATGATGGAAGAAGGAGAGGGATGAGTGATAAAGATCACCCAGTAAGCGCTCCTTACTTCTCTCGAAACCCAAGCAAGCAACACACAATAACAACATACCTGGCCTCGACCCTATTCATACATCTATGCGCTTGTTGGAATCTAAAACTGATTATCTGAATTTCATTCATTTACTGATATCAATATTATTCATGTCATGATATGTATGTCATGTCATGCTAACTGAAAATATCTGATGGATGCATGCATATGAATATCTCTATCTGTATGTACCCGAAGGTACCTACTGTGCTGATCAGACTTTGTGAACACAGAGATTCGACATTTTGGCCATATGGGTTGAACAGTCTAGCTACTGGCTAGAAAGCTGAATGTACTGCTGGATGATCTGACTGGTGTCAGAAGGCTGAATCTGAAGTGCTGTTGAACATTCTGACTGGTGTCAGAAAGCTGAATCCCATAGATGCTCCCTCGAGTTCACCCATACTCTTACCCGTACATCAGGTTTTGAATACTGAATTCAGATCCCTTGATCCTTTCTGAAGCTACATGTCATGCTATGGTATGCATATGTAGCTTTATTCTCTGAATCCATGTTTATCTGATACTTATCTGAAGCAATTTAGCTATTTATCTTATTTCCCATGCTTAATTAATTAATTTCAATTCATTCTCTGGAAAACTGTTGCTGCACGGGCGTGCATGGCTCACACACGGGCGTGCATGTCATGGACACACGGGCGTGTGCCCAGACCCACGGGGCCGTGCGCTGGTCGTGCATCTGGCCGTGCAAGCTACTAAAATTCTGGGTAATTTCTTGAAAAAAAACATGCACACGGGCGTGTCCTTCAGGATACCCGGACATGTGTCTGTAATTCTGCCCGTGTACACGAGCGTGTGCTTGGAAAAACAAAGGCACACGGTCGTGCCATGCAGGCACACAGTCGTGTGTCTTGTTCTTCAACAAGAACACTTGCCGAAAAATACACAATTCATCAACCATTTCTCAATCAATCACAAATTGGCTTCAATCTCACACTCCCAGCACTTCAACTAACACAATACAAGCATCAATTCCAACATGCATCAATCATCCAAGTTTCTACCATGGGAGCTTCTTCTTTCTCTCTTAAAAGCCATACAGAAGCAACATGCATGATCCAAGGGTGGAAATTCATCAACCAATTCAACATACAATGACATATAAACATTCCCAACATTCATCAACACGCAAAGAACTCATCCGAGCATGGAAATTCACAAAGCAAGCCGGTAAAACACAAGGAAAAGTAAGCGAACACTTACCTCGCACCATTGCCTCTGAAAGCTTTCTCTTACAACTAATCTCTTTGCTCTCTAGCTTGATCGGGAGCTATGACTGGCTGGATTTTCTCTCTAAGGTTGGGAGGAACTGAAATGAAAGAGAGAAACTTGCTAAAATGGAAGTTGGGTGAGAAAAAAAAATGACTTAATGCACTCGGCTCCCTTATATATGAGCACATGCACGGGCGTGCATCCAATGTGCACGGGCGTGCACATGGGAGAATGAGCATCACTCATTTTTCGCTCAATCTCATGATCGAATCCTTCCGAAAAGAGTCATACGAAAGCCACACAGGCTCTGAAAACTTACTAACTCACCCCTGAACTTTTTTAGACTCCCAATCTATCTCTGAATCTCGTTTCTAACCCCAAAACTCTTCCCCTAAGGGCTCTTCTAACCTGGGATGCTACAGGTATAAATTACACTCAATGGAAAATTAGAATAAGATTGCATATTAGATCAATAGATTATAAGTTGTGGAAAATTATTGAACATGGTGATTTTGTTCCCCTAAACTTTAGAACTAATTTACCAAAAGATGAAGATGAATATACGGATGAAGATGAAAAGTTGTTGAGTTTGAATGCCAAGGCTATTAATATCTTATTTTATGCTTTGGATTCCATAAAATTCAATAAGGCATCATCATGTGAATCAGCTAAGAAAGTATGGACTATCCCACAAACCACACATGAAAAAACATGTCAGGTTAAGGAATCCAAGATTGAGCTACTATTTAGGGAGTACGAGCTGTTCAAAATAAAGACAAACGAGAGCATAACAGATATGTACAAGAAATTTTTGAATCTAGTAAATAATCTAAAAGGATTGGGAAAAAGATTTGAAAATGTAGAATTAGTTAAGAAGGTGTTGAGATCCTTACCGAAATCTTAGACAATGAAGGTGACTGCCATAAAAGAATTCAAAGATTTAACTAAATTGAGAATGGACAAATTAATTGAAAGTCTACTCACCTTTGAAATGGAGAGGAAACCAAAAGAGGATGAAAGAAAAAACACCAAAAGTATTGCTTTGAAAGCAGTAGAAGAGGAAGAAGAAGAATCCTCTATGGATAAGGACGATATTAGTTTGCTAGCAAGAAGGTTCGACAAATTCCTGTCAAACAATAGGAGAATGAAGGGGAGAAATAATTTCAAATCAAAAGGAAAAGACAAAGAAGAGAATGACAAGGATGTCATTTGCTTTAAATGTAAAAAGCCAGGACACATTAGACAAGACTGTCTAATGTTAAAGAAAAAAAGAAGGAGAAAACTGAGAAAAAATTCAAGAAAAAACCATTTGCAACCACTTGGAGTGACAGTGATGATTTGAATGATGATACCAATGAAGAAGAAGAAAGACTTAATCTATGTTTCATGGCTAGGAGTGATTCCAAAGATAAAGAGGTATGTGAATCTAACTCATATTCTTACAATAAGTTACAAGATCCCTTTGATTCATTATTAATAGAATTCAAAAATATTAGTTCAAGAAATGAAATATTGAAGAAAAAAATGGGAAATTTAAAGTTGAGTTTAGAAAAGGCTGTAAATGAACACGGTGAAATCAAAATTGAACTAGAAAAAGCATTAGATGAGAAAATTAAAGTTGAACACAATTTGGAATCACTTAAGAAAGCTAATGATGAATTAAGAGCTAAACTAAGTAGTTCAAATGATATCTTAGAAAAATTCAGAGTAGGAACCAAAAGATTGGATAAGATGCTTGCATCTTAAAGAAGTGGTTTAAATAAAGAAAGTTTGGGATATAATAAAGGTAATCCTTTCATAAACACTTATAAGCCTTTAAAAAGACCTCAAACTCTTGAAATAAAATGTAAATATTGTTCTTATCTAAGACATACCATTAGAAAATGTCCAATTAGGAATGACAAACCTTATAGAGTAAAAAGGGTTTAGGTTCCTAAAAGGCAATTAAAACTAACCTTCTTGGACCTAAAACCATTTGGGTACCAAAGAAAACTTAAATGAATTCCTTGTGTAGGTGTGCTTAGAAGTCAAGAGCAAGAAATCAAGCAAGTGGTTCTTGGACAATGATTGCTCAAGACACATGATCGGAAACAAGTACCTCTTCACATCTTTAAGGGAAAAGGATGGAGGAAGCATGAACTTTGGAGATAATTCAAAAAGAAAGGTTGTTGGAATCGACTCTATAAGTAACTCCACCCTTACCATCAATAATGTATTGTATGTTGAAGACCTTAAACATAATTTGCTAAGTATTAGCCAATTGTGTGATAAGGGTTTCAAAGTATGCTTTCATGCTTTATGTTGTGAAATTATTGACACAAGCACTAACAATATTGTATTCATAGGTCATAGGCACTCAAATGTGTATATAATTGATTTACAAAATATTATATCAAATGATTTGTGTCTCATGTCAATCAAGGAGGAAGACATATGGTTATGGCATACAAGGTGAGGACATGTAAGTATTGATGTATTGGAAAAACTATCTAAAAAAGACTTAGTTAAAGGTTTAGCAAAACTTGTTTTCAAGAAAGGTGAAATTTGTGATGCATGTGCATTAGGAAAACAAACTAGAACAAGTTTTAAAAGTAAAAACTATGTTTCTACATCTAGACCACTTCAATTGTTATATATGGACTTGTGTGGTCCTTCTAAAACCATAAGCTTAGGAGAAAAACGTTATTGCTTTATGATAGTAAATGATTTTTCAAGATTTACATGGGTTTTGTTGCTTACACATAAGGATAATGCCTTTAAAATATTTGAGTCATTTATTGAGAAATTACAAAACCAAGTAGATTATGCAATTACTTGTATTAAAAGTGATCACAAAAAGGAATTTGAAAACTCAGATTTTAAATTTTATTGTAATGATTATGGTATTGAACATAATTTTTCAGCCCTTAGGATGCCTCAACAAGATGGAGTTATTAAGAGAAGAAATAGAACACTTATGGAAATGGCTAGGACTATATTATGTGAACACGATTTGCCAAAATTTTTTTGGGGAGAAACTATAAACACCTTATCTTACATCATAAATAGGGTCATGATTAGGCCAATTCTTAAGAAAACTCCTTATGAATTGTTTAAAGGGAAAAAACCTAATATTGCATATTTCCATCCTTTTAGTTTTAAATGTTTTGTACTTGATAATGGAAAGGATAACTTAGGAAAATTTGATGTCAAATTGGATGAAGCAATTTTCCTAGGACATTCTTCCCCCTCCAAAGCATATAAAGTCTTCAATAAAAGAACATTTATTGTTGAAGAATCTATACATGTGTTATTTGATGAATCTTCTTCTAAGTGCGTAGATAGGTCAAATAACAATGAAGTGGTGGAGCTTATAAAAGATCTCAAGCTAAATGATGGCCCAACTCCAAAAGAAGAAGAGACTCAAATTAAGGAAGCACCCAAAGATGACATACTTGTGCAACCTTAAGAAGTGCAAAAAAAGATCTCTTTCCTAAGAGTGAAAGATGAAGTCAAAGAGGGAAAGATCATTGGTGACCCATTTCAAGGGATAAGGACAAGAGCTTCAATAAAAAATACTTGTGAGTTTGTGGCCTTCTTGTCACAACTGGAACCTAAAAAGGTGGATGAAACCTTGAATGATAAGAGTTAGGCGTTGGCCATATTAGAAGAGTTGAATCAATTTGAGAGGAACCAAGTATGAGAACTAACTTTAGGCTTGGGTTATTAATTAACTCGCTGACCCAAATCTATATTCTTAATTGGTAATGTAAACTCTATATCATACATCCATCTCCTAAAGTTAGAGACAATTAGGATCTCTATTGTGACTTTATCATTATTGTTCACAAAAATAAAGTCCATAAAATATAGGATGCAACAAAGCAATATCATTAACAATAAATTGCTTCAAAACCTCATAAACTATTCTTTAAGAGGGTGTTTGGTGTATCATCATAAACCTTCCTCTAGAAAGAAAATACAACATGCATAAGGTTACATATGAGAACATATACCTTTGGAAATTCTATCTTATTTGGGTGAAAAAACCCCACGTCATTGCTTTTTTCTTAGCAATGAAAAAAATATATATTAATTGATAAATCGTAACCACTTTTAGGTGAATTACAATTCTTATGACTAATACAATTCCATGATCATCTTTTGTGAGCATCAATTTAAGATACATAACAACAACTTTTGTGCAGGAAATTATATGCGTTAAAATTGGAAAATGTTTGTTTCACAAAATATTGGATTTTTTGCAAGTTTTAATGAATGCACTGTTTTCACGATTAAATATTCTGACAACTTACATCAAATTCTATTGGGACTAAATAATATTGTCAACATTAAGATTTCATAAGATACATCATAAAATTATTTCATACAATGTTATTATGTAAATGTTGCAACAAATTTATATATTAGGTAATAATCATTGTAGCTTTAAAACCATATAAGTCACACTTTATAGGGATCCTTAGTGTATCATCATTAACTCCCCTTTAGATAGAGAAAATGACATGCTACTAAAGTCCTAAGCACAAGGTTATAATATAACTTTATGAAGACCTTGAGATTATGTGATGTTTGGAAAGGATATCACTCTTAGATAGATAAATTTTCTAAACCATTGCTTATCCTTAAAATAACACGTGTTAGATGAATAAACTTAACTATCTTTAAGTGTATTAAAATTTTCACAATAAACATATTTTCAAAACTAACTTTATGCTGACCTTAATTTTAATGAACACAGTGACCATCTTAGGGCAAGAAATTGCATGCATCAAAATTGTCAAATTTATCATTATTGAAAGGAAAATTTGTAAGCTTGAATAATATACCACTTTGGCAATTAACATTATGATAACTCACAAATTGTTCTAATGATATCGAATATTATTGTCTAAAGTAAGATTTCAAGAGATACGATACCTTATTATCTTTAACAATTTTAATCCAAAAAATGTTTCATCTAACTCAGTGAACAATAATAACTTTAACTTAATATGGTAACTAACCATGCATGATACAGTTTATAACTTAAACAGTTAATCTTAACATGAGTATGGTACTTTATGGTACAATATTTATTTAAAACTAATTTTTTTTCCAAATAGAGTCGTACAAGCAAAATACATACCTTTGAGCACCACTATAAGCCTTTCATTTGTACTTACATGGAGCCATAAGTCTTTCATGTATTTTATGGGTTGTTACTTGCCTTTTACACTCTATAGTATGCTCCCCTAAGCTTTTATTGCATTTTCACATACGATAACATGTCCTTATTACATTTCATGTGCACTTTATACCTTTCACATATGTTAACGTGGCTTAAAATTCCTTTATATGCTATCAATAACCTTTACACAAACTTACACACAATTACATATTATGATTTGAATTTCCCATACTATCATTCACAATCTGAAACTTCATATGCATATTAACATGCTTTTAGAATTTTCATGTACCTGTGCATACTCTTAAGATCCCAAAAGCACTTCTAAAGTCTTTTATGCACCTATTGGATCACCTCATATGGTATCTAAATCCAACACAATCCCCTATACACTAGAATACACTTTCCACATGCCCATTTGCTCTATTAAAGTTTATCACATGCTTGTACTCGTTGCTACCCTTTCTCAAGTGCTACTATCTTTGCATACATGCTTTTACATGTTATTGGAACAATCATATGTCTTATCACATGTTACATGCACCAACTTTAAGTTCCCACGTGTGCCTACATGTCTATATGAGTCAAATAACTCTTTGCATGCACAAGTCTTTACATACTACATTTGGGTTAAACAATCTAGTATATAAGGTTGAATAGGTCAACCATAGGGGAATAAACAATCAACTTTATGCATTGGCTTTCTAGTGATTTATTCACTAGAATTTTGTTAAAAAGCACTACAAAGGAGTGTTATAAGTCACATCCTTTTGTGTTGTAACCAATGGCTTTTTGATGACTAATAAGGCCTAGAATTATTTCCAAATGATTAAGAATTATCATAAACACATGGATCGCATTGAAATTGACGTAGATTCCTCGAGTTTGGTAATGATTAGGCTATATGGGATAACTTTTTTGGCCAAAATTAGACGAAAAAACTATTGAAAAACAAACTTAAATTCATGCAACTAAAATTAAACCTAAAGTTTGTAAAATTTCATACTATCAATCTTTAATTCTAAGGTTTGTTTTCTCAAGTGAAAACTCTAATTTAGAATTTTTCATCTTGATTTTGGATTTTTTAGGCGTTAATTTATAATTAAAAAATCTTTCGTTCTAATTCCAAAATTTAGATTCTACAACCTAATGCGTCTCTCTCAGATACCACATGTAAGATTCATTTATATGAACAAAACAAATAACATTCGATCATAATACACAAGATCTATGTACTAGTTATAAAATATTGAATAAAAGCCTTAATTGAGGGTTCATAGGAATACCTAGAATTTCACACAATTTAAAATCATAATGTTGCTTTAAATTACTTGTAATAAAGTGGCCAGTCTTCTACCCCTAAAACCTTCCTGTATGACAACTTTCAATTGATGAAACTATACCAAATTAAGTTTTGAGGAAAAGACCTAACAAATAATAGTAGGTTAATGAACTCCCCCTATTAAAGATCCAATAAACTTTAAGGTCCACATTAATACTATTTACCCAGATCATAACCTTCTAGTGTATTGGACTTAACTTTATTGCTCACTTATGCCTATCTATAAACTAGCATTGGACAATTCAGTTATCCATTTTTATAATTAATATTAGTCCACATCAAAAAAATTGTCAACATAAACCTCTTTTGCTGAATGTATAACTATTTTAGGATTTTTATTCTTCATGGACTATGAATTTGATTGGTTAAAAGAATGTTCCATAACATGACATATAATATCTATTTCAAAGATTTACTTTTCATCTTCAAAATGGAAGAACATTGGTGTATTCCCATATTGTCGGGGATAATGCTATGGACAAGAGATCAACATTAAAGGTTTATGGTCAAAGAGGTTGGTAGCTTTACTCTAACATTATAAAATCCAATGCATTATAAATATGTTTGCTTTATTACACTGTAGCCTAAATATTGGTATATAGGTGTTTAGTATTATTATGAAGATGTTTTGCTTACTAATGACAATTATTTCAACTAAATACAATGCATCCACCTTTGTCCTTTTATTTCATGTTTTAAAAAGAAAAAAACCCCTTTACAAGTTTTTATAGATGCTAATATCAATCATGCAAAAGAAAAAGATTGCCCTCTAAATTTTGTTCCATTTTAAAACCTTTTCCCATCACCATTACATATATAACTTACATAAATTAATAATAAGACTCATATCCATTAGAATTTCACTTAGAGATCAAATGGCTAAAGAATTGAAGCTTTTGAAGACATGGTTAAGTCAAAATGTTATGAGAATTATTTGGGCATTCAATCTCAAAGGCATTCAATTCGAATTAATTGATGAAAAAATATGCAATAAAAGTTGTTTGCTTCTCTAATATAATCTTGTCTATAAAAAGATTTCTATGCTTATGCAAAATGGAAATTCAATTTCTGCCATGACTTGCTTTGCTCCCTTAAGGTCCTTATAAGAGAGGCATGACTTGCTTTTGGGCTAAATTTGGTAATGAAAAGGTATAAATTAAATCACTTTCTAAATTGATTGATCTAAACAAGATGAGCTATTAGTTTCAATTCTTATATTATTAATAGATCACCAAATTGTGATTTAAATTAAGGGAAATTAAATTAAATAATCATATTTAAATTTAATCACTATTTTTCTGCTTTTACAAAACTAATCCAATTTGTGTGCATACTAGAGCATGTGTGGCATGCATTGTATGTATCAAAATTGAAATCACAGATTTCCCAATAGATATGCTCATGTAAGACTGTTGGAAATATGAGCAGCAGGAAGAGAGTGAATAAACTTAGGACCTTTTTATTTACTTTGCTGGACACTCATACATTGATTTATAGAAAAATGAAGTTCTTAAATAAAACTTCTGCTAACGGTAAAAAACAATAAAATAGGATAGTAGTCCACTAAATCCTATAATTACTCAACTAGCTAACAAACTCAAGATTCTGCAGTTTTTATGTAACAAACTACTGCATATGCTAAAGACTAGGACAACTAAAAATTGGACAGGTAAAATAAATAATAACATTCAACAAAGACATGCATAATTGTAGTAAATTGAGCATAGAAGATGTATTTGCACATGTTAACAAAATTCTAACCATCGATGATTCTTGACCGAATTCTACCATATTTTGGTGACCAAAATGGTTGATATAATATGTAAAACATTGTATTCAATGTGATGCACATTATGATGCAAAAAAGATGGAAATTTGAAATGAATTCAAGTTTGAAAATAGGTATGAGTTTTGATGTAAATTTGCATGTCCAAAAGTTCCAAAAATACATGAAATTTAATGAAAATTTCAAGTGGAATAATGTGATAAGGATCCAAATTTTGAGTAAAAAGGTATTTAGAAGTGCATAAGGCTGATTCGTGGCTAAAAATCTAATACACATGGAAAACTTTGTGACCATATGCGATCTACTACAACATGTGTGATTACATATAGTGACCTTGGTTAAAAATGAGGGATTGGATTGAAATTTTTACGTGCTCGAAAATCAGTTTTTGAAGGGTTTTTTTTTTTTTTTTTTGTAGCTTTTTAGTATATTGGAAGCCATATAGAAAGTTGATTATGCAAATATGACCAAAAAGTGTAATTAAGATACTAATTTTATCCCTAGTAGCTCTCCATTTTTTATATAAACACAACAACCTTCAAATTTTGAAACATACAATTCTCAAAAATCTTGAAAAGTGTTTTTTTGTCAAAATTTCAATATCACACATTTTAGTGTCGTGGAAGAAGTTCATTAATCTAGATGTGTATAAGTGTTTGTAGTAAAAACTTAATTTTTATTACATTTAAAGAGGTAGGGGTTTTAATTATAGAAATGATAAAGTTATAGGGTGTAATGAAATTTATGTTAGTTATAGGATGAATGTTTATATGTTGATACAATATAAGTGTATTATTAATGCGAATGAAAAATATATGGGTTTGATGATAAAGTATATAAGAAATCCTGCACTTTAAACATATCCAAATGCCATCTAAATTGATAGAAAATCTTAAATTAGAAATCCTAGACTAACAACCTAAATGGATACTTTAGATTGATTATTATAAATTTTAGATTATAAACCCATAACGTAGATTGATTGGAACCTAGAATGTAAGAATTAAAACTATAAAGGCTAAATCTGAATCCATAAATTGGAAACCATAAATATCTAAAACAGTAAAACTAAAACCATAAAGTTTAAATAAAAAACTATAAATTGGAAGCCATAAAATGGAAACCCTAAATCATAATGCCTTGAAATCCTAAAGCATAAATCCAAAATTCTAAAACATAAGCACTAAACTAAACACCTACAGATGAAACTATAAATCATAAATATGAAACCTTCAAATGTGAACCCCTAAATTGTTATGACATATTGAAAATACTAACACATATAGTTGACATTATGTTGTTTTTATTGTAGGATCATCTGACATGGGCAATAATGTGTTGTTATCATATAAAGGACAATAAGTAACAGATAAAGAGAACATGAAGTATGTTGAAGGGTGGTCGAAATATATGATAATCCCAAAGAAGACAACTTATGATGAATTTATTCAACTATTATGTAACCTTCTTCAAATTGATCAAAGGTGTAATAAGATAAAAGTTTCAATGAGACTAAGCAACCTCCAATATAGACATCCTAAAGAGATCACATGTGATGAACATGTGACAATTATGAGTTGATTATTAGTAAAATTAAAGGAGTGCATTCCAATGTATGTGAAATCCATTCACCAGTTTAGTTTTTCCATGTTTTGCATCAACTAAAAGGCTAATAACACAACAATCAAAGAAGGCCATATTATACAACAGAAGGAGAAGATGCACTAGAGGTTGATAATGAACTTGTTGAGTCATGAACAACTTATCTAAGTTATGAGTATGAAGACAATGATGTAATGATGATGATAAAAAAGAGGATAGCATATGAGGGTAAGGCAATTAATGATGACTACAATGATGATCTAGTTAATGACAATACGTTAAGGGGACTCCAACAATAAATGTAGACAAATACACTAGAATTGAACATCTAAGCATGAGTAGTTATAAAGAAACAGAATGTTAAAGTAATCTTAGTAGGCAATTTCATTGGTTACCTACATTACCTTAGCAACCCTCTATATATATTAGACCTAGTAAAAAAGAAATTATGGTGAAAAACATTTTTTACAATAAATTAAAGTTATTGGATACTTTTCGTATAAATGTCATTAAGAAAGGTTACCAATTTAGAGTAGTGTAATCAATGAAGGATAGATGAGAGATATTCTATTTGTATAAAAACTATGTATAATAGGTTTAAGTGATTAGGATGAAGCCATTTGAATTTTTTATGATTAGTCAATATAACTTGATTCACATATATGTTAAAGATCAATTGATGTCATATCGTTAGGAAGTAGGCAGTCACATACTGGGTTAAATAGTTAAGACAAAGTTTACTATGGTTGATTATGTATATAAGCCAAAGTTAATCATCTATGCTATTGTAAAAAGGTATAAACTTGATATATCATATACACAAGTATGGCACACAAAAACTTAAGCCCTACAAGTATTGCGTGGATCATTATAAAAGTTATTCATGTTTCTTCTGCATTATTGTCACACCCTTCATCTCCATAACTCTATTAGTGACTCATATAGAGATAGACAGTGAATAATAGGTTTAGATACTTCTTCATGGCCTTGGGGTGTAATATCAAGGCTTTTTAATATTATGTGTGACCTGTGTTATGTATTGATGGAGCATAATTAAAAGATCATCGTCTTTTGTATATAATGCACACAAATTTCAAAGGTTACATCATTATATTAGAAGGCAACCAAAGCATGTATAGTAAGCGACTTTGATAAGGCGTTTAAAATCATACAAAACATTCAACCAATAGTTGCTCATTATTAATACAACATCAATAAAAAGAGCTTTTTCCCTAAGTATTAGACACAACATAATAATAGTAAATATTGTTGAGTCCTTCAATGCTCTAGTATGTAATGCATAAACTCTCCCTATCACTCTACTTGTGTAGTTCATAAGAGTCATGCAATAACATTGGTTCTGTAAGAGAAAATACCATGTAGGTATGGCTTGTATGTTTAACATGTTTATGTTGTTATTTTTCTAACGTTTGTTTTACTTTGTAGCTGCTTGCACTAGCCTTATCATCTCACAGCCTAAATAGAAAATTGCTAAACATACTTAGAAGTCATCAAACTTAGGGGTATGTCCTATTAATAACCTCTAGTTCAAGGTGTTAGGTAGTGGTCATCACATATTAGTTGTAGACATCTAATCAAGGGAATGCACTTGTAAGAAATTTCAGCTATCACAACTCCCTTGCAAGCATGCCATAATTATTGGTAAATATATAAAATTGTCAAAATGAGTACAATAGGTATATTTATATGACAGTACTGAATTCTATATAAATATGTAAGTTTCACATGGAATACAATATTATATTAATATATTAACTTTAATACTTAAACTGAATAAAAACAAAATGATATGAAAAACAATTCATACTGTGTTATGGGCTAGATGAGCTCCTTCCATCTCTTGTTGTGATGTTAACTCTACCTCACTGGCTATAGAGGACAATGCTATAATATCCTCTTTTGATATCTCTAAAAGTGTGCTAAGTAGGGTCTTTTAGCTCGTTGTAATGCTACCATCATCAAATTCCATAATTTTAGTTTAATTAAAAAATAATTCCAATGGTATTACTAAGTTATCAAGTTAGCAAACATATCATCATAGTAAGAAAAAGTGATGTCATTAATATTTATGCATGTATCGCCTCTATAACTACCTTCAAAATAGTCTTTCTTGCGAACTCCTCATCTTAATTAAAACAAGACAATATTACAAACACAAGCAATATAGATATATGTAATAAGTTATAATTGAACTACAATAACACATTTGGTTACCTTATTGGTTAGTTTCAAAGATGTCATATCATTCATTACAATGGCTCCACTATCAGCCCCCTTATCTAGTTGGGCACCCTACATGAAATTTATTTCATTACATCATGTGTTAACATAAATTACTTGATATAAACAATTTAATTTAAACATAACTTGCATTATCGATCGATTTCTTAGGTTGACTAAAATTTTAAGGAGGCCTTCCATTGGAGGGACTACAATCCCTAATCAGACTCTCATGACTAGGATAACTACACTCTCCACTCAGACCATTGTTACTAGAGAGAGTGTTATCCCCAAAATGCTCTCATCTACTTAGGCTCATCCATTGAAGTGAACCCTGTAAACACAATTTCGGTTATCAATTTATATGTGTGAATAATATAAAAACATTTGATATCCATCACTATCGTACCCCAAAAGTGTCTTTACATGTTTGATCTAACTTTTAAGATGGGGAAACTGCTTTATGAATTATGATGCTAAATCCATAAATTGAATCATCACATTATGTGCCATCTTTTTTGCAACTCATGCCAAACTAATAGTGATAAAGTCTTTCAACTTTTTCTCTCTCAATCAAGTTGAGGTTAAAAGCCTCAAAGGGGTCGACTTATCAACAACACTATGAAAGCAACTAAGGTCTTCTTTTTTACACTATTATAAGGAACTGGACTATCATCGACTTATCTGGATAAGGAAAAATTGAATAAAAAGATAGCATCACATTACTACCCATGCATACCACAATCATACGATGCCATTTTC
Organism: Anacardium occidentale; assembly: GCA_026122585.1. NCBI lineage: Eukaryota > Viridiplantae > Streptophyta > Magnoliopsida > Sapindales > Anacardiaceae > Anacardium > Anacardium occidentale. Next base: position 293,519 of record JAJEJH010000237.1, read on the forward strand.
ATGTCTCTTCCTCTTCTAACAGTATAATTCATTTTTTTAATATGATCCTATTTGACATTTACCCTCTAATTAACCTTTACTACTTAATAATATCATGTCTTTACTATTAAAAAAAATTACAAAACTTACCTAACCTCTATAAAAAATAATGTCAACATCATCCCATAAAAAGATATCTCAAGTCTTCCATCTTAACATATAGGGAATAGCAAACCTGATATGATCTACCCATTGTTTTAACTTCAATGTCTCATAAATCCAAAGCATAAAATTCATAATATAAATATGTAATAAATATATTTTCAATAAATAAATATTAATTCTTAATAATATTTTCCTAAATACAATGTATTTACCTAGAACGCTAGTGGGAATCCTATTAATACATACTTCATTTAAGAAGGGTTATTTCTAGCAAAGATTTATTTTACATCCAATTGATCACCTAGTCTTTCATAGACTGTGTCATCAACTTTCATACTCAAGGCCCTCATGGGTATGCATTAAATTAGTTTAAGTCATCTATTATATGCAATTTGGGATGACTTTTCTTTAGTCTACCTTCAATAGACCAAAGTAAAGATAGTACAAAAATGTTAGCTTCACTATGTCAATTAATCTAGCTCATATCAAGTGTCCTCTAAGACACTATGTACGTCCTTGTAAGTAATCAAACCCAAGCCTCTAAAGTGTTGTTTACAAATATAATGGCTTGTGTTAAGACCAACATAATGTATATACTCCAAATGTTGAAAAAATCTCAACCTTGTCATCATCACAAACGTAGAAGGCCTAAACTACACCTCTACAACATTTATCAATAAATAAAACTAACTCGTTAATATATTAGGGCTCACTAAATGCCTGAGCATGAAAGAATGTACCAAAACACAATTAAATCAAGAGTCCTACAACCAGTAGAACTTTCCTAGACATGTCTTCCTAAATATCCTCAACTAAAACTCAAATAATATTTGCTGTATAGTTGACATTGCATCTCTCATCCCCTTGGTATTCAATTGAGCATGAAAATAACACTTTGATTTATATCTCAATATCCTTTCTAAGCCTACAACCCTAGGGCTTTTGCTCAGACCTTCATCCCCTTTTTTTTGTCCCACTGTATGCAAAAAATTACAAAATCATTAATTAAACAAGAAACATGAAACTCAAAAATCTAACCCAAACTAATGATGTTAATTGGAAAAATTAGCTAAACCCCTTAAAAAACTAAAACTTAAAAAAAATTAAAAAATTAAAATCTACATCCGTACGTGTGTTTTCTTTGTAACACATTTAAAGCACGCGTGCTATTACATTACCACGAGTGCCTTGGGGTTTTGTTTAGAACTTAAGGGTTCTGCTAAAAAGGTGTTTTTTTTTTTTTTTTAACTTAAAAAGGCCAATATGATACATGATAGTACACATTGGACCTTTTATAACTTTTTCATTCGTACGTGTGTTATGCATAATGTTTGCATTAGTGTGCATATATTTAACAAAACACAATATAGACGCACCATATATTAATAGGGTCTAATGCGTATTAGAGCTCACCATGTCGCCTCTTATATTGAAAAAACAACAAATTACCCTCACCCATGGTTCTTAAAACTAACAAACAACCCTTTTTTTTTTTTTTTTTTGGTAATGCACTTATTACTCACAGAATATATGCTCTATGCACGTACTCTTCAAAATAGTACTTCCATGCAGCATGTATTCTCTATCATAGCCATGATTTCAATTTTCTAATAAAAGCATTTTTGTCCTTTTAAGAAAATTTGAAATTAGTTATTAGGTAATTAATTGCAATAATCATATTTGGTGGTTAACATAATTTTAGTTAATACTTTTAAAATTACATGGATATAACCAAATATCTAAAATAATAACAAGTTAGCATTCACCCCTAACCTTCCAACACTTATGAAAACTAACACCCTTCATCATCTAACTCTTACTTCCAACAAGCTTATTATCAAATTCTTACTCAAAATATATGAATTCAAATAAGAAACTTCTTTGAATCTATTTATTGAACAATAAGTTTGGCTTGTTTGTTGTCTTTATTAATGATTGATAAGATTTAAAGATAGATTGTGATTGAAATCTAATGAACCAGTTAAGTAGGCACAATTTGATCTAGTACATAGATGTACACCTATTGGACTAAAATGTAATTTGTCCTTTTGTTATATGAAATTAGGTGTGTTCTATAATTTTACATGTTAGGAGGTTATATCATATTATATAAATTGAGGATTATATAATATTTTACAAATAAAGGGTTATATAATATTTTATGAATCAATTTATATAATATTTTATGAACAAAGGGTTACATAATATTTACGTGTAATACCTACAAGTGCTAAGCAAGACTATTTTGGTTATTTAAATGAATTTTGAATTATTATGATTATGTGTGTTATGAGAAAAATAGCTACGTATGAGAAATGGTAAGAAAAGGCTTATGAATGGTCATGTACGATGGATGAATACATATTCATATATGACAGGTGGACAAATAAAATAACGTGTCATGATAGATAAATTTTAATGGTGAATGATTGTTCACTTAGGCGAACACCAATTCCAACGATGTTTTATTCAAATTCTATTTAAGGACGCATATCTTACACATCATTTATATTTTCTTAACACATAACTCCATTATAAGAAACCAATATTTGATTTTTTTGACCATCAAAGAAATATTCTAATGATGGATAAAGAGAGAGATGACATCAAATTCTTCAAGCAAAGTCTAAGTAAGTAGGGGTTGATCTTTTTTATGATCAAGTGATTTTTATAGAGTTTTAGTGTTTAGATTAATTGCTTGATCATGTGGGCACAAATAAGATTTTGATTTCTATGATATATCGATATTATCTTATTCTTAAACAATGTGAGAATGATGTTTATGGTCATAGTTAAGCAACATATGATAAGTTATTAGATTATGGATTTGTGTTTTGAGATTTGTTTGATTCGGTGATGATTTGTGACAAATAATGAATCCTGGCATGTAAAATTTAGCTTGGGAATGAATGGAATGGTTATAATAGCAAAAGCTAGCCAAAATGGCCAGAATTTAACATTCTAGACATGTATAAATGGTTGTCCTAAGGAAGGAATGATCATTTTCCAAATAGCATAAGGTTTTTAATTTGTGATAGACAATCATACAAAGGACCTATAAGATCATACAATTATTTATGACATATAGGATAGGACATGATGAATTTTTGAATATAATGAGTGTATAACTATTCATATAGTGGAGTCACAATTTTACCTTTAGGGATTACATATGATCATGAATATGAGGTATGAGAGTCACTTAGGACATATGGATGAACACTCATTATTAGTCATACATGATGAACAACCATGAAAGATAGTGACGTTTATGCTGAGTAAGGATGAATGTCGGTCCACTAATAATGAACAATTGTACATAAAAGAGAAATTCAATACACATTCATGGTAGAGGAACAATTCTTCATAAAGTTCTATGAAATTAAAGGATGATAAAGATATATTGATGTACAAATATACTTCTAAGAGAAAGAACAAAATAAGATAGAGTATAATGAGCATGTACATGATATGTGAAGGCAAAATTAAGCATGATTTTACAAAATTTATGATTAATTTGATGATTTTGAGAAATGATTTGAGAAACAAATTTTTACATTTGTTTTGAGTATTAAGGTGATGAGTTAGGATATGAAAGATCCCATAGAACACATGTAAATATGTGTAAGACATAAAGATCCCTTAGATAAAGAGATTTAGAGTCACCTATGAAAAACATGATTTTCTCATGATGATGTTTTAAGAAACGTTTTTTATAAAGTTATTGTGAAGGGGCACCTATTACATAAAAGGATATGCACTTACAAAAATGTCTTGTACCTATAGACATGATACTTCATTCACCGTATGTACTCATAGAGAGGTGTACACCTACAAAGAGATATTGTGAGGGAGTCTATCGATTGGCACTTACAAAGTGATGCTATGACAACTTTATACATACTATGAACTATAATAGCTTGAGAGATTAAGTCATGTGGTCAAGATATCAAATCCTTACCTCAATCAGATTTGATCAACATAGAGATTTGATGATTTTGAAAAGAATGATTTTAAAAAAGCAATCTCCAATAAATTTTGGAAAAAATGGTTTTGTGTATTTGTATTCCATGTTATCAAAGAGTTTAGGTTTAGAGACATAACCTAGATGACACACGAGAAAACCAAAAGAAATGTAAAATTATAGATATGGAAAGGAATCAAGAGAAAAACTATAGGATTAGAGAATCCTACTTATTGAATGATTTTAACTCGCTTCTTTCCCTTATGTTTTGTATGTGACAAGTGATTTGGCAATTGTATAACGATGTGTCAATAATAATAATGCATAAGGAGGATATTTATTATCAGTTGTTATAAGTTATTTATGTGACAAATGTATGAAGTTATATTTTTGGTTAGGTATGAAAGGTAGTGAACCTTTATGGTTGACCATATAATGATGTATGTTAGTGGAAAATAGATAGTTGTAATAGCCCGAGGTTAGAATAGTCTTTTAGGCTTTTGATCGAGGTTAGAAGAGGAATTTAATAGCCAGAGATTAGCCTCAGTGAGTTCTGGGGGTAGAATAGTCTTTTCAGAGAGGCTTTATATGGGTTGTGCTTGTCACACACCCTTGTGTCTTGGACACACACTGGTGTGTGTGCCTTGTGTGAAGAGCACAACCGTGTGCCTTAGGGGTACACGACCATGTGTCTTCCTTGGGTTGCACAGCTATATAAAGAGAGATTTTTCATTTCAACCAGTTTACCCATTTCTCTTCTTCTTTCTTCCCAATAAGCCTTCACTATTTTCAGAGGTAGAAGCCAACTTTAGCAGCTAATCCAGCCAGGATTTAGTCATATATAAAGAGATAGAAGATCTTAGCAGCTTCAGGTAAGTGTTTCCTTACCTCTTTCCTGTTTCTTAGCATGTAAATCTTTGAATGTGTGTATTTGGTGATTTTAGCATGATTTTTGAGTTATTGATATTGTGATTGAAGTGTATGTATGTTTGATTGAGAAATGCTCGAGTTTGGATGAGTTTGAGTGAGATTTTCTAGATTTCTAAATGCATTTGTAAAATCTAGGTTGAGCACATGTCGGTGCACCCAAGTATGTACGACGGTGTTGCTTCAATTCTACATAAGCATGATCTTACATGACACTCGTGTGCATATGAAAATCCAGACACATGCCCGTACAGTTGGTACGTACGCCCGTGTGTGCGATCCCAATTCTACATGCCATGTATGTGCAACACAGGAGTATTGTGTGTGTTGTTGCATGCCTGTGTATGTAGGGATACGGTCGTGTGTTTCTTTTCACACGCCCATATCTCTTAAAACACACGCCTGTGCAATAGGCCTTTTTAGCATAATAGTTTTCCAGAAGCTAGCACGCTTTAGCACACGCCTTGCACACGGTCCTGTGTATTCCTCTACACGTCCGTGTGTCTTCTTGCACACGCTCGTGCATTTAGTAAATAAGCAGAACAGTAAGTAAGAGCAGAAAACATAAAGAAAAAGAAAGAAAAGAAAAAGAAAAAGAAAAGGAAAGAGAAAAGAAAAGAAAGAAAAAAGAAAATAAAAGAAAGAAAAGAGAAAAATGATAACATATTTTTCAGAATCACACTTTAATCTCACAACAGTACAAGAACACTCATCAACAGACTTAAATAGCGTAATCTAGTGATAGGTTGCGATTAGAAAATAGAGATAAAGACAGAAACAGAAAGAGAACAAAAATAGGAAAAACAGAGACAAAGCTGGCAGAAACATAGTTGAACACAAAACTTATTAATAAGCTTAATAAGTTACAGAAATAATACAACAGTAAGATAAACTATAATCAGAAAGAAAAGAGAATTGATAAAATAACATACATGAATAGCATCATTCAACATAACATGCTAAATAGTATTTTCAGAAAATGGATCAAGTGATCCATTTGTATCAGTTTTCAGCATTAAGACCTGATGTTTGGGTTAGTTAGTAAGGGTGAATTCGAAAGAGAATCCGTGGGATTTCAACTTTCTGACTTCGGTCAGATTGGTTAGATTTCAGCTTACTGGTCCAATGACTAGTATGATAAGATATTTCAGTTTACTGGTACTTTACTAGTATGGTTCAACCTATATGGCCAGGATGTCGAATCTCTGTATTCATCAGTCTGATCAGTATAGTAAATATCTTCGGATACAAAGATTTTAGAAACAGTTTTATTTAGCTTTTTAGTGTTTTGAATCCTCAAATCCTAATAACAGTTTTAAGAAATATGTTTTCAATAAACAAGCCCAAGAGCAAATAGCATGATTTCAGCATACCATGATATATATTACATAACATGAAAATGTATACAGACAGTAAAACTAGAAACATGTAAGATAAGAAATAAAAGAAAGATTAAGCTACACGATATACGTCAGAAGTAAAGAGATAAAAGAGTACAACTAATCCTAAGAGAACTCAAGAGTACTCTAGATCTCAGGAATTAATAAGAAAAACAAAAAGATTAATAAATGCTAAAAGAGAATCAGAAGAAGCTTTTAGGCTATTAAGAACTTAGTTAAGTTCATCTAGATAGCAGTTAGTCAGTCAGCAGTAGCTTAATCTAGAGCCTACCCGAGGGTAGAGGTAAGAGATGCTTACTGAGTGACTTGTCATTCATTGCCCTTAGTTTTCTTTATTGCAGGTTGGTGTTTTAGGGAGCTGAACTTGGAGCACGAGATGGTTGGAGTGTGGGATATAGCTTGAGCGGGTTTTCACCCGAGTTTTCAATTATATATGTATAGGTCTAGTTTTCAGCAGATAACATGTTTGTGGCTCGCATGCTTTATATTGCTCATACATTCGGAATGTACAGTATCTTTTACATTTTCAGATATTATTATTTAATAGTAAACGTGAGTTTTATTTCAGGATACTGTACAGTGGGTTTTAGTTTTCCATCATATATTTCTAATCCAACTTCTGCATATTTTCAATAAGCAGTCAGTGTAGGACTTACTGCTATATATTAAAGATATATTTCGGTAAAAAAAAAAATAAATTTGGTCTACAATAATATATAGTAGCGGGCACTACAATAGTGGTGATAATCAAACAAGAACCGACATACTAAGTATTGGTAAAGTCATTAAGCTCTTGTTTGAGTATGAACCTAAGGCAAAAGTACATCCATATAACCATAAAGGTTGAAAACTTCGTCAATAGGATTTCGTACAAAATATTAGGATGATCATAATACTCATTCCGTTATTTCCCTAAGAATCTGACACAAAGAACCTATCTTCATATTATAATTACTCATAAGATAAAATGATCATCATTTCAAGAATATGGTTTTGAATCATTATAGATTGTTGAACCTTCCATTGCATTTAAAGAGGAATAATATTACTCTCCAATTTTCTATCAATGTTGAAGTTTTGCATCCACAACATGATTTAGAATAGGGTGGTGAAGGACCTAAATAAGATGAAGAGGATAAAGTAATGCAAATGTTGGTATTGGTTTGAATAATCTAAATGACGTAGTTGATTTAGAGATATTGTCAATTGTTGAGCACTGAGTTCATGGATGGAAGGACAATATTCTAACTTAAGCTTTTTTTTTTTTTTAATGACAGTAATAAATGAATGACATGTTTGTTGGAAGTACTGCATTCGAAGATAAGAGTTAACGTGGAGGGTAGGGGACCCTGATTAAAAATAATAAATAAATAAAAATAAAATAAACAAATAAGTAAATAAAATATCTGAAGAAAGAAAGAGAAAATAAGAGACCGACAGGGGAGGAGGAAAAAAAAAAAAAAAGAGAAACGGGGGAGTGAAAGGTAGAAGTGAACAGAGCATTCGTCGTGCATCATCCTAAATTCTGCCGTTACCTTCATCGTGTCTCTTTGCCGGGAACGTTGTCTTTGCCACTTCCATCACGACAGGTGCGTTATTGGTCGAAATGGTCGACTAGTTTGTGAGATTTTAGCAATTTGATTTGTGGTTTCGACTTGGTTTTACTTGAATTGAACTGGGTTAGTCTTGAAATTGAGCTTTGCAGACTTTTCAAGCGGGATTTGGTTCGTTTCTCGAACCAATGTTTTTGGGTTATCACCACCAGCTTAAGCCACTCCAACAGAGGTATGATTTGATGAAGGCAAAGCTATTTTTAAGTTGGTAAAGTTTTGATCTTTGCTCTTTTTCATATGCCATTTCTCTATGTTCTCTAACGTGAATAGGTGATATTTTCATTTGGAGAGAACCAAAAATTGCCTGCTAAAACACAAACACAAAACTAGATTCCCTCAATATTAGGAGAATTGGAAGAATTGGAAATGAATGTAAAGTGTGTTGCTATTTTATTTTGATTCGCTTTAGTGTTGTTGTTTGTTCTAGGTAGATTGATGGTCTATTTGGTTAATTTGATTGTTGACGATTTTGATGATTTAATTGAAGTGTAATTTGGGGTTCTATATTTCTTGGTTAAGCGGAATTTTTGTGTTTAGCTTGGAGATTGAAAATTTTCTGTTTTTTGTGAGAGGAATTTTCTGGAGTAGATGGAGGAAACGGGTAAATTTCTTTATCCAAATCCAATCAAATGTGAATAATGCGATCACTATTTTTTGGTCCAGTGGTAGACCAATATCAGTGAATTAGTAACATATCCTTCAGTGAAAATGGCCAACTGGTGATAGTAGAAAACAGGGAATAGAATTCAGTCTTTTATGACCTGTTTGTTTTGGTTCTTAAACGCCGAATTGGAACTGATTTTTGCTGTTTTTAACCTCAATTTATTTTGATTAAGTTTTATTTGTTGTTTAATAGTAATTGGCATTTGGATAGTGGTTTGACTAATGTGTTCAAAGTTAAATTGAAGTAGTTGATTGGTTCTATTTTGTTACCTTGGTTACTTTGATCCAATCTGGGTGTAAATGAAATCATATCAAACATGATAGTGATAGATTGATTCAATTTTGGGTTGGTTTGTCAATCAAATTAATACCATGAGCTTATGTCTACTTTGCTTCAGCATGTGATAGTGAATAAAAACAAACAAATGAATAATAATAACAATAATGGTATACACTCTAAGTTTGTATTGCAACCATTCCTTTTCAAATGATATTCCATTGATTTATGATTGCTATTTTGAATTATGTGGTTTGTCAAATTTCACTCTAACATAATGCCGCATCGCTTGGGTGCAAATATTGGATATAAACTTGTGATATATAGCAGTAGTACTTGATAAATCTGGTTGGTTTCGTTATATAAGTTGGCAATAAGTTAGAGACTATCTGTTACGAACTCTGTTTTGAAAATTTAATACTTTTTAATTTATAGGATGTGTAGTTTTGCATGATATAATAAGTAGACCATATTCAATTGATATGTTGTCTTATGAAATCTACAAATTATAGCAGCATGCATAATGTGTATCATATTTGTGGTAGGCTAAAAACTACTTAATTTGAAATAATAGTTTCTGTGATTCAAAAAAATCTTTTGGAGCTATTATATTTTTCTATTTTCTTCAACGCTTAAGCAATATATTGTTTTATTCAATTAATATTATGAAATTTGTTCACTTGAATTGTTGCTACAGTTTATATTCCAAGACAATTGATATGGTAATCTTTCAGTTGCTTTGACTTTATGTTATGTTGGACTTGGAACAGAGAACGAGTTATGCTTATTTCTAATTCCTGTTTGTCTGCCTCTGATGGAAGTATTTATAAGCTAATTGAAGTACCCATGTTGAAATTATTTTGGCTTGCAATAAAGTTTGTAACTTTACTAATATTTTAATGGAAGCTCAATTTTTGATATATCGAGTTAATGGTTTTGCTTTTTTATATTTAAAATCAACATTTAGTTGAGAAAATGTACTTCACTTTAAACAAGTCAAATTAAGTAAAGAACTTGCAAGCTAGTGTTAACTTGCTTTGTGCATATTGGTTTTACTTTATTTTTCAATGCTAAGATTGTTGATGCCCTATGTTTTCTATTTCTAGGTGTGAATATACTTGTATGTAGTAGTTGACTACCATGTCTTTAGCAAGTAATGGTTTATCTTTGCATAGTTGGTATGGAGTTGCCAACTGTAGAGTGGAGATATAAGAATTTGACATTGGAAGCTAATTGTGAGTTGTTATTGAATAAAATATTTACATTATATTGCATGTATAATACATTCTGCACTTGCATGACATCACATGTATATTACTTTCAATATAGATTGGTTATTGGATTTAAGAATTAAATGAGATTGAAGGTTAAGTAAAGTTAAAGTTATAATTAATGTTGTTATCAGATTAAAAATTCTTTTTATCAAGGAGACAACAATGTGTAATACTCCTAATAATGAAGGTCTAGGGAACTATAATACGTAATGTCCCTAATAGATATCTATTAAAAATTTTTCTTAGTAAGGGAACAACGATAAGTGACATCCTTAAGAGCGAGGGTCTAAGAGAATGACGATACATAATGCCCCTAATATATATGTATTAAAAATCCTTCTTAGGGGGGTAATGATAGTTATAGCCATGATTTATAAGAATGACGATACGTAATGTCTTAGAAGATATTAGGTAAAAATCTTTCTTATCCAAAAGATATCAATACATAATGTTTTTTTATAGTAAAAGTATAAAGAGACGACGATATGTAATACCTTTGGTGGATAACTAGGCTATACAATATGGTGACGACGATATATAATGCCTTTGTATGTGAAGCCTTTATTAGATGTCTGATACATTTAATTGATGTCAAGGGGACGACGATACATAATGCTTCTAAGAGAGGGATTTTAAGGGGACAATGATATATGATACCTCTAGAATCAAACTAATTGTGAATGATGATGAAAAAAATTTTATTTGGGGTGTTGAACACCAAATACCAAGTGACAAATAACTTAGAAGGAAGTGAATAGATTATATTAGAAACTTTTGTAAATTTAAGCCTTTTCAACTAAAATCAATTAATCAAACAAATAAGCAATTCAACGCAATAATATCAACCAATCAAATATCAATATAAACAAATAAATAGTGAGAGATAGGGATAGAAATTGCTCAATCAATTTAAAGTAGTTGAAAGCTTTTCCATGCCTCTTATGTCTACTACTAAGAAACTTTGCTTGAAAATTTTTCTTAACACCTAGAAATTACAATAGTTTGTAACCAAGGGTTTTCATTCTTATATATTAATTTTGATAACAAGGGTTTACGCTCTTAACTTAATTTTTATAAGGATTACGCCTTGCACTAGTTTCACGGGATTGCATTCAAGGATTTTGAAACTACAAAGATATGAATTTGCCTCTCAATAGGTTTATACTAAAATTCAGCTCAAAGACTCTCTCAAAAGATATACAATGAGAATTAAAGAGAAAAAATAGAGAAGAATCTAGAAAAAAAAGAATAGAATTATTAAGTCTTGCTTCTTTAACTCTTACACACTCAAATAAGTTGGAATTTATGGAAACTATAAAGAAGTAGTCATTACTGCTAATTTGAAAATTATTTGAGTGAATCTGGAAAGACGCATGGTTGTGTCCTTTTGCACGGTCGTGTTCTTGTTGATATGCGATCTCCAATAGTTATATTTTCTCTTATCGCATGCACTTACACAAGTGTATACTCTACACACATGGTTGTGCATTTTCAAGGCTTCATTGCTTTAGTTTTTCCAAAAGCCTGCATGACTTCGTGCACAATCATCACACGATCTAGCTTCTTCACCTTGCATGGGTGTGTACCCAATAAAGCTTTTATAACACAGAACAACTAGGCTTGCACAAGAGACTTTGGCAATGTGTCTTTGACTTATGACACGTGGTCGTGCATTTGTAATTTGCACGGTCGTGCATCTTTGCTTCTTATTGCATGAATGCTTCATACAACTTAACCAACTCTTGTGTTGCCTTTATCACACACACATGGTCATGGAGTCTGATTACGTACAACTGTGTGTCAGACTAAATTTGTAAAAATAAAATCCTTTGGTTTTGTTTGTCATAATCAATTTATGCATAGACCAATTTGATATTTTAACCTAAATTTTTCATTAATTTATAATACCTAAAGGTCCGACAATCTTCTCCTTTTTGATTTGATGACAAAACTTATGTTAAAATGCATTAAACACATAACATAAATTTCAAAAAAATTTCAATAAAACACCAAGATTTCATAAACAAAAATTTCATCAAGCATTTTAACATACCTCGCGTTATCCCCTTTTTTGTTATAAATAAAAAAGGATATGTTAAAATTTATCATATTGAACAACAATTAAATTTTCTCTCCCTTATTGAAATAATTTTTTTCAAATTAAGCACAATTTAATAAACTCTCCCTATCAAAAGTAATTGTATCTTCCCCTTTCTAAAACATTTTGAAACTTCCCTTATTAATGATACCAATTGTTAAAAAAATGAGTATGAACACTCCCCTTTACAATAATATTCATTATCAGATAAGAAGTATCCAATTTCCATTCTCTCCCTTTTTGAATGCACATATTTAAGAAAGTTAACATTTTCATGTATTAAATATGATTATTAAAAACATTTTGGGAAACAAAGTTCACAAAAAAAAAAAAAAAAAAAAAATCAAATTAACAAAAATTTTAAAATTTGAAAAGTTTGTACAGTTTTCAAGTCAAGCACAGTCGTGCAAGTCATAAGCACGATCATGTATGTTTGATTACTAAACATACACAATTGTGTGTCTTTCAAGCACGCTACTGTAACTGGGAAAATGGTGCATGCATAGTCGTGCAATTGGCATGCAAGGTCGTGTATGACCTATAAAACCTAGAACATTGCATAGAATTGCAGTTGAAGCCCAGGGGAATTTTTTAAAACATATCAAAATTTTCAAAATTAATTTTTCTTCATTTCAAAGCATTTAAAACACTTTAAAGACATATTTCAAATATCTCTAACATCAACTAAAACATAACTGATGTATTTAAAACAATTTTTGCAAATTTTTTTAGGGAATTTGGGGACATAAAAGCTTTAATGCACAAAATTTTGATCTAAAACATTACAACTACATCAAATTTGCATGTTTTGGCCATAAGGGACAACAATATACGAATTCATGTCACTTGATTTCAACACCATCAAAATGTGAATCAATTTGACATGAATTCCAAATATGCACATGTTGCAATAACACACACACACACACATATATATATACACCTATAACATACCTACATTCAATTCATTTGAATCACTCAACCATAGTAAGCGGTCATAGACAATCATTCAATCACAACTATCATAACATGACAATTATCATGATCATCATCAATTGACTATAACAAAATTAATGAATAAGTTTGGATCTTACTTGAATTGATGATTTCTCTGCACCAAATCTTCATCTTTCTTTTTCAGTATAGAAACACAAGGAGACTCCTCATCTTTGTTGTCCAACTCCTTCTCACTTAGAGCAGCAAGAGCTTTTTGCTTTGATTTCTTCTTATTCTTCTGAGGACATTTTTGCTAGTAATGCCCTCTTTTCCCCCACTCATAGCAAGTTACCATTATTATTTTTTTTTTTTCCCATTGATAGAAACTTGTTGAATTTTCTTGAGTATCTTTAAGTCTTCTTTATCCATCGAACTCTCTTTATTCGTTGAGGGTTCTTCATTTTCACTCAAGCTCTCCTCAACCTTGAGTGTGATATTCTTCTTCTTCTTATTTTCTTCCTTCTTTCTCTTGGGCATCCATTTCCTTTCGTTCGTTAAGGATTCCTAATCAATTCGTTCATTAAGGACTCCTAATCAATTCGTTCATGTCCATAGTGGTCAAGTCCTTTGACTCCTCAATTACTATCACCTTCATGCTTCATGTCTCTAGTAAAGGTTTTAGGATTTTCTTGACCAACTCATCAATTTCGAATCTCTTTCCTAAACCTCGCAAATTGTTTACCATGTTCAAAAACCTCTTATACATCTCTATTATGCTATCTTCCTTCTTCATTTTGAAAAATTTGTATTCGTAGAAGAGAAGCTCTACTTTAGACTTTCACTTGGCTTGTTCCTTCATGCATTGTTTGGAGGATAGTTCAAGTCTCATTTGTTATTTCATGAAAGGAAAAAGGTTAAATTCTGTAGAGTTTAAAGTACAAAACAACAAATTCAATGCCCTAAAATCTAAACGTATCATCTTTTCTTCATTTTCATCAAAATCACCTTTATTTTTGGGCAAATTTGTTCTACAGTTAGTGGGGACTAGATGTGCTTTCTCAATGAATTTCTACAATTTATAATCGATGAATTGAACATGTAATTTCATCCTAATTTTCTATTTATTATAATTTTCACTGCAAAATAAAAGAGATTTATTTAAACTTTGCCCCTCTTCAAAAATTGGTTTTATAAAAATATTTGTCATTTTAAAATTGGATCTTGAACTCAAAAAATTGTTAGATTTTGAAAAATCAAAAGTCCAAGCTTTGATACCAATTATTGAACACCAAATGGGAAATGACAAATAACTTAGAAGGGATGAATGGGTTATATTAAAAAATTATGCAAATTTAAGCCTTTTCAACCAAAATCAATTAATCAAATAAATAAACAATTCAATATAATAATATCAACCAAGCAAATATCAATATAAACAAATATATAGTGAGAGATAGGGATAGAAATTGCTCAATCCATTTACAGTGGTTCAGAGCTTTTCTACACCTCTTACATCCACTACTCTAAGTAACCTCGTTTGAAGATTTTCCTTTAGTAATTTCAACACCTATAAATTATAATAATTTTTTGTCAAAGAATTTTACCCTTATACACTAGTTTTAATAATAAGGGATTACGTCTTTAACTTAGTTTTCATAAATATTACACTTTATACTAGTTTCATGAGATTGGGCTCATGGCTTTTAAAACTACAAAGACACGAATTTGCCTCTCAATAGGCTTATATAGAAATTCAGCTCAAAGACATGTGAATAAAGAGATGATTGATTGTAGATTAATTATGATTTTATTCACCTCTAACATGATAAAAAACCTATAGGTCACATGCATAAAGGAGGTTGAGTTACCAAGGTATAATCAAGCATTGGGTTTATATCTATTGAGTGAATCATCATTGATTTCAAGGAGTTAAGATATAATACAGGCTTCTGGAAGTGTCATAACTTCATTTGGATACTTGAGAGTCCTAATTATGTTAGGAGTCTAATAGTCCCTATTAGGCTAGGATTCTTGGTAAATCTAGTATATTATGATTCATCTAGTTTTTGAGAGACAATGATTTTGATCTTTGTTAATGAGCAAATTGTATACAAACTTTTATAGTGGATCTAAAACTTATCCTACTAAGATTTAAGTGATATTTTAAACCTTATGTATTGCCATGATAAACTAGTCTATGATGTAAGACAAATTTTGACATAAGTGTATTACTAAGTTCACAAAAGCCAATGTTTGAATAAACCCAATTAAGGATCTAGGGCTTGGATTTTCTAATTGTTTAAGGTTTTAAAGGGACAAGGGATAAATAAATTTTTGTGTGTGTGTGTGTGTGATCAAGATTGACAGCCCTTTTCTTGTATTTTTAGTGATGAAAATTTCAGAAATGGTATCTCAAAATTCTAGCATAAAAACAAGCCTAAAATCATGCAATTTCATGTATATTCCATGCCACAATCATCCTAATTTCTATCTACTTCAAGTCCAGCCAAAAATAAGTTCAAATCTCCAACAACCAACCTTCCAAGATCATCAAACAACAACCAAAGAAAGGTAAAAAAATGAAGCTAAAATGTTGCAAGAAAAACAAACCTCAACCATAAAGGATCTCTCCACCAATTTGAGGGTAAACCAAGGATAAAGGAAATTCCACCACCAAATTCCTTCTTGCAAATGGAAATTTGGATAAAGGAAAATATGAGTTCACATGAGTCACCAAAGCATCATGGAATTCAAAGGAAAAGCACAAGGCTTGTTCAAGTTTTTAATTCATCAAAAAGCTTCCTTACAATAAAGTTAAGTTGCCTTTTTATAGGCAAGTGCAAACCATGATTAAAAATCTAACTAACTCTAGTTAACTTAAATACAAGTTAAATAAAATAAAATAAAACATAAAAATACAAATTATACAAATTTCCTAAATTTAATTACAATGCATAATTTAAAATACAAACATATTCTAAAATATTATAATTTTGCATGCATGCATCTTCCCTTGATTAATGGGCTTTGGATTCGAATTTTCGAATCGAATATTTGACCCGAATTGATTGCTCGAATTCGATCCAGAGAGGCATTGGCACTCAAATCCGTGTTAAAAGTCATTAGGAACTCAAAATCTTCAAGGAGAATGCATTGGAAATGTTCTGGAAGCCCAAGCATGCAAAAAAACTTGGAAAGGTTGAAAACTGAAATTTTGCGGCAGAATGCCGCGGCATGAACACGCTGCGCAGGAGCGCGTGCACTGCACACGAGTGCGCGCAACGCACGCAGGCTTGCCTGCGCTTGCTTCTTGCGCGCACAGGTGTGTGCGCGGCCGTGCATGCCAGGCAAATTCTTCACTTGCATGTTTTCGCTCCGATTTGACTCTCGTTTCTTTCATTGGCTTCGTATGAAGCCATTTGATGAATTCATGCTCCTTGATATGCCATTTTTGATTGTTTCTGAGCTCGACCATGATTCAAAGGCTTTGGCAGAAATTGTGCGAGATGGTTCGGAATTCCTTTTGAATGTTTTGATCGAAGTCGAATAAACTCATTTTTCTTGCATTATTAGCTTGAAAAGGCTTCGATAGGCTTGAGAAACACTTTGGAGTCGCCAAGGCATGAATCAGTGATGATGTTTCTGAATTCGTATTTGGATTCTGATTTCAATATAGATCAGTGTGTGTGTAACACACACACACACACATATATCTATATATATATATATGTGTGTGTGTGTGTGTGTGTATATATACATATGTACATATATTCTACCATTCTCTACACCCAGGTTCACATGTTTCAGTTGGATTTCTAGGATGTGATGATGCAATACAGGAAGTGATAATGTAATTAATCAATCAATATGAAATGAAACTTTATAGCAAAATAAATTTTAGAAAAATAAAGACCTATAAGTTTAGAAAACTTGCGGAGATGTTTTTTATTTAGAGTGTTTTTCTTCGCACACTTCTTCACACATTACAATTCCTTTTATAAGAGTGGAATTATAAAGATTACAAATTCAAAAAGTATTACAACAGTAGAAAGATAAGATTATAATCTGACAAGCCTAATATATTTTTACACATGAACTTTGTCCTTATCTTGTTAATAAGTAGTGATTGATGAATATCGTCATTGCATATATCAACATTGCATTATTATTTTTGTAGACATCATCACGTTCGTCATGCTTTTGTCATGTTGAAATCTGGGCTTTTTCTTGGGCTTCAATAATCCTAGGCTGTGGCTTGTGTCATGTTGAGAACTTGGCATCTATGATCTTTATGGATCTACAACATCATAAAATCTTATATAGCTATCATCATAAATGTCTTGATCTTCTTCTTTCGTGGTTGAGTTTCAATCAGGGCTTTGAGATGTCGAAGTAATGAGGGGCTTCTTCTTCTTCCTTTGGTGGTTCTACTTCGTTAGTTCCTTCAAATCTAAGACTGATTGGGAGAGCTAATTGCACGATTATTTTTTCTAATTGTTGAGGGTTCTGGCATTTTGCAAGTTCAGCCATAATCATGGATTTAGATGGATTGATGATTTTGCCAGCAAAATTGTGGATGAGATTGAATCCATTGATGGATATTAGTAATGCTTTAAGACCACCATTTAACCAAGGATTTAATCAATAATGTTTCTTCGTTAGAAACCACACTTTCTAACGCTCTGGGAGAGGGATATAATATTAAATCCTCAAACTTCCTTAGTAGACCAAGTCAAGAATCAACTTCAAAATCCTTTGTTCAAACCTTCACTATTCCAAAAGCAACCAAGATCAATTTAGGTAATAATAATAATAAATTACCAAAAACCATTAATCGAAAATTAGATCAACTTACCATAGGCGATGAACCGTCTACTTCCATAAACGTAATTATAGAAAATACAGATATTAACGCTTTAGAATAACAATTTAATAACTTAAGTTTGCAAGAACAATCTAACATTAACAAAATCAGAACACAAAACGCTAGACCAAGAATGAGAAATTATTACAATAGACCTATTGTATCTGATTTGCAATATGAAGAAAGATCTATGCATACACAAGCTCAATATAATGATGTAAGCATTTATGAATGGAACATAGATGAGATGACCAAACACCGAATAATGAATACTTTACAAGAAATATTAATGGCATTTATAGCCTATCAAATAAATAATAATTCTGATCATCAAATAGCAAGCATGTTAATATCAAGATTTACTGGTAACCTTAAATCATGGTGGGATAATGAACTTATAAAAGAAACAATCCAATCTATCCTTCTATCTAGTGTGTAAGGGCCCCTCTTCTTCCCTCTCCCAGCCT
The DNA here is from genome assembly GCA_026122585.1 of Anacardium occidentale. Taxonomy (NCBI): domain Eukaryota; kingdom Viridiplantae; phylum Streptophyta; class Magnoliopsida; order Sapindales; family Anacardiaceae; genus Anacardium; species Anacardium occidentale. Next base: position 312,146 of record JAJEJH010000237.1, read on the forward strand.
GTCTCTTCCACTTGATGAGAAACTTAGGGAGATAAGAGATATACATTCTCGGAGGAAGAACCAGCTTTAAGGAAGCCTCACCCCTAGCAGCTTTTGGACTCGTAGCTAAATGTTCATCTTTCTGCCTTCCTAAAGCTAATTACGCTCGGCTTGTAGCAGCTCTTCCTTGACTCTTCCTTTAGCTGACTTTTTTTGGCATAGAGAATACATATACTAAATGCAAAAAATATATATGTATAATAAGAAAGAGCAATAATGGTATAAACTAATCAAAAAGATGTTGTACTAACATTATTATATACAATAACAAAATATTTTTTTGGAGACCTAACAGTATTCCAAAATAGGTCAAATGAAATCCTCATGAATTTAAGATGTCCCACAATGACAGATTTTAGATAGTATAAAGATATGGTTTTGTCAAAAGTATATATAAAAGCAGATTACAGAAATAGATTTTGGAAGGAAAAATTTATAAATGGATTACCAAAACTATTTAGTCAAACTATAAAGAATTCATTAAATAAAATGTATGATGAAAATGTACCTTATGAGCAACTAACCTATGAAGAGATAATTAATCACAAATAATAAAGCTTTAGTAATATGTATAAATTTAAAGTCAATGGCAAAATTAAAAAATGAAGTAAAGCTTATAAGAACTGAATTAAGCAAATTATGTAATCAATATGGATATAAAAAAAATCACTCCCCATTCAACATATTATAGGAAATATTAAAAAAATACTTAAAGCATAAAATAAGAAAAAGAAGTCATATAAGCCTTACTATCCAAAAAATAAAGGTACTATAAGTCTAATAAAAATTCAAAAAGGATCTTGCTTGTTACAAGTGCAAAAAAGGTCATTATACATCAATATGCTCCTTAAAGATCAAAATTAAATAATTAAATATAGAAGATGAATTAAAGGATCAACTTTTAAATTTGATAGTCTGATATAGAGTCAATAAGTACTGATGAAAAAAATGAAATATATACGATACAAGAAGATTCTGATGAGCAATCGCAAGAGTCTAATTCTTCCGAATCTAATGACGATTGTGAATGTATTAGTAATTGTTTTCGTTTAATAAAAACTATTAATATATTGTCAAGAAGTAATAGTAAAGATTTCTTATTAGAAATTATATATAAAATTGAGGATGAAGAAATCAAAAGGGAATATCTGCTAAGATTAAGAGAATTAATTCAACAGGAAGAATATAATAGAAATTAGTATACTATAAAAACTATTTTAGACAAATTTGAAAAAACAAAGCCTATAACTATAGAAGATCTCTAACAAGAAATTACTATAGAAAATCAATTGAAGTATTATCCTTACAAAAAGAAACTCATACCATAAAAATAGATGTATTATCACTAGAAATGAAAAAGAAAGTAAAACGTTAAGACAATCCCTCCACTTCAAAAATAATAGAAGATGAACAATTTATTAACACCATATCAAGAATATAATTTCAAAACTGGTAAATTGTATCACGTTAAACATTAATAATGAATTTGAAATGATAAGTCCAACATTAATTGATTTAGGTACAAATTTAAACTGCATCAGAGAATGATTAATCCCCACAAAATATTATGAAGAAACAAAAGAAAAATCACAAGGAGCAAATGGGCAACAATTAAGCATAAAGTATAAATTAGCAAATGCACATGTATGTATAGAAAACTTCTGTATAAAGAATTCTTTTATATTAGCTAAAGATTTGAAACAATGAATACTTTTAGGAACTCTTTTTATCACGTAATTATATCCATTTATAGTAAATCATGAAGGGATTACAACTACGATATTAGGACAAGAAATAACATTAAGATTCATAAAGTCTTTATCAGTAAAAGATATAAATTATTTGAAGGATTATACTATTCAAAAAATTTACAACATAAACCATAAAAAAAAAACATATAAGATATTTAAAGGATAAAATTAAATATGAAAGAATTAACAAACAATTTCAAGAAAACTCAACAAAACATTTAATTAAAGAAATAGAAGCAAGATTTGTTAAAGAATTAAGCTCTACTTTACCCAATGCTTTTTGGGATAAAAAACAACGTCAAGTTTATTTACCCTATAAAGATAATTTTGATAAAAGAAACATTTCCACCAAGGCACGACCAATTCAAATGAATCAAGAAATATTAAGTCATTGTCAAAATGAAATGAAAAATCTTCTTAACAAGAAACTAATAAGGCCAAGTAAATCACCTTGGAGTTTTTCTGCTTTTTACGTAAATAATGCAGCAAAAAAGGAACGAGGTGTTCCTAGACTAATTATTAATTATAAGCCATTGAATAAGGTATTAAAATAGATTAGATACCCAATACCAAACAAAAAGGATTTATCAAATAGATTACATTTTACGGTTGTATTTTTAAAATTTGATATGAAATCAAGATTTTAGCAAATTAAGATACACGAATAAGATAATTACAAAACTGCATTTAATGTATCTTTTGGCCAATACAAATGGAATGTTATGCCTTTTGGTCTCAAAAACACTCCTTTTGAATTCCAAAATATAATGAACAATATATTCAACCCATACAAGAAGTTCATAATAATATTATATTGATGATGTGTTAATATTCTCAAAATCCATGGAAGAACATATTAAACATGTAAAAATTTTTGAAGACGTAATGAGGAAAAACGAATTGGTACTATTCGCTAATAAAATAAAGTTATTCCAGACCAAAATTACATTCTTAGGTCACGAGATTCATAAAAGGACATTAAGATTTATAGATCGAGTCATAGAATTTTCTGATAAATTTCAAGATGAAATTATTGACAAAAATTAGCTCTAGAGATTTTTAGGATGTTTGAATTATGCAGTGGAATTCTTTTCTATCCTCAGAAAATATGTGAACGTTTATACCAAAGGTTAAGCAATAACCTTCCAAAATGGACAGAAAACCATACTAGATTAGTACAGGAATTAAAAACCAAAGTTAAATAATTATCCTGTTTAACTATTATGAATCCTTTGGCTTACCCTATCGTAGAAACCAATGCTTCTAAATTAGGCTATGGAAGAATTTAAAACAGGAATTGAATAGATAAGAGTCAATCATCCGTTTTCATTCAAGAGTATGGATAGGAGCCCAGAAGAATTATTCAACCATCAAAAAAGAAATTTTATCCATTGTTTTAAATGTTTCAAAATTTTAAGATGATTTGATCAATAAAAAGTTTCTTATCAGAACTGATTCTTTTGCATCAAAATATGTTTTACAAAAGGATGTTAAAAATTTGGTCTCAAAACAAATATTTGTTCGATGGCAAGCAATTTTATTATGTTTTGATTTGAAATTCAACACATTTAAGGAATAGACAATATTCTTCCTGGTTTTTTGTCTCGTGAGTATTTGCAGGGAAAAATTCAAAAATTCATAAAACCACAAAATGAGTGAAAAACGTAAATCCAATTCCACTCCAAAAACTAAAGAATCCTATGCTATGAAAACTCCTTTGACTAAAATGTCTATAACTCTAAAGAATGTTTACAATATGATTTTCAAAAATCCATGTGCCTTGTTAGATGAAGAAGTTACTTCTCCATCTAATTATCGACAGGCTTTGATTAAATCAACAGGATCTTCTACCCTAACTAGAAAACCCAGAAAGGGATTAAGTCTTTCTTTAAATGCTCTTGCCTCACTCCTAGTTATCAATTAGTCCCCACAATATGTCGAAAAACCAGACTTCCAAACTGTTGTGGCAATTGAACTTGAATATCTTCAAAACTCTTTTCAAGAAACTCTATTAACCATTTTTCGGAAGAATTTTTTTTTTTACCTCATGATATTTTAAAAACTAGAACTTATTATGAATTCATTTTGGTCAACACTAATTCAATTGAAATCACCCATAATTATTGCAAGGACAATCCCTCTCAAATAGTCTTTTCCAAATGTAAAATCAAAAGGGTCCTTCATTCAAAAAACTAGGGATAACATATTATGGAGACAAAAGCTTTTTCTCAACACTTTATACCTTCGAGATATAATTATTTTGATTATAAACTTGCATGGCTCAACACTTTCTTCCTTCAATCTGGTACCCACTCATGGTTTTTTATTTTTGACTAAGTCTGCCCTTAATATTTTCCAAAATGGTTTCAAGAATGGTTTACATATTTTGGACCTAATGAATCAATATTTCTTGTTCCAATTCAACAAACTTTTCATTTGTTTTCCCCAAATTTTAATCATTTTTAACATCCTCTTTTATTCTTCACTAGCACTTTTCTTCCAGCCTGGATTTGTTCCTAACGATTTATTATTATCAATCCTCCTGGGCCATAAGTCAAAAAATTACAAAGAAAATTCTACATCAAGTGGTGGGCTAGTTTTTCCATTGAGAAACTAGGTCCTCAAAATTTCAAAATTGGATGCAAACTCATCTCCAATTTTGTACCCAAAACCATTACTCAACCTTTATGAATAAAAAATCTCTGATTATGGTCGAATTGGCTAAATGTCAAAATCTGTAACAACTGGAAAAGATCGTCATGCAATATGTCTCTCTAAGTCATTCTCAAACTAAGGGAACTGATGAAAACTTACCTCTTGAAGATGATTCTTATTTTTTTGATTTATCAAGACCGTAGCACGAGTAAATTTGCAAGAGATGAAGACAAAGATCAAGACCTTTATAATGACAACTATGTAGGATTTTATAATGTCATTGATCTATGAAGACTACAATTTAATACTAACAAAGTTTATGAAGATGCAAAGATTTCAATATGACAAGTCATAGCGCTAGCCCAAGAAGCTATCAAGATGATGTAAGTATGACAATGATGATGACATTTACAAAAGCAATAATAAAGTAGTGACGTATGCAATGACGACAATAAATAATAATTCAAGAAACAATTTCTGGCTACAAGATAAAAGGAAGGTCACGTGTAAAAAGTATGATAAAGTTATCCTAATGTAATATTATCTTCTTATGTACTATGTTACTGTTCGGACTTGTAATTTTTGTAATTTTACTCCTATAAAAGGAGATGTAAACTATTAGCAGGTGTGTGCGAAAAAACCCTTTTAGAAAAGAACTCTCTACAAGTTTTTGTAAAACTGTAAGTCTTTAGTTTCTCAAAAATTTATTTTGCTACAAAGTTTCATTTCATGTTTTTCATTTGCTACAAAGTTTCATTTCATGTTAATTGCTTAATTGCATCATCACATCCTAAATCATAATCTTGAAAATCCAATTAAATGGAAGAACTGGTCTGCATGTGTAACCTGGGAGTAGAGAATGGTATCAGAGCCTCGTTATGTTCATATTAATTCTGTTATATAAGAACAAACTCTCGACATAAATTTGGCTTCTTGTTCATCAAAGTCATCTGCACCAATTGTTTTCTGTTCTAAAAACAGAATTTTTTACACGACTTTTCTTTTATCTTGTTGCCAAAGATTGTTTCTTGAATTATTTTTAAATGTCGTCATTGCATACATCACTACTTTATTATTGCTTTTGTAGATGTCATCATCATCATCATGCTTCATCATCTTGGCATGTCATCATCATCATCATGCTTACATCATCTTGGCAGCTTATTGGGCTTGCGCCATAACTTGTCATATTGAAATCTTTGCATCTTCATAGACTTTGTTAGTATTGAATTGTAGTCTTCATGGATCAATGGCATCATAAAATTCTATATAGCTGTCATCATAAAGATCTTGATCTTCGTCTTCATCTCTTGCAAATTTACTCGTGCTACGGTCTTGATAAATCAAAATAATGAGGATCGTCTTCGAGAAGTAAGTTTTCATTAGTTCCCTCAGTTTGAGGATGACTTGGAGAAGCATATCGCATGAGGATCTTTTTTGGTTGTTGCGGATCTTGACATTTAGCCAATTCGGCCATAATCATAGATTTTTTATTCATAAAGGTTTATTGATGGTTTTGAGTACAGAATTAGGGATGAGTTTGCATCCAAGTTTGAATATTTTGAGGACCTAGTTTCTCAATAGAAAAACTAGCCCACCATTTGATATAGAATTCCCTTTGTAATTCTTTGACTTGTGGCTCAGGAGGATTGGTAATAAAAAATTGTCAAGAACAAATCCAGACTAGAAGAAAAGTACTAGTGAAGAATAAAAGAGGATGTTCAAAATTATTAAAATTTTGGGAAAACAAATGAAAAGCTTGTTGAATTGGAACAAAAAATATTGGTTCGTTAGGTCCAATATTGTAAACCATTTTGGAAAATATTGAGGGCAAACTTTGTCAAAAATAAAAAACCATAAGTGGGTACTAGGTTGAAAGAAGAAAGTGTTGAGCCATGCAAGTTTATAATCAAAATAATTATATCTTGGAGGTATAAAGTGATGAGAAAAAGCTTTTGTCTCCATAATGTGTTGTCCCCAGTCTTTTGGACGAAGGATCCTTTTGATTTTACATTTAGAAAAGGCTATTTGAGAAGGGTTGTCTTTGCAATAATTATAGGTGATTTCAGTGTCGACCAAAATGAATTCATAATAACTTCTAGTTTTTAATATATCATAAGATAAAAAGAAAAATTCTTTTGGAAAATGGTTGATAGAGTTTCTTGAAAAGAGTTTTGAAGATATTCAGGTTCAATTGCCACAACAGTTTGGAAGTTTGGTTTTTCGACATATTATGGAGACTGATTGATAATTGGGAAGGAGGTAGAAGCCTTTAAAGAAAGACTTAATCCCTTATTGGGTTTTTCCGTTAGGGTAGAAGGCCCTGGAGTGGGAAGGGTAGAAGGCCTTGTTAATTTAATCAAAGCTTACCAATAATTAGATGGAGAAGAAGTCATTTAACAAGACATATAGATTTTTGGAAATCATATTGTAAAAATTCTTTGGAGTTATGGGCATTTTAGTCGAAAGAGTTTTCATAGCATAGGATTCTTTAGTTTTTGGAATGGAATTGGATTTATGTTTTTCACTCATTTTGTAGTTCTATGAATTCTTGAATTTTTCCCTGCAAATACTCACGAGACAAAAAATCAAGAAGAATATTATTTGTTCCTTTAATGTGTTGAATTTTAAAATCAAAACATGATAAAATTGCTTGCCATCGAGCAAATATATGTTTTGAGACCAAATTATTAACATCCTTTTGTAAAACATATTTTGATGTAGAAGAATTAGTTTTGATTAAAAACTTTTTATTGATCAAATCATTTTGAAACATTTAAAACAATAGATAAAACTTCTTTTTTTATGGTTGAATAATTCTTCTATGCTCTTATCCATACTCCTGAATGAAAACGAACGATTGACTCTTGTCCGTTCAATTCCTGTTTTACAATTCCTCCATAACCTAATTCAGAAGCATTGGTTTCTACGATAGGGTAGGCCAAATGATTCATAATAGCTAAACAAGGTAATGATTTAACCTTGGTTTGTAATTCTTGAACTAATCTAATATGGTTTTCTGTCCATTTTGGAGGGTTATTGCTTAACCTTTGGTATAATGGTTCACATATTTTCCTAAGGTTGGGGAAGAATTCAGCTACGTAATTTAGACATCCTAAAAATTTTTAGAGCTGTGTCAATAATTTAATCTGAAAATTTATCAGAAAACTCTGTTACTCGATCTATTGGCTTTAATGTTCCTTTGTTAATTTTGTGGCCTAAGAGTCAAATCTTGGTCTCAATAATTTTATTTTGTTGGCGAATAATACTAATCCATCTTTTCTAATTACATCTTCAAAAAATTTTATGTGTTTAATATGTTGTTCCATAGATTCTGAGAATATTAGCACATCATCAATATAACATATTATGAATTTGTTGTATGAGTCAAATATATTGTTCTTTATATTTTGAAATTCAGTAGGAGTATTTTTTAGACCAAAGGGCATAACATTTCACTCGTATTGGCCAAAAGGTACATTAAATGCAGTTTTGTATTTATCTTGTTCGTGTTTTTGAATTTCCCAAAATCTTGATTTCATATCAAATTTTGAAAATATGACCGTAGAATGCAATCTATTTAATAAGTCTTTTTTGTTTGGTATTGGACAACTTATCCATTTTAGTACCATATTTAAGGGTTTATAATTAATGACTAATCTAGGAACGCCTCTTTCTTTCTCTGTTGCATTGTTTACATAGAAGGCAGAGCAGCTTCAGGGTGATTTACTTGGTCTTATCAGTTTTTTGTTAAAAAAATCTTGTATTTCATTTTGACAATGGATTAATAATTCTTGATTCATTTGAATTGGTTGTGCTTTAGTGGGAATTTTTCTTTTATCAAAATTATCTTTATATGGTAAATAAACTTGATGTTGTTTTCTATCCCAAAAAGCATTGGGTAAACTAAGGCTTAATTCCTTAATAAATCTTTCCTCTATTTCTTTGATTAATCGTCGTATTGAGTTTTCTTGAAGTTTTTTATTAATTTGTTCATATTTAATTTCATCTTTCAAATATCTTATTTGTTGTTTTTTAAAGGTTATGTTGCAATTTTTTTGAATAGTGTAATCCTTTAAATAATTTACTTCTTTTATTGATAAAGGCTTTATAAATCGTAATGTTATCGTAGTCGTAATCCTTTCATGACTTCTGTAAAGGGATATAATTGTGTAATAAAAGGAGTTCCTAAAATTATTCCTTGTTCTAAATATTTAGCTAATATAAAAGAATTCTTTATGCAGAAATTTTCTATACATACATGTGCGTTCGTTAATTTGTACTTAATGCTCAATTGTTGCCCATTCAGTTCTTGTAATTTCTCTCTTGTTTTTTCATAATATTTTGTGGAGATTAATCCTTCTCTGATGTAGTTTAAATCTGCACCTGAATCGATTAATGTTGGATTTATTATTTCAAAATCATTATTAACATTTAACTTGATATAAGTTTGCCATTTTTTAAATTATATTCTTGATATGGTGTTAATAAATTGTTCACTTCTATTATTTTTGAAGGAGAAGGATTGTCTTGATGTTTACTTCCTTTTCCATTTTTAGTGATAATACATCTGTTTTTGTGGTATGAGTTTCTTTTTGTAAGGACAATACTTGATTTTTTAACATATTAATTTCTTGTTGCAGATCTTCTATAGTTACAGGTGTTGGTTTCTCGAATTTATCTATAACAGTTTTTATAGTATATTGATTCCTATTATAGTCTTCTTATTGAATTGATTCTCATAATTTTAGCCGATATTCCCTCTTGATTTTGTCATCCTCAATTTTATCTGTAATTTCTAATAAGAAATCTTTACTGTTGCTTCTTGACAACATATTAATGGTTTTTATTGAACAAAAGACAGGGCCAATACACTCACAATCATCATTAGATTGGGAAGAATCAGACTCTTGAGACTACTCATCAAAATCTTATTGTATTGCATATATTTCATTGTCGTCGTCACTAGTTATTGACTCTATATCTAATTCTGTTATATTTAAAAGTTGATCCTTTAATTCCTCTTCTATACTTAATTCCTTGATTATATTTTTTAAGGGACATTTTGACGCATAATGGCCTTCTTTTTTGCACTTGTAACAAGTAACATCTTTTTGGAATTTTTTATTAGATTTATGCTTTTTATAGTACTTTAGTTTTTCTTGATAGTAAGGTTTATATGACTTTTTTTTCTTGTTTTTGTTTTTTAAATATTTTCTCTTTTTATATTTCCTATAAGATGTCGAAGGGGGAGTGATTTTCTCATATCCATACTGACTACAGAATCCACTTAATTCAGTTATTCTTTATTTTTCTTCGTTCTTCAATTTTGCCTTTAATTTCAAATCTGTACATATTACTAAGGCTTCATTATTTATGTAATTAATTATTTCTCCATAGGTTAGTTGCTTATAAAGTACATTTCCACCATACATTTTATTTAATGAATTTTTTACTGTCTGATTAAATAGTTTTCGTAATTCATTTATAAGTTTTTCTTTTCAAAATCTATTCCTGTAATCTACTGTCGTATATACTTTTGACAAAAACATATTTTTATGCCATCTAAAATCTGCCATTTTGGGGCATTTTAAATTCATGAGGATTTCATTTGACCTGTTTTGGAATACTGTTGGGTCTCCTAAAAAATACTTTGTTATTGTATATAACAATGTTGGTACAACATCTTCTTGATTAGTTTGTATCATTATTCTTCCTTCTTGTTTAATATATATCTTTTTGTATTTAGTATATGTGTTCTTTGTTCTTCTATAATTTCATTATTCCACCATGATTTAAGATTACTTGTAAACCCTGATATTTACATTCATGCTATTTGATGATCGGAATTATTATTTATTTGATAAGTTGTGGATACTATTAACATTTCTTGTATAGTATTCATTATTTGGTGTTTGGTCATTTCATCTATGTTCCATTCATAAATTCTTACACTATTATATTGAGTTTGCGTATGCATAGATCTTTTTTCATATTGTAAATCAGGTATAATAAGTATGTTGTAATAATTTCTCATTCTTAGCCGAGCATTCTGCATCCTGATTTTGTTAATGTTAGATTGGCCTTGTAAACTTAAGTTATTAAATTGTTGTTCTAAAGTACTGATATATGTATTGTCTGTAATTATGTTTATGAAGGTGGATGGTTTATCGCTTATTGTGAGTTGATTTAATTTTCGATTAATGGTTTCTAATCATTTATTATGATTATCGCCTAAGTTGATTTTTGTTGTTTCTGGAATGGTGAAAGGTTTGAACAAGGGATTTTGAAGTTGATTTTTTATTTGATCTACAAAGGAAGTTTGAGGATTTAATATGGTATCCCTCTCCCAAGGGTTAGAAAGAGTGGTTTCGATATGATTCAGTTGACTTGCTATGGTGTGAAGAATTTGATTAGAATAATTATGTTGATGTTAAACATTTTTTATGTCTTTAGTTGTGATATTCCGATTTTCATCTGTTATTGTCTTGAAGGGTGATGCTGTAATTTTCATATTTTGATGATTAAGTTTTATTTCTTCTAAAGGAGGATGTATTAAGACTATTGTTTGATTATGGGTAGTTTTCCATGTGGTGGTTATGTTTGTTATCATACTTAATTTATTATCAATTTTGTTAATAAGATTTCACTGTTGAAGTTTTACTTGATTAGTATAATAATCTTTGTTGGATAACCAATAAAAAAAGAAGATATTTTGCTTTAGTATATTTATATGTTCATATCATATTATCCTTAATTCAGTCATAAATTGCTCATTGGTAGACGTAAAGAAGATTTGTTTTCTTGTTTCATTTTAGGGATTGTTGAAGTCTTGTCTTAATAGGTCTTTGTTTATAATAAATCCTAATTTATCATTTATTTTTGATAAGGTGAAGATTTGTGGATTACCTTCTAGCATTTTTGATTGTGTAGGAGAGGATGACTGTTGGGGAGCATTTGGAACTTCATACATGGGTTGAGGAATTGATTGTCCATAATTTACTCTTGATAGTTTTGGATTACTTATTGAAGGTCTAGAACTAATGATTTCTTCTATGTATACTGGGCTTTTAGATGTTGATGGCAAATTAGATTTTATAAGAGGTGATTTTGGTGGTTTAAATTTAATTCTAACAGTTTCATTTTGTTCTTGATCAATCTATTGTATTTCAGTTTCATCTTGCTCATTTGGTATCATTGGGCATAATTTGTCTAATGTCCATTCTGCTTGTTGCGTTACTTCATTCCAAGAATCATTTTGGGACAAAGGTTTTATGTTTTGTTTTATCAGTTTTCATTATCAAAGTTTCTCTTGGGGGAGACATTATTATTGCTTTTGAGCTTATTGTTGTGGTTATGACTTTATAATATACTTTGTAAATAAGAGCTATTGGTTGAGTTTTGTTTTGGTATGTTAAATTTTGAGCTTTAATGTTTACTGTAAGGGAAGACATTATTATAGGGTCATGTAATCCAACTATAAAATAAGGATAACAATCGAAATAGACCGGTCCACCTAAGTTGGAATTTAATACCGCTAATAAATAATTATTAAAATTAAAGTTTCTTGCATCCCTTAGTAACACTAATATAAGTATATTTTGTCCTAATCTAAATAGAGGTTTTACTATGATTTGTATTAGTCTTATATGTAAAAATTTATAACCATTTTGCTTATGTTGATATAATGCTGATTCTGTAAATAATTTTATTTTTGGAACATGTTCTTCGAAAATCATGATTGTTTATTCATAATATTTAATTGAATAATCACTAAAAAATTCAAAACTTCTTATTTGATATATTGTCTTTTTGTTCACAGAAGATACATTTCAATTTTGTAAATATTGATTTATTTTAGTCATGTTTACTTCTTAGGTATTTATTGAGTTAAGAAGTTTGATTGTCATTTTCATTATTCAATTGATTATTAATCCTAAGGCTTTGTTGATTATTTCTATGAGAAAATATCTTAGGAATGAGATATATAATTTATTAATTGTTAATTGCAGACATAAGTTTAGATCTTTGTCTAATTACTATGGTAGGTATAGCAATGTCGGGACCACCACCAAGATCACCTATCTATGGTTGACCAACGGATTTTTATGATTGACCAACGTCACTTTTATACTAACCATATTTATTAGACAAATACTAAAGCAAAAGCCGAACCTTAATGATTAACCTCCTAAGTCCAGGTTCCTAAGGTTAAGATTAACCAATTCTGTCTTTAGAACATAAAGCAATCAGTGTAGATGACTTTGATAAACAGAAAGCCAAATTTATGTGGAAAGCTTGTTTTTATATGACAAAATTAATAAGAATATAACGTGGCTCTGATACCATTCTCTACTCTCAAGTTACACATGCAAACCAGTTATTCCATTTAATTGGATTTTCAGGATTGTGATTTAGGATGTGATGATGCAATTAAGCAATTAACATGAAACAAAACTTTGTAGCAAATGAAAAACATGAAATGAAACTTCGTAGCAAAATAAAATTTTGAGAAACTAAAGACTTACAGTTTTACAAAAGCTTGCAAAGAGTTTTTTACTAAAAGAGTTTTTTCACATACACCTGCTAATAGTTTACATCTCCTTTTATAGGAGTGGAATTACAAAGATTATAAGTCCAAATAGTAACATAATACATGAGAAGATAAGATTACATCAGGATAAATTTATTATATTTTTACACGTGACCTAATATAAAACACTCTAAGTTGATACTTTATCTTTTCACCCATAAACTCATTCCTTAACGGCCACAAATAACTTTACACTAGGAACATCTTCAAGATCTTCATCATCAATATCAACATTTATATTATATTTTTCATCTTTTTTTGAGTCACGCTATGATTATGTCATTTCCATATTAACTAGCAAAAAATAATGATCATCTTTCGCTGGAATGAAAGGTCCATTTGTATGTTTTTTTTAGAATGTTTTTCTTTAAATTTTTTTTTTTTCCTTATGATTGTCATATAAAAAGATGTCACTTGTTTCATTTTTCTAACTAACATTGTCAGACATCGAAAGTCATGATCATCTTGTTTCTCATTAGACAATGAGAAACAAGATGATCTATGTTATGCTTCAGTTTTAGATTAATTTCCAAACAAGAGCTCAAACCCTTAATTCTTTGTATGTAGTTCTTGCTCAATAATCAATATTCCTTGCTTCTCACCAGTGCATGTCATTGTGTTGTCGTCTATAGATATCTATGTTATCTTTCATGCTTAACTATAAATATTACTTTAACTATTTTAAAAAGAAAAATTCTTACAGTTAGCAAAACAAAATTGGTTATAACGAGATTTGTCATAGTACATGAATGTACATGTTAAATTTATATTAAAAATTATTGGTAAAATATCAATAAACTCTTTATATTTTTATATATTTTAAATCACCCTAAAGGTTTGAGAATTACATTTTAGGCCTTACCACGCCTATTTTGCTTACCCCACCTATCCTGACCACACTCAATGAGTCCATAAATTTAACATGTTTTTTTAATAAAAAAATATTTTTTTTCATAATATTTTTAATAAAATATAAACAGCCCAAAGCACGTGGTTGTTTAAAAAATGCATTTCAAACTGAAATGAATTACACGTGATTTTTTTCCTTTTTGCTCCAATTAATGTGATTATCTACCTAATCTCAAAGTTAAAACATGGAATGGAATCATGATTTTATCATTTTATAAATAATTAATTAATTGCACTTTTACTAAATAGAAGGCATTACAATTAGAAAAAGGGAGCAAGAATGGCCACCAAATTGTTTGGCCTTTTTTGGTCACATTACAATAGGGTCCTTTTCCCCGCACCATGCACTTCGTCATTGCACATGTCATTTTTCTCGAACATCTAAATAATATTGGACAAATTTATTTTCAAAATATGGTTTTTTTTTATTTTATTTAAATTTAGAAAGAAAGGAGTTGAGCAATCAAATATTCAAAATGTTAATAGAAAATTCTTTCATTGGTTAGAGGGTAGCATACTCCGGTTTTCTGTGGTTTAATTTTTTTTTTAAATCAAAATGAAAAAATCAGTATTATTAAAATCGGATCAGACCGATTGGTTCAATCGCAAACTAGTCTATAATCTAGTCCAGTTTTTTTTCATAAAACTGGCTTTCGAAAGAGTTGGTCAAATCTGGTGAAACCTGATAAACCGAAAAAAGTCGATTAAAACTAATTGAAGTAGGTTTATATAATTAAACAATTTTTTCTTAAATTAAAAGTTTAAATTTAAAAACAATAAAATTAAAACTCTAATACTAAAATTATGTTGACCACCTTCTAAGATTTTAATTCAATTATTATAATTGATTTTTTTTGGTTTTATCCATATAATAGAGTGTAAATTATTTGATTAACCTATTTGAATTTGTTCTTATTTTTTTTGAACTTTTTTTTTTTTGTACTCAATTGAAATTTATGTTTCAAAAAAGTAAATATGTTTGGTTGTTATTAATAATTGTACAAAATTGCTTTTGATGAATTTTATGTGTTTTATATTTAAAAAATGTGATGAATGTTTGATAATATTTTGATAATAATTTGGAAATAAATTAAGCATACCAATTGAACCGGTTGAACCCTGACCTAGTGAGGTCACTGGTTCGACTATCAGTCCAATTTTAAAAACAGAAAAAATAATACAGTTTGATCTGGTTTTGATTATGGTTTAAACTAATTAAAAATTATTTACTTCTGAATATTGCATATTTAATAAATCATAATTAAACTATATTCATCAACAATATGACATAAATATTTCAAATTAATATGAAATATATATACAATAAATATGTAAAAAAAAAAAAAGATAAAATAACTATTAAAAAATAGCACATTTAATTGTTTATTAAAAGCATGTCAAATACGATTATATATATATATATATATTTTTTTTAAAATACGGTTTATAGTTTGGTTCGGTTTGTAAACCATCCAAATTGCAATCTAAACTGAACCGAACTGTTTTGTTAGCCAAATTAAATTATAATTTTATAATAATTTAGTCTGATTTTATGGTTTGAACTAAGTTATGGCACAATATATACATTGAATGGAGACCAATTTACACAAGCTGATTTAAAATGAAAATTTACCAAACCGAAATTGATGTATGATAAGGCATATGCCTTTATTATACTCATCCATTTAGATCGGTACAAAAACAATTCTTAAATCAGGTATGATCCGTTCGAATGAGAAATTCTATGAAGTCATATGTTCTGAAGGGTATGCCAAGTGTATGGTAATAAATTTATATTATAATTTTTCAGAAGTATTTAAGGGATAGTTTGACTCTAATAAAGATGCTCTATCGTAGGGACTTTTTCAAAACTTAAAAAAACTGTCCTTGTTATGATTCACGAGTGGGAGAACAAAAATGTTATCTCCGAATTGTGTACATTCATTATCTTATGTCCCTTTGCTTAGGTGAAACATAAATTTCTACAAACCCTTGGTTAATTTTAGTCAGGTTTATTTTTTAAAATAAATTTATTATTAGAGCAAAGGACATATTCATGTCCAAGGTTCCTCTTTCTATCCTTCAACTTTTTTTAAATCCAAATATACTCCTATTGATCAAAATTAATGATTAAAGTTAACAGTCAACGATTAAATATTGATGATTAAAAGTGTAATTTTGTTTTTTTAACAAAGAATATTAAAATAAATTATAAAATGTTATAAAATAATTAAAATAAAAAATTAAAATGTAGTTATCATCGGCGGTGGCCATTAAAAAATAAACCAAGTAGCTGGAAACAATTATCAGGTTCACGAGGTTGCTAGATCAGTAGTATTTGCAATCAACTGTGACTGGAAACAATTGAAAATGATAGACCTTGGTCCTATATATCAATCGTTTTCTAGCCATGGTTAATAATGAAGGTGACCAAACCAAAATAGAAATTTTGGCTACCATCGCCACTTGCAATGCTGTTAACAACAGTAGCTACTTTTTTCAGTTTATATTTTAATTTTAATTTTTTGTATTTTAAATATTAAATTGTATTTTTATATAATTTTTTTCTTTAATGAGGGTATTGTAATACTACTCTCTCTCTTTATATATATATATATATATATATATATATATATATATATGTCACATGTTATTTAATATGTAATATTATTACAAACATACTTACTTAAATATACATACTTTGTGAAAGCTTAAACATACATTCACTCATACAATGTAGAAGTATAAAACATTTATTGTTATATACTAAAATGTACTTGTATTATAGATGCATAAAAATGTCTGAAAACATAAAATATGAAACTATACTCACAATTGAATCATAATAATCATAAATTAAATTATGTACAAAATACATGCAAACTGAGAACTACATGAAAATTATATAAAATATAAGCATAAGATATCCCGTCCAAAGTCATTTTATAGCACTCCTCAGAAGCGCAAACATAATCTGTAAGAAAATGAATTTTGGAATGAGTGATCAGTTACTCAATAAGCATTTCATAATCTTATATACAAGATCATATCCATGACTTAGCCCCAAAGGCTTGTTTTCTTATAAAACTCTTTTTCTTGAAAACTCGTATTCAATTCAAATATCTCATCATAAAACATATTATAATCAATCCAAACATCTTATTATGAAACTTTTGGAATCTTTCTTTTTCATAACAAATCATGTATATAGATCTTTCTTAAAATATTAGTGTTGATCATATTAATAAACACAAGAATTTGGCACCATGACCATATGAGTTCAATTGATGCATGACTAGTACAATCTCTCTAATGAACTTAGTTTATGACTATGTCCTTTCTAACAGATGTTGATTTCTTTCTCTAACAACCATGCAAACCTATAAGTGTCTCTTTGTATCCACCCCTAAAGATGTCTGAAACATCAGTTTTTTTAATTTTAAAACTATCATGCAAAACACTTTATTTCTTAAAAATAAACATTATTTTGGCATGTCATGTCATGTGATGCTTATCATGCATTAAGGCTTAATATTTACTTAATTTTGTTATTAGGATTATTTCTTAATAATTATTCTTATAGATTTCTTTGACAATTTCTTATTGGGCTTATAATTCTAAGTTCCATTAATTTGCTTAATCTTTTAATAATTTCCTTAATTAAGCTTACTTAATATTTTATAGCTTTTTATAAACTTATTAATCATTTTTTTGAAATTTTCGCACTGCATAGTCACGCACCATAAGGTTGCACGATTGTGTCCTCCTTAAATTTCATAGCTCTCATAGAATTAACACATGCATAGAATTGTTACTCAGTATCTCAAAATCAAATCTCCAACAATATGACATCACCACTTCTCCAGACTCGTTGCTATATATACTACTATAACTATAATATTTATATTTATTATCATTATTTTATTCCACTGGTGAAACACTTTATTAATATATATAGCATGAATCATACACAACTAATCATCTAAAAACAATACATTGTGTGGAAGTTATAAATGAAATGTGATAGAATGCTAAAACCCACTGTATAGTATCCTGAAGAAAGACTCATAATTTTTTATTACATTTGATAAATATGGAAACATATACAATACTATACACCCTTATATGCATAAGCACTATAAACATGCGAGCCAACATCTTATCTGCTAAAAACTGAATACATATATATATATATATATATATATATATGCATGCATGCATGCATATATAAAACTAAAAACTCGAGTAGGATCTTACTCTCTAGTCATCTCATGCTCTAAGCTCAACTCCCCAAAACACTAACTTGTAAGAAAAGAAAACTAAAGGGAATTAGTGATAAGTCACTCAGTAAGCATATCCTAACTCTACCCTTAGGTAGGCTATAAGTTGACTTATACTAACTTGTGACTAATAACAAGGCTCTAAACACTAACTGAATGGCTAACTGCTATTTGGAGGACTTAACCAAATTCTTGATAGCTTAATAGCTTCTTTTGCTCTAGCTTATTTTATTCTCTACTTTCTTACTTTCTTATTTGGATTCTTAACTGAGGATATTTCTAAACTCTTTCTTTTGTTCATCAAGTTTCTTGGTTAGTCTATTTATGATTACTTCCCTTAACTTGGTCTATACTTTTCTTAGCTTACTTATAGTCTTTCCTTATTCTATCTCCACTACTTTACTACTTATCTGATTTTTATTCTGGTAAACTCTGCTTCGTCTATAACTAGTCTGATTGTTTATATAAAATACTGAACTTAGTTCATTACTGGTGTTATAAAAATATCCTTTCTAGCTTAGCTTACTGTTTGATTTCTAATTCATAACTTGTTGTAATTACGTATACAACTCAGTATGAAAATGAGTTTAAATGATATAACTTAGCTTACTAGGTTCACTTTCTAATATTCATTATTTTGTTCTCTTTCTTTATTAGTTTCTCTAAGCAAAACACTCTTAAGTTCCCTTGGGATCTTAGCTAAGTTTCTCTTTCATTTTTATCTATAACATATAACAGTTTCTTATCTAACATTCTGTTTCCAGGCTTACCGTATTATCTTAACTGATAAGCTATGCTTAGCTTCTTTCATGCTTTATAAAATTTTTCTTACAAAGGCTTTAACTTATACCCTACCATAATTACATATATAAATATACCTATACAAAACAGTATGAATCATTTAGATCCTCGCTACTAGCATTTTATCACTTCCTCTTCTTACTGTATTATCTTTCCTCTTTATCTTGGAAGATACGTAAAGCTCATTCTTTTATACTGTTCATGACTAGCCATAAGAATTATCAGATTTTTTTTCTCATTATGTTACTGATTCTATTATTTACTGAACTGTTTCTAATTATGAAATATTTATTCTGTAGTACGTATGATCTCTTCTAAATCTTATCTAGTTTCTTTTCTATTTATGATTTTCTTATACATTGTACTATTGTATTTGTGACTTATCACAAATCATTATCTTATTATAAACTATTCATGGTTGCTCTGCTTCTCATTTATTATTTTGTTCATGTCTTATTTTGTAAACTTGCTTATTCTATTCTACTTAATCTCATGTTATATACGTCATAACATGAAATATGTTGAAATTATGCTGAAAATCATGCCTGGTTTTGCTAAAAATCATATCTAAACCCTTAGGTATATTTTCAGAAAAAAAATCTTTTAAAAAATATTTTCTAAAAATACTACTGAGATCTGAAGATCCTAAAAGATTAAAAAATTGAGTAAAATCTGTATATGAAATCTCTAGGTATCTGAAGATACCTATTATGCTACACAAATTGATGAATACAGGGATTCAAAACTTTGGCCAAATGGGGTTTAACTAACTGAAACTAATCAGGAATTTGATACTGATATCTGAAGTTGAATATGAGATTTGAAACTGAAAAATTGAAATTGACGTATGGCTAGCATCTATAAAGGTCTTCCTGCATCACGGATGTTAGTGAACCCCTGAACTATTGGGCATGAGTACTCATGGTATCCCCTCGTATTCATCCCTAAAATGATGTCTAAATCATCATCTTTCTACTTTAAAAACATATGCATATGGATCACTTGATCTATTTCTGAAATACTGTTTTGACATGTCATATTATATAATGCTAATCAGGCATGATATCTTATTCTTTCTTTTTATCTGATTACATTTTATTTAGATGTATATCTGTTACAGTTCTGTTTTGTGTATATCTTCCTGAAATTACTATTTTTGTACCTTATTAAGCTGGTTAATGTATTATGTAGAAATTGTTTTGTATTCAAATGTAGAGTTGGTAACTTTCTATTATGTTTACTTTGTACTATCTTTGTGTAAACTATTCATGGTTCTATTGTGTATCTAGTAGTTTTTTATTCATTACTTAATAACTGTTTCTCTTTCTTTTTCTGTATGTTGCTATACTCTTTGTGTTACTATTTCCTTGTTTTCATTTTTTTTTCTAATCATAATATATTGCTAGATTACATTGTTTAAAGCTGCTATTGAGTTCCTTGTACTTATATGAGATTAAAGGTGTGATTCTAGAAAAATATTTTATCTACTGCTTTCTGTTCATCATTTTGAGGGTGTGTGTCTAGTCATGCATGAGCTGCATGGGTGTGTCTAGTCGTGCATCAACTACAGGAGCGTGTGTCTAGTCGTGCAAGAGAACGTGAGAGCTTCTAAAAATTTTGGCTAAAATTTGCTTCATTAAACATGCACGGTTATGACCCTGACCTACATGGTCATGACCTTTTCACAAATCCAATTGTGCACACCTCATGTACACGACTGTGACCTTACTAAAATAAGACTGTAAGGGTATGCATCCATTAGGTGCACAATCATGCGTCATGTTCTGTTTTGGCACCCATGGCTGAAACACATAGAATCATACCTAATCTCTGTTGAACGTTATTATTTATTTCACCTGTCCAATTTCTAGTTGTCCTAGTCTTTAGCATATTCAGTAGCTTGTTACATAAAAACTGCAAAATTTTAAGTTTGTTAGCTAGTTGAGTAATTATAGGACTTAACGGACTAATATCCTATTTTATTATTTTTTACCGTTAGTAGAAGTTTTATTTAAGAACTTCAAATTGCTATAAATCTGTGTATGAGTTTCAGCCAAGTAAATAAAAAGTCCTAAGTTTTATTCACTCTCTTCCCGCTGCTCATATTTCCAACAGTGGTATCAGAGCCTGAGTGGTTAAGAAATTCCTGTGAGTGAAACACGTAAGGGAAAGAAAATTGCAACAGTAATGTGAGGACTTATGGCTTCTGAAAACTTTGTACAACTAGTTATTCCTCGCTTTGATGGTCACTATGACCATTGGAGCATGTTGATGGAGAATTTTTTGAGATCGAAGGAGTATTGGCAAGTAGTTTCTGATGGCATACCAAAACCAGCAATAGGCACAACAGTGTCAAATGCACAACAAGCAGAAATAGAAGTAATGAAGTTAAAGGATCTCAAAGCAAAGAATTATTTGTTCCAAGCCATTGATCGCTTAATTTTGGAAACCATTCTTTGCAAAGATACTTCTAAGCAAATTTTGGATTCAGTGGCAAAGAAGTATCAGGAGACAACAAAGGCAAAACGAGCACAACTATAAGCACTTCATGCTGAATTTGAAACTTTACAGATAAAGATAGGAGAATCAATTTCAGATTACTTCTCAAGGACTATGGTAATTGTAAATAAGTTACGGATTCATGGTTAAAAATTGGAAGATGTCACCATCATTGAAAAGATTCTTCACTCTATGACAGCAAAATTCAATTATGTTATTTGTTCAATTGAAGAATCTAAATATACTAATAAACTTTCACTTGATGAATTACAAGGTTCATTATTGATTCATGAGCAGAAAATGAATCGGCAAGACAAAGAGGAGCATGCTTTACAAGCTTTATCCAATAATCATTTGTCCTTTTCAAGAGAAGGTGGTCAAGGAAGAGGAAGGGGCAGAGGCAACAACAGCGGCAGACACTCACATCATAAATCTGCTGAAGACAATCAGTCTTCTGATTCTTAAGGAAGAGGAATTGGCCATGACAATAATAATTCAACTCCTTCCAGATTTAAGTCAATAGACAAATTGAAAGTTGAATGCTATAAGTGTCACAGGTAAGGCCATTACAAATCAGAATGTCGAATTAACTTAAATAGAGAGGGTGGAAAGTAATTTAATTTTACAGAAAAAGAAGAAGAAGTCTCTCTATTATTGGCCTACCAAGTGAAAGAGTAAGAAGAAACGAGCCAAAATTTGTGGTATTTGGATACTAGGTGCAGCAATCATATGTGTGGAAACAAGACAACTTTCTCCATTCTAAATGCGTCATATCGAGATTTGGTAAAATTTGGAGAAAACTCTAAAGTCTCGGTTATGGGAAAGGGCTAAGTAATCATTCAAACTAAAAAGGATAATTCTCAAACAATTTCTAATGTGCTTTATGTTCCAGATTTGAAGACCAATCTTCTAAGTCTTGGCCAATTACAAGAAAAGGGTTATGAGGTTTTGATAAATGATAGAGTGTGTCATATTCAAGATGACAAATTGGGCTTAATTGTTGAAGTAAAAATGATTGCAAATAGAATGTTTCCTCTCTATCTCAATAATATACAACAATCATGCTTGTCAATAAAACAAGGAGATGAAGCTTGGTTGTGGCATTTTCGTTATGGGCATCTTAATTTCGGTGGACTAAAGACCCTACAACAAAAGAATATGGTGACAGGTCTTCCTCAAATTACTCATCCGTCTAAAATTTGTGAGGAGTGTATTATTAGCAAACAACACTATAATTCATTTCCAAAAGGAAAATCCTAAAGAGCAAATAAGGCACTAGAACTTGTTCATTCTGACATTTATGGACCAATATCTCTAACTTCTAATAGAGGTAAAAGATGCACAATTACCTTCATTAATGATTATAGTCGAAAAGTTTGGGTTTATTTTTTACAAGAGACAGCAGAAGCTTTTGAAGCTTTTAAAAGCTTTAAAACACTAGTTGAGAAAGAAGCTAATAACCCAATAAAAGCTCTTCGCTCAGATCGTGGGGGAGAATATAACTCACACGAATTTGCTAACTTTTATGGGCTTCATGGCATAAGGAGACAACTTACAATAGCTTATTCACCCCAACAAAATGGCTTTTGCAAAAGGAAAAATCGTACTAGTATGAATATGGTATGAAGTTTGTTGACGAGCTGTGGTGTTCCAAAAAGCTTTTGGCCTGAAGTATTCATATTCTGAACAGAAGTCCCACATTTACAGTTCAAAATATAACTCCAGAGGAAGAATGGAGTAGACGACGACCAGTCGTAGATTATTTCAGAATCTTTGGATGTATAGCATATGCCCATGTTCCAGATCAAAAGAGAAAAAAACTAGACGACAGGGGAGAGAAATGCATTTTTCTTGGTGTTAGTAATCAATCAAAAGCTTATAAGCTTTATAATCCTAGCACTAAGAAAATTTTGATTAGCCGAGACGTTGTTTTTGATGAAAATCAATTTTGGTTGTGGAACAAAGTTGTCATTGGAGAACAAATTCCAACAAGCTTTGATGAGGAAAATGGTGACGAAGCAAATCAGCCCTAATAACGTGTTCCAGTAGATATTGTTGCTTCTGTAACTACACTAGCAATGGATGCAAAAACTGAAACAATAGCTAATTCATGTTCTCATCGAGTTCGTAAAAGGCCAGCCTGGATGTCAGATTATGAGGTAACTAATCTTGACCAATCAGAAGATTCTCTCACTCATTTTGCTCTATTTTCAGATTATGATCCAACAAATTTTGAAAGTGTTGTCAAAGAAGCATAATGGAGAATGGCAATGGATGAAGAAATTGCTGCAATTGAAAAGAATGATACATGGGAACTTTCTGATCTTCCAGAAGGGCACAAAAAGATTAATGTAAAATGGGTCTACAAAACGAAATTGAAGGAGAATAGGAAAGTTGACAAATATAAAACGCGATTGGTGGTGAAGGGTTACAAACAGGAGTTTGGTGTGGATTACAAAGAAGTTTTTGCTCCTGTCACACAACTTGACATAATTAGATTGGTAATTG